>CAUDMG010001846.1:1740000-2055000 GCA_958450375.1 Homarus gammarus
GGCCAACATCTATGACACCATCACCCATGTATACCCTGAGGTCAGACCAACAACTATGGCACCATCACCCATGTATACCCTGAGGTCAGACCAACAACTATGGCACCATCACCCATGTATACCCTGAGGTCAGACCAACAACTATGGCACCATCACCCATGTATACCCTGAGGTCAGACCAACAACTATGACACCATCACCCATGTATACCCTGAGGTCAGACCAACAACTATGGCACCATCACCCATGTATACCCTGAGGTCAGACCAACAACTATGACACCATCACCCATGTATACCCTGAGGTCAGACCAACAACTATGGCACCATCACCCATGTATACCCTGAGGTCAGACCAACAACTATGGCACCATCACCCATGTATACCCTGAGGTCAGACCAACAACTATGACACCATCACCCATGTATACCCTGAGGTCAGGCCAACATCTATGACACCATCACCCATGTATACCCTGAGGTCAGACCAACAACTATGACACCATCACCCATGTATACCCTGAGGTCAGGCCAACATCTATGACACCATCACCCATGTATACCCTGAGGTCAGACCAACAACTATGGCACCATCACCCATGTATACCCTGAGGTCAGACCAACAACTATGACATCATCACCCATGTATAATAATAATAATAATAATAATAATAATAATAATAATAATAATAATAATAACAATAATCCACCAGCAGCTCCCCTCGTGGTGAACTGACGGCCTTGCCCCACCGTCATGTTCCCGGAGCAACTGGTCGGAAACGAATTGTTAATGGACACACAATCGAGCATTCAGACGGCATGGAAACTTTCTTACCATGAGAGTAAGATCAAGTATCACCTATGAACAGCTACTATAGCCTGAGTTGATTTCAGGAGCATCATCATCACCTCAACCACCCCAGCGTCAACTTGAGCCAGGGGCAAGTTAAGCAGGCCACCATGGGAGGTCGTTAAGCAGGCCACCATGGGAGGTCGTGGTGGCTTGCCGCCGCCCTCAACAACCCGTAAATCGTTGATCTACAATTAATCAAAGACGCCGGCTGATTGGTCTCGGAGGCGGAGTGTTGCGGCCAGGTACTCACCACTATCACGCCTAAATAAATGACCTCTCATGCCCATAGTGACACCGAGCCCACATAGAGGCTACGTTATGTGTGGCCTACTAGAGATGTGTTCCTCTCCATTGGGTCTATTTAGATTTGGTTCACCGGTACCCTGGAAATTAGTCAGCTTTAACGTAGTTCTCGCAGGTGATCTAACACGGGAGGCAATGAGTTTCTTAATGTTAGGTTTGTTCCTATCAAGAAGAGAAGGCAGATTTATAGTACTCTAGTCCGTACTCGCATTCTTACTCAAGTACAGTTCTCTCTAATTGTTCTCAAGTCATTGTACTCATATTCGCACTCAAAAAATAAATTAGGTAATCGTACTTATGATCTCGGTACTCGTACACATTCTCGTACTCAGGATTATGTAGAAGTATATATATAATGATTCTTCTCATTTACCTAAACGAGATGGTGTCTAAACTTGGCGACTATGAGCAGGCAAGCACTAGTCATAAGATTATTGCCAACTGTCTCTTCCTGTGTGGGGAGTGAAATAGATTTGGTTACCTACTGTATATTTTATAGCAAAAACATTTAAGAATTGAAGCCTATGCCGCAGCTTACACAACTCATTAGGCTAGTTGGCAAAGTATAACTAAATATCACAACAATATATATATACAGTACTGTATACTATGTGTGTGTGGGCAGCCGCTCTAGTTCACCTTCATGCAACCATCATTACCATGACAAAGTTCATTTAGATTGAGAACACTGACAAAAATTATGAATAAAATTTACTCCAGTAACATCAAGATAAGCTAATTTTTGATCGGTAATACATTTGGTGTACTCGTACTGGCGACACTGTGCTCGTACTCGTACTTCCGTACTTGTATTCAAAACTCTGTACTCGAACTCATTCTTAATCAAGGCCTGTATTCCCAATGTAAATTTGGTAGAAACCGACTTAGTGACCCTTGCTTAAAGACCTCAAGTGATGGAGCCCCTACAGCATCAACAACTGCTTGTAAGTCTGAACTCATCTGATCTTCGCAGTCTCATTTAAACAGGATATATGTTTAATATCTTGACAGTATATCAGGTGAACCGTCAGTTATCTACATAAACTATCCCGTAAATCTCAACTGATTGGACCTAACCAATGTCAAAATATACTGGCGGGAAAAAGGGAAAACTAGAAGAAAAATTGTCAATGAATATATAAAAAAATAAAAAAAAATCTACGGAAAACTTAACAAAGGAAAAAGTTTCTATGGAAGATCCTTAGTGAGCTGTTTTAACTCTACAGTATTTTAACCTTCAAGTGTCACTACATCACAACACTAACCATCTCATGTCTCTCCTTATTTTTATATCTAATTTTTTCAACTATCTCAAGAGTGAGTGGCGAATGCTAAGAATTATGAAGCAGTCAAGGATATATATTATCCCCAAAGACATCAGCCAAGAACGTGCATTTTAATATCGAGAAACAAATAAAGAAGACACCATGATAAACCATAATGGTCGTCGCTCTGTACATCGCCTCTCAGCACAGAATCTGGTGACGATTGGTTCAGTGATTATAAACATTCATATAAAAAAAATGATGAGTGTAAAATTTCACAAAAGTTCGTATATTTCTTCAAAAGTATATACTGTACATCGTAGAGCAGCAGGTTCTCAACCCATTTGCTGCCTTATTCAAGTCATGTTACCCACTTCCGTGCCAGTCCGCTGAACATTTTTCCATGCCATTATAAACATTAATTCCTCCCCATAGTAAACTGAAATGATTTTGAAAATTGGGTTAATTGAAAATTAAGATATTATTCATGGTGTTTTTGCTGACTCTTCCATTATACATATGCAACAATACGATACGACGATTTTTCAACAAAAAATTTCTATTACATCACAGAAAACCGCATTATTTATTGAGTGTCACTCAATATACAGTTGTTAGAGAAAAGCATCGCTCGCTTACAATTACTCTCAACATATTAAAATTTATGATATAGAGAACGTGAATACACTGTGAGACAGGAGGCAGCTGTTATACTGCTTTAATTGTTAACGTGAGGATTAAGTAAACAAAGTAGAGAAAACATAGGAAGTCATGCCTACGGGACCCACTTTCACTTTTCGAAGTCAAGTTTTAAAATAAATTTAACACTTTATAAAGAAATACAACAAACGTTGAGGATAATGGAGTGATCAGCCATATAAATAATAATCATAGGCTTAGTGTTAAGATATATTTATCCTAAATAGGAAGTTCTCAACCTTTTTCGGATTAATTCTCATTTGTCGCTTTTGTCGGACCTTTGTTACCCACTGAAATGACTGGTAAAATCGGGGAATTATTTCAAAATTACAAAAATATGTAAGGTATTTTTATCCCCATAAAATACCCAACTCACAGAAGAAGTAAACATAATAAAAAGTTACTGACGAAGACTGATGGAGAAAAATATTACTTCTACTTACCCCAACAATTATTTATACAGTATATATAAAATAATGAAGACAATCTGGAGATGAGAGATGTCTGACATCTTCTAAATGAGTTTTCCAATCAATAATATCAGTACAATTATTCTGGACCTAAGACATAATCCAGGTAAACTTGCTTCTGTATCAGCGACTCCGTGACACACTACAGACGCGCCAGTAGATGCTCCCAGCAAGAAATAGACCAACTTCTTCACGATAAACCGCGGTGGAAGGTATGTAGGCTTGTTGGGTGCCTGGTTAGGTAATTATACCTGAGAAGCCTGGTGACCTGACTGACTGACCCTCCCCTTGGGAGGCTGGAATAAAGGTCAAGGTGAAATCTCTTATACGGGGAGAGTAATACGTTGAACTCTCACCTTCATTATATATGGAAGAACGTATCTAACTTACTGACGTGAAGCTAAACATATAAATACATCCAAAATATCTTCAACGCTACATCGAGTCTCTAACCTAACCAATTCGTCTCTGTCTAATTCTGAGGAGGAAATATATCGTGCGAACCTCTGAGAATACAATATTAGGTAAATGGTACAGCTCTACCCCGTCGTGGTGGCCAGGAAACAGCATCTCAAAGGTTCTAAATTACTTTTACCCCCTAATGTAAGAGGAATCATCCAACCAGCTACAGTACAAGAATGACACCAATAATGGCGTCAGTATTATACAGAGGCTCTGCCAAAACTAGTGATATTCTCTTCTCCTCAGCTACTAGAAAAAATAACACACAAATCTTAGTGGACCCTCCCCCGCAAATGTTTGTAGTCAGGCGGCACTACTCTACGGGACTGAGTGACCACATTTCATATACGAGTACAGTACAGATTCCCATTTTCTGAGCAATTTCAAACTCCAGGACCCTTATTGCTTTCTGTAAGGACATAGAGACTTTATTCAAGGTCTCGTGACTACAGGGTAATGTTCCACTCTCGGTCCGCTATAAGAAATTTGTTCCAACACACTATAATTCGAGGTCATATATACTGTATATCGGTATATTCTTAAATTGCGAACAGACAACAGAGAATCAATGAATCTGGTCCTTTTGTCTGGGAGAGAACACATATCGAGAGCTTGTGTACATAGTCGACCGGTATGTTATTATTACTTCCTCAGACACTAAAACGAGCCTCCGGTCAACACCTGCCACGACGTAAACAACAGAACTCAAATTCCAGTCTTTCCAGTTACTCGGCAGTATAGGAACTTTCTTTATAATCAGTAAGCTCAGTGAATAATTCTTTTTCGGGAGTTTGTACAGAGGAAAATAGGGAAATAACCAACAGCAGTGATGATGAAACGTGATCTACTCAGTAATATACGTCGGTACATTATTTATAAGTTAGTGAGGTAGTTATCACGACTCAGGTAAACAGGACACGACGAAGAGACAGGTCAAGAGTAATGGCTACATGTACCAATTAAATCATCAACCGATAACCTTTCTTTTAACTCTAATACAACCTTTCTCTACCGTGTTAAGATCCCGGTGTTTCCAAGCGTCAGATCTGTTTAACGAGGCAAGAAGACCTTTAGGAATATCTCTCTTGTGCATTCCACTTAAACTACTAAACAAATACTAGTTATGTTCAGTATTATAACATTCCTTATCAGTAGCAACTCTAGGAAGAATAGATGCCGCTACAGTATATGAATGACGGTGTGGGTGTGATGGGGGAGGGTCCGTGTTTGTTTATTAATTTAAGTCCAGTATCATTACGCATTTTACTTTTGACCCTTATTAGTAAATATTTATTGTGAGTAAAATACAAATAATTTCAGTCTACAGTGTAAATATATTTCACCTTACAATAGAATTACATTTCATTCCGCAATACCATTTGTCTTCTTAAATTTAGTAATATTGTGAAAAATTAGTTTGCACTGCTATTGATCTAAGTCTAAATCGTTATCAATCTACAGTTTCCAATACAGTACTATTAATTATATTTCATTCTACAAAACTATATAATTCCAGTGAGCAATTCATTATGCAAGTGAGACTATAATATCATTTTTTTTATTTTAATGGCAATAAAATTTAGATTGTAAAACTATTCAATTTCAACTGACAATATTATCAAATGAATTTTTTTGTTTATATTAACATTAAAGTTTAAATTACAAGACTGGTAAATTCCCGCTGACAATATTCACATGGTTCAGTTTACAGGAGTACTCGAGAGGACCTTACAATTAGATTTCACTTTACATTAATTCCAACTTCGGTTTAAAATAGTGGCTAACTAATAAAGTCCAGATAAATAATAATAAGAAATTCCAGTGCACAATAATAGTATATGTCATCGTGCCATGTAACTTAGGGTGTTAGTGAATGGCGGACACACTTAACACCAGAGCTCACGGCCCTTGTGTAAATACGTTAATTACCCCCGAATAAAACAACACAACGAATTGGTTTATATTACTATTCCACTGGTACCCTGGAGCTGAATTTGTTCGAGGGCCACACCATGAACATGTTACTCCACTGTGTGGTTTAGTAAGTAACAATAATAAAACTTTAGCAATAACAACAATAACAATACTAATATAAATTACAACAAGGGTTGCAGTAACAACAATAACAATATAAACTACAACAAGAGCTGCAGTAACAACAATGACAGTAATGCTACCAACTAAAACAAGAGCTGTAGTAACAACAACAACAATATAAACTACAACAAGAGCTGCAGTAACAACAATAACAATATAAACTACAACAAGAGCTGCAGTAACAACAATGACAGTAATGCTACCAACTAAAACAAGAGCTGTAGTAACAACAACAACAATATATACACAGAGCTGCAGTACAACAATACATAACTACAACAAGAGCTGCAGTAACACAACAATAAACACACAAGCTGCAGTACAACATACAATAAACTACAACAAGAGCTGCAGTAACAACAATAACAATATAAACTACAACAAGAGCTGCAGTAACAACAATAACAATATAAACTACAACAAGAGCTGCAGTAACAACAATAACAATATATACTACAACAAGGGTTGCAGTAACAACAATAACAATATAAACTACAACAAGAGCTGTAGTAACAACAATGACAGTAATGCTACCAACTAAAACAAGAGCTGTAGTAACAACAACAACAATATAAACTACAACAAGAGCTGCAGTAACAACAATAACAATATATACTACAACAAGAGCTGCAGTAACAACAATAACAATATAAACTACAACAAGAGCTGCAGTAACAACAATAACAATATAAACTACAACAAGAGCTGCAGTAACAACAATGACAGTAATGCTACCAAATAAAACAAGAGCTGTAGTAACAACAACAACAATATAAACTACAACAAGAGCTGCAGTAACAACAACAACAATATAAACTACAACAAGAGCTGCAGTAACAACAATAACAATATAAACTACAACAAGAGCTGCAGTAACAACAATAACAATATATACTACAACAAGAGCTGTAGTAACAACAACAACAATATAAACTACAACAAGAGCTGTAGTAACAACAACAACAATATAAACAACAACAAGAGCTGTAGCAACAACAATAACAATATATACTACAACAAGAGCTGTAGTAACAACAATAACAATATATACTACAACAAGAGCTGCAGTAACAACAATAACAGTAATGCTACCAACTAAAACAAGAGCTGTAGTAACAACAACAACAATATAAACTACAACAAGAGCTGTAGCAACAACAATAACAATATATACTACAACAAGAGCTGTAGTAACAACAATAACAATATATACTACAACAAGAGCTGCAGTAACAACAATAACAGTAATGCTACCAACTAAAACAAGAGCTGTAGTAACAACAATGACAATTCAAACTACAACAAGAGCTGCAGTAACAACAATAACCATAACTACAGCAATAAAAAATTAAAACTGCCGCCACAATAATAACAACAAAAACAATAACATAACTACAATAACAACAACAACAATAATAATAATAATAATACTAATCTAATAATAATAATAATAATAATAATAATAATAACTGCTGCAAACATTATCTTCGACAAAACCAAAACATGTGAGGTAGCAGGTAACTGTAAGCGGCGCCACACCTTACATTCAACGTCACACCATAGCCTCGGGCAGTGGGGAACTGGTTTGAGAAGATAGCGTCTTCATCACCTCTATCTGCGCTCCAATCTCTTAACACACACACACACACACACACACACACGTAACTGTATTATGTAACTGTATATTTTCAACCTTCCGGCTGCTATGCTCTTTCAATAAACCGTCAACTATTATTATTATTTTACACACACACACACACCTCTGAGAGAGAGAGAGAGAGAGAGAGAGAGAGATGAAAAAACTTGAACTCAAAACCAATAATGGAGACGAGTGCAGTCAATGAACCCACCGGCCACCACACCGCCGCCCACACTTTGCCACCCTCACACTGCCGCCCCCACACTGCCCACTCCACACTCCCCACCACACATGCCCATCTCACACGCCCCACCACACACCACACTTCCCACACTGTCCATACCACACAGCCCACCATACACATTGTCCATACCACACAGCCCACCACACACTGCCCACCACACACTGACCACACACAGCCCACCCACACACTGCCCACCACACACTGACCACACACAGCCCACCACACACTGTCCACACACAGCCCACCACACACTGCCAACAACACACTGCCCACCACACACAGCATACCACACAGCCCACCACAAACAGCCCACCACACACCGCCCACCACACACAGCATACCACACAGCCCACCACAAACCGCCCACCACACACTGACCACACACAGCCCACCACACACTGCCCACCACACACTGCCAACAACACACTGCCCACCACACACTGCCAGCAACACACTGTCAACAGCACTCTGCCCACCACACACAGCCCACCACACACTGCCCACCACACACTGCCAACAACACACTGCCCACCACACACTGCCAACAACACACTGTCAACAGCACACTGCCCACCACACACTAGCCTCCACACTGCCCACCACACACTAGCCTCCACACTGTCAACCACACACTAGCCTCCACACTGTCAACCACACACTAGCCTCCACACTGCTCACCACACACTTCACACTGCCCACCACACACTGCACACCACACTGCCCACCACACACTAGCCTCCACACTGCCCACCACACACTACACACCACACTGCCCACCACACACTAGCCTCCACACACTACACATTGCCAAGCAAAATAACATCCACACACTACCACTCATAGACTAACAACGGCACATTACCATTAATACAATAAAACAAACAAACAAACAAACAAACAAACAAACACACACACACACACACAAACACACACACACACACACACACACACTATCATGTACCGTATACGCTCACTTGATGATGCTTGACATTTACATTCCATCGTCGGTGTTCAGAAATGAAAAGGTTGTGCATCAATACAGTTGTTTAACATTGGTATAGCTGGCAGTACGTGAGGGACAGTGTGAGTATCATAGTATATATGTGTGTGTGTGTGTGTGTGTGTGTGTGTGATTACAAAATAATTATCTTTCCAGTTCGAAACATATACTGTATTAAGCAAACTAAAACACCTCCTTTTTTCCTCCGGGGCTTTGTCAAAAATGAGGTTTGTGTTCCACTAATGCCAGCAACTTCGGACAATTTGAAGGATTAGATACGTGAGGCTGTTAGAAGAGTTCAGTATGATGTAACGAAATACTGTACTGAACACGGAGGGAAACAGAACACCGCTTTAATATCTGCAGAGCCACAAAAAGGAGCTAACGTTGAAGTTCTATAAAGTTCAAATAAATCGTTTTTGTTCTTATTCATTAGTATATCTACTTTTTTGCTGTAGCTTTGTTAGCTTTTCATAATTATTTTAAAAGATTGATCATTTGTTATCAGTGACTAAGCTTTTAAGAAATAACTGACGTTTGTGCTAAATATTTACCTGTTTTATTTATTGCTACAAATAAATGGAAATTAATTTGCATATAGAAAAATTTTCTCTGTTTCAACTGAGGCGTCGTTTACCATTGATACAACTAAATTATAACTGAAGGAGGTTAGGTAAGATTGAGTTAGGTTAAGTTTTATATTATATGTACGGTATTATGGTGATCTACATGACCATATGGCCAGTCTGAAGTTCCCATCCCCCCTCCAAAAATACATACAAGGATTACGCCAAGTGCAATAATAATAATAATAATAATAATAATAATAATAATAATAATAATAATAAAACATATAAAAGCTTAATCATGGCTAATGTTTGGCTCACACTTGCTGATGGAGCTATGAATAATTTGTAACTATAAAGAAAAATTTAGTTACCTAATAAGATCACGTTGTAATATCTATTAACTTTAGGACTTCATCGTAAATTGTGATAACACGTTCACCGCCTTATGTCACGTTACCATTTATATTATAATTATTAACAGATGTATGTTCTCAATGTTTTCTCTCAAAACTTGCATATTAAATCTAAATGATAAGAGGGAAACATGAAACGATGATTTATGGCAAACATATTTTGTGTGAAAGAAAAGTCTACTGAAATTCTTTAATCAAATACAGCAGACAGGTTAGTTGTTTCGGAAAAACATAGCACTTATAGAAATTACTAAAGAAACTGGCATTTTGACCTTTGAAGTAACAAAAAAATTAAATTCCGATAAGAGTTTGGCATATCTATCTATCTATTTATATATCTATCTATCAATCGATGGATGAATGGAGAGGGAGAGAGAGAGAGAGAGAGAGAGAGAGAGAGAGAGAGAGAGAGAGAGAGAGAGAGAGAGAGAGAGAGATATCTTACATCGAATGGGGCGAGGAATTATCAGGGAGACGTCAAAAGATGTGAGAGCTGCTATCATTGCCCTTCACAGCGAGGGTATACGTAACGCTGAGAGAGCACGGCTAACTGGGGTGAGCGAACCCACAGTATCACGATGGGTTAGGAGCCATGAAACAACAGTTACCACAACGAAATTTACAACCACAAATGTCTTACTATAGGTGGATTGGGGGTTCTGTTCCTGAAAGTCCCTTAATTTAAAACCTTCATTCGGTGTTAAACCAATGCAATTTACATATTAGTAATATGGCAGATTCCATGTAGACCGAAACATTTCCATTTAATGTATATTTCAGTGTTATTATAATCATCAGTCAGTGGCTTGTTTATATATATGGTTTGCTTCTACCCAGCAGGACACATACATTAATATAACTTAATGGATTTCTTGTTATATTGAAGTATTTAATATGTCTCTACAAAGACGACACCCTCCCCCAATCCTACCCTCATCTTTAGCTGTTGGTGATATGGCCAGCGGGCATACCAGTTTATGATGATGTACTGGGGATCATATCAAAGCGTTTCAAATTGTAGCGATGGAAAATCTAACGACACTTTTTGAGAGGACTGTACCTTGTGGCTGTACGTCAGTTATACACATTACGATTTCACACTGCCTTCCTGATACTATACGATGCCGGGCCAGGACACACTGTACTTAGTAAATTTACATTATGTAGTGTGAAAGATAAATACACAATACATAAAATTTCAATAAGTCGGTCATGACATAATTCTGCACCCACACATTACCTAACGTAGAGTTACAAACTGTTCAGAGTGTACATAACGCAAAATGGGTAATTTCCAACAGGTGTAACACGCTAAGGTGTCAAGTGTTGTATACTGCACTATGAACCTGAGCTACACAGAAAACGAAGAAAATGGGATTCTTTGATAAACTCTACGGTATTTGTGTGTAAATTTCACTTCAACAGTTGCCTACAACGGGAAAGCAAAAGTCGCCTACAACGGGAAGGCAACAGTCGCCTACAACGGGAAGGCAACAGTCGCGTACAACGGGAAGGCAACAGTCGCCTACAACGGGAAGGCAACAGTCGCCTACAACGGGAAGGCAACAGTCGCCTACAACGGGAAGGCAACAGTCGCCTACAACGGGAAGGCAACAGTCGCCTACAACGGGAAGGCAACAGTCGCGTACAACGGGAAGGCAACAGTCGCCTACAACGGGAAGGCAACAGTCGCCTACAACGGGAAGGCAACAGTCGCCTACAACGGGAAGGCAACAGTCGCCTACAACGGGAAGGCAACAGTCGCCTACAACGGGAAGGCAACAGTCGCGTACAACGGGAAGGCAACAGTCGCCTACAACGGGAAGGCAACAGTCGCCTACAACGGGAAGGCAAAAGTTGCCTACAACGGGAAGGCAACAGTCGCCTACAACGGGAAGGCAACAGTCGCCTACAACGGGAGGCAACAGTCGCCTACAACGGGAAGGCAACAGTCGCCTACAAGGGGAAGGCAACAGTCGCCTACAACGGGAAGGCAACAGTCGCCTACAAGGGGAAGGCAACAGTCGCCTTCAGCGGGAGGACAACAGTTACCAAGAGCGAGAGGGAAACAGACGCTTACAGCGGGAGGACAACAGTCGTCTACAGCTAGAGGACAACAGCTACCAATAGCGGGAGGACAACAGTCCCCTACAGCGGGAGGACAACAGTCGTCTACAGCGAGAGGACAGCAGTTACCAAGAGCGGGAGGACAACAGTCGCCTACAGCGGGAGGACAACAGTCGCCTACAGCGGGAGGACAACAGTCGCCTACAGCGGGAGGACAACAGTCACCTACAGCGGAGAGCAACAGTCGCCTACAGCGGGAGGACAACAGTCGCCTACAGCGGGAGGACAATAGTTGTCTACAGCGGGAGGACAACATTCACCTACAGCGGAGAGCAACAGTCGCCTACAGCGGGAAGACAACAGTCGCCTACAGCGGTAGGACAACAGTCGCCTACAGCGGGAGGACAATAGTTGTCTACAGCGGGAGGACAACAGTCACCTACAGCGGAGAGCAACAGTCGCCTACAGCGGGAAGACAACAGTCGCCTACAGCGGTAGGACAACAGTCGCCTACAGCGGGAGGACAATAGTTGTCTACAGCGGGAGGACAACATTCACCTACAGCGGAGGACAACAGCTGTCTACAGCGGGAGGACAACAGTCGCCAACAGCGGTAGGACAACAGTCGCCTACAGCGGGAGGACAAGAGTTGCCTACAACGGTAATTTACACAAGAGAATCTGAGATAAACCTCCTTCTACGTGCAAATAAGAGTTGATTGTTAACTACTTTCTGCCATACTTCTAGCGTAATGACTTAATAATGACTGAAAACGATCCCTAAAACTACTAACGACAGAAATAACCGCATTGTTATGCTAAATTGGCTGTAATTCTTCAAGAAAAACTTTATTCTGCCAAATATTAAAAATTCGGCGAGAGAATAATAGCTGGTTGATGCCGAGTGTGTGCAGTGTTTTGGCTCTTGCTTAAGCGTAATAACTCCAAGAATCAAACTTGTATCAAAAGTAGACCTGCAAAAGATATAGTAACTGTCCAAAAAACAAAGAGATAATCCACTATATTACCACAAAGCCACATCACCATTATCACATATCCTCACCATCATCACTACCATGCACCATTAGTCCATTACCACCATTATAGCTTATCACCCGAATCACCATTTTCACTAACCATCCATATCACCATTATTATCACCAAACCTCATAATTGTTAACATATCTCACCAACGAATACCGGTAACCATCACAATTACCAATACAATATCAATTACATCATAAGGTCATCTCTTCAACTCCAGTAAGACAGAGGCAGAGCTGCATAATAAGAAAGAGAAACAAGATGAAGTTACTACAGGACTCCAGATATATGACACAACAAAAGATACTCAGACATATCTCATCGCTACCTAAGGAAAGAATTGATATTCGGTTTAGTCTCCCCCCCCCCCCTCCAAAAAAAAAAACTATTCAGACCGTAATATAAACTTAAGAAAAAGAACTTGAAATCCTCCCAACCTCAAAAAACAGACACAAGTGGATCCAAAGCATTATAATTTAATATACTGAGACAAACGCACATAGTATATGGAGCAACAAATACTGTATCTTCGTTACAAATACATGTGGCTCTTCAGTGTACAGTATATATAATGACACAACACAAAACTGAGACCACTGGCTTGACCATTAAGTACAGTACAAGGTGTTCATAAATTATCTGGTCCATCATAAACTTAATAACCTCAAGAATATCATACATAAAACACGGTACACAAGTGGAAGTCGACTAAGACAAGAAGACAAACTTGTAGGAGTTGTTCGTGCAGTATAATAAGCCGCCTTGTTCTGTCTAACATGAATCAAGAACCAAAATCTCAACACATCATCATTCTTGCCATGTTAGTAATTTATTAGCATCTTCATCATCATTATCATCACATCATCACCAACTCATTACCAGTGTTCCCCGCATCATCATCATCATCCTTGATAATGTAGTAATCATCACCTTATTATCGTGAACATGACCTAAAGCACTTCATCATCTTTACCCTCCTTGTAGCTCCTTGTTGACCTGCACCGGTGAGTGTTGACACAGCCCATTAGTACCCACTTGAAGCTCTCCGCCGCTGCTGCCTCCCTCCACCACCACTTCTCTAAACACTGCACACTCAACAACTCCATTATTCATGCCATAATAGAACTCCACTGCTGGCAGAAGACGGAAAACGTTCGCCAGTCGCTGGTGGCTACTTGACCCGGCGGTATTATCATTGGAGGAGTTGAAACTGCCTATTTCTACCTTTTTGGACTTGACTGCTGGATGATCTTCGGGATGAGGTATGTTTCTGATCACCTGAAGATTACCCTCAGCTTATTTCATCTGATGATTAAACACCCTAGCTCCATTTGGATGCTTGGAGTTAGGTTAGGTTAGGTTAGGTTAGCCTTAAGCTGTTTAATCTTCAAGTGAAATAAGCTGGGGACCTATCCGTCAGGTGATCCATTATATGTTTTTTTATTAGTTGGGTTCAATTGATCAGTTCTGGGTGTTGTGGCAGTTTATGGACTATATTCATCCAGTCCTGTGGAGAAGTTTACGTGTTCTACCGCTGTTGTCCGCCTGTGTGTGTGTGTGTGTGTGTGTGTAATAATAATAATAATAATAATAATAATAATAATAATGATAATAATAATAATAATAATAATAATAATAATAATAATAATAATAATAATAATAATTATTATTATTAACGGTATATTGGAAGAGCATGGCAGCCGGAAGGCTAGGGAATGGGTCTCTTGATTTACAAATAATATACAAGTAACATAAGTGATACAAATATTATATATAATAATTAGGTGGGGAGATGCTCAACCTAAAGGGCATTACAACATAGTGACAGTACGAAAAGTAAGGTTGACTGGAAGTGAATACACTGGTTGATTACAAGTTATTGATAATTTTTACAATGGTTGGGACTGGGCTGTTCTTATAGCGATCAGTTCGTGCTCGTATGGGTTGGATGCGGTTGTGGTGTCGAACAGCAATTCTCGGACGAGGGATCTCGGGTGGTAGTAGGAACCGGTGTCGAGGATGGTGCAGAAGCTCCTCACCAATATGCAGATGAGGTCGTGGTGATGGTCAGTGAGAGCCGAGAGGGTCAGTGTGTTGAGCGCTTCTTGATATGTGGAGTAGGAAGGGGAGAAAATAATCTTGCATGCCCTCTTTTGCAATTTTTCTAGGCGTTTACGTTGTGTGGCATTTAGGGAGGAAGACCAGGTAGGGGAGGCATAGGTGAGCTTCGGAATTATGAATGTTGTGTAAACACTGAGGAGCTCGAGCGCAGGAACTCCGAGGGACTTGAATCGGCGGAGGAGGTGGAGACGGAAACTGGGGGATTTGACAATTTCACTGACGTGTGGTTTCCAATTTAGTTTGTTGTCTATGGTGACGCCGAGGAGCTTAGTGGAATCTATAACATGGAGTGTGTTGGGACCGACAGTAAAGTAATGGAAGGGGGTGGGTCAGCGTCGGAGGAGAGGTTGAGGCGCATAACCATGGTCTTAGTATGGTTGATGGTGACGTGGTTGTTGGTGGCCTAGTTTTGGAGACTGTTCAATAAATCCTGAAGGGCGGTATAGTCGGGAGCAGAATTGTTGACGCTGATCCCAGTGGTGGAGTCGTCGACATATTTCCAGCGAGCAGGTGTGTGTGTGTGTGTGTGTGTTCTGCGTGATTGCTGGTTTTATCCTTCATTCCTCAAGCATCGTTCTATTTCTCTCCTCCCCTCCTTACAGTACTTTGACCTTCTGCTTCCTTCCTCCCTTCTTTCTGTCGCCTCCTCCCCTTTTCATTCCTTTCTTCTTATCCTTCTCCACTTCGTCCTTCCTTCTCTCCTGTTTCACCCTTTATCTCTCTGTCCCTCACCACGCACGCACGTAATCTCCATGACACTACGACGCCTCATAATGATTGAGTTGCTACAACATCACATGAGGTCCCTCAAAACACCACCTGTGAGCAAGTTACTGCACTTCATGAGGTCCTTCATAACACCACATGTGAGAGAGTTAATGCGCCACGTGTTTGCTGTTCAACACTTCAGCGCACGTGGCCTACTTGACCTCACACAGAAGGGTAAGTGATCAGACCTTGCCTTCCACTATAACCAATAATTTGTATGTTCACCCTGTGTTCCTTTTCCTTTTGCTCCCCCATGTAACTGCATGTGATAAGTGGCTGTTGTATTTTTTCCAATAAACTGTTAATTTTTATTATTATTATTATTATTATTATTATTATTATTATTATCATCATTATTATTATTATCATCATTATTATTATTATTATTATTATTATTATTATCATTAATATTATTATTATTATCATTACACACAAAACACACACAGCCAAGATGAACACTGAAGCATTGGGTAATCCAAAATCTTTGTCAATCCTCTCCAGCCAGCGGCGACCAGGACTAAGCACCACAACAGAGCCAGTGACTTGATACAACATCGTGGTTAAGTGTTTCCTGGACCTATCCGAGACCAGCGAGGAATGTGTCTTAAAAAACGGCGCAGGTCACCAGGTCCAGATCCTTGAGAACTTACACAACTCTACCAAGTTTTTACATTGCACTCTCAGGCTAGTCTCCTTATCTCGGCCCCGGAAATAGATCAGCCACTTACATCTGACAGCGTGTAAACCCTCGAGTGAGTGAGGTGTTGGGGGTTGGTGAGGGGAGGGTGGTGGAGGTAGGTGAGGGGAGGGTGGTGGAGGTAGGTGAGGGGAGGGTGGTGGTGGAGGTAGGTGAGGGGAGGGTGGTGGTGGAGGTAGGTGAGGGGAGGGTGGTGGTGGAGGTAGGTAAGGGGAGGGTGGTGGAGGAGGTAGATGAGGGGAGGGTGGTGGAGGTAGGTGAGGGGAGGGTGGTGGTGGAGGCAGGTGAGGGGAGGGTGGTGGTGGAGGTAGGTGAGGGGAGGGTGGTGGTGGAGGAGGTAGGTGAGGGGAGGGTGGTGGTGGAGGTAGGTGAGGGGTGGGTGGTGGAGGAGGTAGGTGAGGGGAGGGTGGTGGTGGAGGTAGGTGAGGGGAGGGTGGTGGAGGTAGGTGAGGGGAGGGTGGAGGAGGTAGGTGAGGGGAGGGTGGTGGTGGAGGTAGGTGAGGGGAGGGTGGTGGTGGAGGTAGGTGAGGGGAGGGTGGTGGTGGAGGTAGGTGAGGGGAGGGTGGTGGTGGAGGTAGGTGAGGGGAGGGTGGTGGAGGTAGGTGAGGGGAGGGTGGTGGAGGAGGTAGGTGAGGGGAGGGTGGTGGTGGTTGTACAACACGTTCAGCTGATTTAGATTCGTTGTATCAGTTATGATGTATGAGTTACAGGTGAAGATTCTGGGACAGGTATCGCCAGTAGGTGTACTGACATCTGCGGGGTGACAGTGTAACGCTGGTCGCTGGAGTCTCATTTTTTTTTGTGTTTCCAAAATCCCGGGATTCCTGGACAAAACCAGTCCTTATCCCGGTATTTCCCAGTTTACGTAAATAAGGATACTGTAGTTATGCGCGAAAATTAACCTAACCTGTATAGTCTTATTAAAAAAATTAACACAGCTTAGTAATACATAATATTTATATATTCAGTGTTATCATCGTATTATTATTATATAAAAAATTTATTTCATAAATTGAGCACCAAAAATTATTGTACCTCTTGGACTCAAGGTAAAATTAAAGTACCTGATAAAATAGCCCATTTGTTTCGTAATTGTTATAATACCTTCAGTAGCGAGTTGTTTGTTGTTTGACGAGAAATAACATGATTACATACACAGTACTACTATCTCTGTGTGATCGACTCAGATTGTATTACACTACTTCACTGAAACATTGCATTCAAATATTTTTGCGTAATTGAGGTTATTGTATGTTAATACATATTATACCTCCATATAAGACCAATTTCAATATTATATATAATTTCATAATAAAACAATGGTTAATTCAAACCAAATAATATATTTAAAAACATACTCGGTATACTTCGGACCGCGGACCTGAGCTCCCCCACTCTGCAAGTCGCGCCACTAATTAGTTCGCATCTATCAATCATGGCACTGTCATTATATCTGAGGGTTGGTGACCACAGTCCTCCACTCTAAACATTCTCGGGCTGTTTTTACCAATCCTCTAAGGTTTTGTTACTCTCTGGGGACCCCACCGCAACCCAGTACCCCACCATAACCCATTACCCCACCATGACCCACTACCCCACCATGACCCACTACCCAACCATGACGAAGTACCCCACCATAACCCAGTACCCCACCATGACCCAGTACCCCACCATAACCCAGTACCCCACCATGACTCAGCATACCATAACACAGTCCCCAGTCTCCCGGGAACAACACCTGACAATGGCCGCCAACTTAACACATACCCGAGCTGGAGTACCCCCTCCCACAAGTGATCTCCTCACTCGAGATCCCTCACATCGCTCCATGGATTATGAGTCTAGTGCCAGGGATAGGCAGAGCGCATGAAATACTAACTGGCACCCCTGTGAAGTGGCAGCTTGTATGCCAGGACAGTGTGTGTAACTTGTCTGAGGGCTGAGGGTTAAAATGTACCGGTACTTATCATTGCAACACTCTCACGCCGACACACACTGGTGCTAATAATGATTCATAATTACTTTACGCTAACTATTAGGATTAATATTAACTGTCTGATACAGTTATAGAGGGCTGTAATACTATACATTGCCATTGCCCGCGATGAAAATTGACAACCTATAATTATTTTGACAACTGTATACATGTTTGTCTCCTATTGTAGCCGGCCTGTAGTTTATTCGGCGCCATACACTGATGCTGGCGCTCATCCACAAGTTGCTTAGCAAACAAACAGTGAAAGAAGTTTACAGCTTTTTCAAAGATTATCACAACATCAAGTTAAACAAGACCACGGGAGGCAGAGATCATTTTATTATTAAATGGCCAAATGACCTTCAACAGTGGGTCAAAGACATTCATCTTTAAACTTCCCCGAAAGGAGAATTAGATGAAGTTTTGGGTCGGCTTGGTGGAGGAGCTCCGTTAAATCCTTCGTGAGACGTCTTGATTATCTACAAGATGAAGCCAAACGGACGGACGGACGAACGTACAGACAGGCAGAGGGTAATTTTGGGCCGACTCCCAACTCGAGTGAAATTTAAAAAAAAATGGTTTCCAGATAACCTTCCAAATATCAAGACACACCGCCTACCCAAGTGTTCATGGAATTTTAATAGTTTATAAGTAATGTGAACAGTATTATAAGGGTTAAAATTTCAAAAGACAATTCCTTCCATCTCTCACAACTTGATTTTCGATGACTTGTTCCTCTAGACGTCGCAACAACATACAACACAGTTTGACATTCGACTTTTCGTACCAAACTTCCTTCACTTAGTATTCCTAAATCTTTCACCTCCTGATGCTGCCCCTTCGTGTCCTACAGGTACTATAACACTCAAACAGTCGTAGCTGGATCACACCTAAACGTTTCCTTTAACGTGCCATTGCCGTACAGACAGACCGGTATATATGTAACAAAATCAACGACCTGCAAATAAAAAGGGATAATGCGCCGACTCATAAGACAATGTTAGTAGAATTCATAACACATGTTGTTGATGTTGTGTTCATCATGCCGTCACCCACCTCCCTGCACCTTACCAACTCAGAATAGGCAAACTGTACTCCAAGCTTTGTCAATAAATTTGTTAAACTCATTAAAATATCTCAACGTTACCGAGGTTGATGTCAGAACCATTAAAAACCCAAGAAATAATGTTTACCGCTAAGTATTTCCAAGTATTTTAGAACTAACCTTTCACCAGAGACTTAATTTTCAATCGACCCCACCCCCCGTCTTGAACAACTCTGTAAATACATTCTTCCTTCATCAATAAGATTCACCACATATCAGTCTTTAAGATTCACCACATATCAGTCCTTAAGATTCACCACATATCAGTCTTATGTGATGTGCGTATGTCGGGTCCCTAATTTATTTGTGCATAAGTACTGCCCTCTTGTGGTGTGAACGATGTGCATGATTTATATATACAGTCGACTATGTATGGTAATTGTTTCCTTCCTGTAAGTGTTTGTGTTATATAAGATGAACTCTCAGCTGGAGGTTCACACTCGGGTTATACTCTTTCCCTGCTTCTTGTTGTAACTCTTAGGTCTTAGTGAAGAAAATACAAGCTTCGAGTCTACTTAAACTACTTAAACAACTTTGGAGGATGATAGAAAACGGGAGTCAACGCAGCAGACATTCGTGAAGCTCTCCCTTTTTTTTTGTGGAAATACAGTTGTTGCAGCTGCCTTTGACAGTCCAAAGTTTATTACAAAGTCCATGAAGTCATAGTGCACGAGTAGGTGTAAAGAAATTTTCTGGTGGTGGTGGACTTTGCCAGGTTTTTCAGAAAACTTGTGGTATTGGCCGTCCACCTCACCAGGCCCAGAACACCACATGCAAGTGACGTAATAAAACAGCTGAAATGGGACGTATACACCCCCTTTAAGAAGAAAAGACTATCGGACTGTTGTTTTCAGGTAAGCCTGACTATGAAAATGTATGTAAGGTAATATTTGACATACTGAAAACAAAACAGGAACAAATAGTTGGCTTTCAACTATTAAGAAACAATAAGGTGGTGGTGAAATTTGGAGAAAACACTGTTTTTGACAAATTTTGTGAGGAATATGAAGAAAAAACTATAAGAATTCCTAACAGTGAAGAGACTGTTAAAGTGATGAATTTTAGTAAACTTTAACTTATGTATCAGTTAAAGATGCTCCCTTTGAAATGGGAAATGAAATTATAATGAACATCTTAAGTAAATATGATAAGGTGGAAGGACTGAGGCTGAACAAGAACACAAAGGGACCAGCGGCCGGACTGTTGAATGGGACAAGAACCTTCAATGTAAATTTAAAGAACATTCCATCATCAGTAACAGTAGGTGGCCATAGTTTAACTTTCCTTTATGCTGGACAGAGGAAAACTTGCTATAACTGCGGACATGAAGGTCATTTGGCAATTGATTGTTACATCGAGGAAGTAAATAAGGTTAACATTTTTAATGAGGAAGACTTCCCTGCGATACAACTTTCTGGTGAGATCCACAGCTCAAGGGCAGGTGTTAAAGAAGGAGAAGAAAGTGTCACAGTAAGTCAGGTTCCAGCAACAACTCGGTGTGGGGTAGAAAGGAAAGAAGTGCCGGCTCAGACTATAACCCAGGATGCTGTAGATCCAGATGGTACCACACACCCAGATTGTTCAGAAAATGCAGTACAGGAAACCTCCACTACATGTGAGGCCGAGATACATAGAGAGAGGAATAATACGGATCAAACTAAAGGTAAAATATATTATGATAATATGGAATATGATAAAGCAGTAGATGACATGGAACCAAAAAATATGACAGGGACAGAGTGTGAAGTGGCATGAGGTGAAAACATGGAGAGAATGGAAGAAATTGTAGAGGTTACCTGTATTATGTCACCAAGCAGAAACAAGAATGATGCAAATAAGAAAGATCAGAAGAAACCGGAGAAAAATGAATTAGAAATTAACGGCAGTGATGATGAAAATCAGGTAAAAGTGAAAACAGATGGAGGAACGAATGGTGATTTAAAGAAATTCTGGAAAAAAAAAGATCGTACGAAGCAAAATAAAAACAATGAAAACCAAAGTGATTTGAGTGGTCAAGTGAATAGCCAGACAGAAAATGGATTAGAAAGTGGGAAAAGAAGAAAAGATGATGGGAAGAAAATGGATCTAATTGGAAAAGATGATTCATGGCGGGAAAAGGTTGAACATGTACAAAGCTGGACAGTGCGAGCAATTAGTGGTAGTAAGGTGATGTTGAGTAAGAGGGATGGAAAAGAAATAGCCAAAAAAGAGGCGAATAAAGGGAATAACAGTACAGATGAAGAAGGAAAAGGAAACGTCAAGAGGAAAAAATATATATATTTTATTACGTTATTATAACAATAATTAATATGTATATTATGTTTGCAACATTAAATGTGAATGGTCTAAATTGTTTAGGTAAACAAATGCAACTATTATCTGTTGTTAAGTATTATAATATTGACAGCCTTATGATACAGGAACATAATGTTAAGGATCCAGGGGAATTATCTTATCTAAATGATTACTTCGAAATTATTATAAACAGTACACATTTGTTAAGAGGAGGAACTGCACTAATAGTTAAGAAAAAATTCCACTTTCAAAATACTTAATTAAGAGATGGATGAGAATGGCCAAATTTTATGTGTCAGAGTTTTCTTGCTAGATCATATAGTTCCCATTATTAATATTTATGCCCCATCAGGGAATACAAGGAAAAGGGAGAGAGAAGAACTGTTTTCTGGTGTTTTATTATATTATATCAGAAATAATATAGAAAATATAATGATTGGGGGAAATTTTAACTGTGTTACCAGCATGAGAGATTGTAGCAATCATGACAACAAAGGTTTGGTGTCCAAAGCTTTAACAACTCTTATAAAGGATATACAACTTAAGGATGTTGCCATGATTCATAATTATCAACCTGAGTTTATATATGTTTGGGACAAATATGGGTCTGTCACCTCTACACCGTCTGTGGTTCAGTTCAACACTTTATTTTAGCTATCGCCACTGTAATGGTCAATGTTCTGGTAGAATAAAAATATTCCCCTTCTTTCAGTTTTAACTAAGCGAATCACATTACCTGTCATTAGCACATTGCTCAAACCACGCAGGAACACTCACCTCCTTCTAATGCTTTATCCGTCACACTTGAAGTCACTGGAACACTCTCCCTAACACCTTTCCTTCTCTTATAATATGAAAATCATCAAAACTGGACACAGAGGCACCTCCTAGTACCCTTCAATCAGCAGACGTTCACTCTTTAATGGTGTAAGACAAGGTTCTACCTGAGTACAAGGCGTAGTGCTGAGTAAATTACTTTGTGTCCCTACTACCATATACACCCTCGCCCCACCCTTGATCTTATTCTGTATCTTAAGAAATATATAAAAGTAAATTACAGAAATATATACATAAAATATCACAAATAAATCTGTGCTCAAATTTTAAGAGCCGCTGAGAGGGGAATTATCAACATGCATCGAGGACATCACCGTCTAGTCTGGAACGGGCGCCATGTATACAATTCCTCGCTAATGTTTACTCTGGATAACAATACCAATAATTATATATATATATATATATATATATATATATATATATATATATATATATATATATATATATATATATATATATATATATATATATATGTAACATCCGAGTTAATTTACTCAATTGTCCGTAACAAACTGTTACTACTGATGCCACTGACTCGGCCTCACAACTCTCGGTTAGTACTGTACTTGCACCGTCAAGTAGTACATACAGTACATGCAGTCCTCGGGTAATGCTGCAGCATAACTTTCATGAGTCTTCTACTTCCAGTTGTTTTGGTTTAAATCATTGGGGTTTTGTCACAAACAGGACCACAACATCAGCCACTTCAATCACCTCTAAATAGGCTTACCATATTGTTTTATGTCCAAACCGGGACAAGGATTAATTTATTGAGGCCATGGTATTAAACAACATATATTTGCCTTTTACTTTGACTTTTTACATGGAAATTTTTATTGTTTTGGGAACATAATAATGGAAAATACCACCTAAACCTAAATTCCTTTGTTTCATGCATAATTTAAAGAATTTTTTTAGTAAGTTGCAAATGATATACTGTAATTCACAAAGAAAATACAAATTGCATTCTTTCAGCAATATAGTCTTTTGTTTGATTACCCATACTTGTCACAAAGTAGTATAGTACTTTCTTTACCATTGTTTCTGCTATATACTGTTTTGTTTGACCAGCCATACTTGTCTCTAAGTAGTACTTTCTTTACCATGTTTCTGACAAAACTGTGAGCAAGTTAAATTAATATTACTTCTACTCTGACTTTTTTCATGGAAAAAATGTTCAGGAACATAATAATGAAAAATATCACATAAATTCCTTTGTTTCAAAATCACAGAAAGAAAAATTGCAATAAGTTGTAAATCATATATATACACAAGTAAACTATACCACAACAATGCACAATTTACTCTTTTCCTTTGTCTTTGACCATCCATACTTCTCACTCGATAGTTCTTTCTTTAGCATCTTTCTGTCACTTCTTATTTTGTCATAAAACTGTGAGCAAGTTAAATCAATATTAACTTTGCAGGAAAGCAAGGCTTCAACAGTACTCTCTACCATGAGGCTACGGTCTTGGGTCCAAAAGTTGTTCATAATTGAGAAGATTCTTTCTACAGGGGCTGATGTTCCAGGCAAACAAAAGACAGATTCAATAACATCCATGAGAGTAGGAACAGAAGTGTTCTTCTCACTGAAGTGTTTAAACATCTGAACCCATTCTGCTTCACGGTTAGTCCCTGCATTTACCCATTCTTTCTTTCTGTCACAGTCATTTAGGAACTTCTTTGCAAATATGACTTCATCAAAAAGACTGTCATTGTCTATTGTAGCCTTTCCATATTTATTATTAATACAGTCTGCTGTGTTCTCAATTTCTTGCCAGGTTACTCCTCCAGCCACCCAGGTGTGAGGTACCATTAAGGGTTTAATTAACGTGATAAGTTGTAACGGGAACTGGACGCGTGAGAAGGAATAGAACGTAGACATACAGTAGAGGAAGGGTGGGGAGGGGAGGGAGTGGGGAGGGGAGGGAGTGGGAGGGAGGGTGCCGAGGGGGGGGGGGGGGGGTACCGAGGGGGGGGGGGTACCGAGGGGGGAGGGGGTACCGAGGAGGGAGGGGGTACCGAGGAGGGAGGGGGTACCGAGGGGGAGGGGGTACCGAGGGGGGAGGGGGTACCGAGGGGGGAGGGGGTACCGAGGGGAGGAGGATAGGGAGGGCCCTGGGCCCTCTATCTATCTACCTATTCTTTCTCTCTATCTCCCTGGACAATCTTACCAACCGACCGGGAGACCGCGGGACAAGAGCTCAAGATCGGGACTGTCCCGGCTAATTCGGGACGTATGGTAAGCCTACCCCCCCCCCCCCCCCCCCCCCCCCCGAAATATGTCCTCCTCACAATGGTATACTATTTAATGTGTCTGGCTAACTGTCCTTTAAATAACTCAACTTGAATTGTGGCAACGTATCACCGTAGACTCTGGCAGCACCGCCTACATTAGTAAACGTCACCACTAAACATTCCACTTTGGCAGCAGTATTTTAACCCCAACCAATGTAAAATTGACCGACCTTAACCATACTTTTTATTTAACTCTATAGTTGTTGGCAGCAGAAATAATTCGAGGAAATAGTTATAATAGTTTGTGACATGGATTATATTATGTAATGAAATAAATGGTCTCTCTTACACAGCCGCAGACAGTCACCTTGGCCCTCACAACACTCTCTCTGCTACGATGACTATTGTACTTCACGACTCAAGCGCCATCCAATACTAACATTCCTCGCCTCTTCTCGTCTGCCAGAAGTCACTAATCTGTCATCTACAGTGGAAAAATTATTTGATAATTTAAATAAAATCCTGATATTATTCTAAGATAAATAAGAATATTTTTACGTTCTTTAGACATAGATACAATGGAAGAATTTTTACCTTGTACACAATAAGTCTCACCTACTCGCGTAAACCCTGGTCCTGCTGACATAAGCTTTCTTCGTAATATCCAGACATTCGCACTTCTCAAAGCCAATATATAAATGACTACATATTTGAACCATCTTGGCAGAGTTACCCGCCAGCAAGAACATAGACATGAGACACAGTTATCCATCCCTTCATAAGAGTAAATATTCTTAAACAACCCACACGACGATTCTCACACCCCCAACACAATAATCAACAAATTAATATTCCTCCAAGTGCGGCGTCTTAAAAATACTCCACTCTACAAAAAATAATCAGTCGCCTTGCTCTCTACACTGACAATGTCTTCTACGCCCCAATCACACAGGAAGTATTGTACCTTTACCCTCGTGCTTTCTCCTCCTGGTCTCCTGCCAACCTCGTGTTCACCAACCTGAAACACACATAACAATTTATCTTATTTAGCACATCTTAACTTTACAAACTGAGCAAAAATGCCATGAAGATGTGACTGCATGAAAGCGGGAGATAACAAAGGGAAAGGGAAATGCCACCCATGAAGATATATTGATGACAGAAATGAGGTCATTGGACAGGGAAGCTTAAGACAGACGACGGTATAGCATCATGGGGGGGGGGGGGGGAGGTGGCAGTAGACTGATGCAGGGTGGTGGTGATGAGAAGCATGGTGAAGAAAAAAGAAATTCATACACACACACACACTACGTTACTACTGTACATATCGTGTGTTGCTTGCCTAACATACTCCTGTTAACGTAAATTTATGTCGAGCAGCAGCAAAACAATGAAATACTACTGAACATCAATATACACTGTATTTAAAGAACTTTACATTTACTAATATATTAACAAGTGATAACAATTAAAACATTACAATATTTATTTTCCATATTCATACAGTTAACACTAAAATAATCCCGGATGGAAACAATGACTTTATATACATTTCAAATAATAGAGAGATTAACTTCGTCTCACAACAGGATACAATATTTATGAAGTCAACAGTACTAATACGTGAAGGACCCTGGATTAATATTACCAACCCGGTAGACTCCTGTCTCTAACTTAACGTTTCCGATATCTCTGTGAAAGTGACAGTGAAAGTTGTACAGTAGTTCTAAAATAGCCAAATGTCTTTCTATTATCCATGAAGTCTAACCAGATTGATACCGTAGTTCGCTTTCATTACAGCTCGACAATACTCACTGGGTAACTTCAATATGTTTGTCTCAAATGTTTCATCAGAGCTGTAAAATATGAACATCAAAGAGTCATGAAGATGATTATTTATTAATACAAGTTTTTTTTTATAAAACAGTCAATTCTATCCAAAGCAAAAAGCGTAAACTAAATACTTATAATTATTAAGACATAACACAAATCTAAATGGACTGGAAATAAACATAATTATAATAAAATATTGTAATATTAAGAACATGTATAATTAAGTTAATTCATCTAACATCAAAATAATATATACCGTACAAAATACAGAACACATATCATAGTGGGGCAGCTACATAACGTAACATACAAGTACAAAATACAAATTAAAACAAAATTCTGAAACAATGCGATTTTCAGTTACAAACTAATTTGCAGTGATTACCAGGTATTACAGAGACCAGGGGGACGAACCTGCGGGTGATACAAGTCAGTACCCTGGTCTTGACTGTGTTGTTATTTTGACTTTAATTTTACTAGACCAATGTTGAATGTGATTTCAAAATGTGCATTATTTTAAGATAAAATATAAGTACTTTTAATTATTCTACCACAACCCTCTGAGTAGATCTCTCGTACTTGACAACACTGATGCTCAACATCAGGGTGCGCTGGATAGTTCATATTTTCAACTTTATACATATAAATAAAATAAAAAAAATAAAAAAATGTGTAATAAAAGCCCCCAAGACTATCCTGGAATCTATTATTAGTCCTAAATCGTTTTTATTTTCTCCCTACGGAGTATTTTTCGTTAAGAAGCTCTTGCTTCCTCCCTGTCATCCCACTTCCCTCATTCCATCTCCCTTCACACAAACATACACTTATTCCTATATCCCTTCTATAATTATTTATATCAATGTAATTATAATGTCAATGCTGTAAACTATGACAACGTAGTCACATACTTCAATGACTTTACAAATTTGCCGAGAGAGAGTCTACTTTAGACATGCTTTGTTTAACTCTCTTACCACGTAATTCCGATCACTTAATATAAGCCTACACCTATTGCACACCATTCTCCTTTATAATCACATACACACACGTTCTCCCTTCAATGCTGATCCAGCCGCTCGCCAAGAATGTATGAAACAGACCGAAGAAGATTGAATCAACAACACAAGAGCTGCCACCCACAGTATCAATGACACGGCAGACCTACACACACACACACACACGCCGCAACATAACACACCCTCCACCACCCCCCACACCCCCCCTGCTCGGCCCACTTACTAAAAATAGCTGTGCACACCGCCCGCGACAGTCCCGTTTAGGTCGGTCCCCCGTATTTGTTGTTTTACTTCACAACATATTTATACCTGAAGTGATTATTGTATAAATAAATGACTAGCCGCCACGTCGTAATACAATATCATCAAACAATAGAAAATGTCTTTAAGTACCAGAATGTTGACGAGTAAAGAATAAGAGCATGAAATGTAAACACAAGACTCACAACACTTTCAGCAATGTAGCAATATTTACAATTGTTCTCCGGGTAAAACAACATGTAAAACAACGAACAGCAACCGTCACCTAAATATATAACCTTACCAAACCCAACCTAACCTACACTTTAAACACAGATTAGCAGTTAAAACTTAATCCAATCTAATCGTACAAAAAATCAACCAAGTCAAAGTTAACCCAAGTTACAATCATAATTAGTTGAGCCAAAACAAACCTTACTTTATCTAACTTATGGCAGCTCAAGCTAACCTGACACCAACAACAACAGCCACTACTACACATCAGCTGAGCAGCACCAGCTTCCCGCCCAGTAGAGACCGACGCCCAGACATTTCCTCTCCCAAGGTCGTCACCACACGCTAGAGTGTGTGGGGTAACTGTACACTGTCTGCCACTAATATCACCTCTAAAACTACCATGGGTCACTCTCTCTCCTCTCGCCCTTGATACTATATTATGGTGAGAGACTGACCCCCTGATACTTTATTTGTGTCTGTAGACGATGGCAATCTAAAATCTAATGAACACGGCGAGGAGAATGACAAGACTAATCCCGGGCATTAGGAACCTAGAGTACAGAGACAGGTTAAAGCATCTTAATTTGCACTCCCTCGAGAGACGTAGAGTGAGGGGTGATATGACAGAGGTGTATAAATGGAAGTCAGGTCTGAACAAAGGGGACATTACAAAGGTACTCAAACTATCCAACCAGGAGCGAACTCGTAACAATGGTTTTAAATTAGACAAATTTAGATTTAAGCACGAAATAGGTAAACACTGGTTTGGAAATAGAGTAGTGGACGGGTGGAACAAGTTACCAAATATCATCATTAACTCGAATACGCTGGATAGCTTCAAACATAGGTTGGATGGATATAATAGCAATAGGGGTAAGGTGTAAATGGGACTGCCCAGTCTGGACCAATAGGCCCGATACAGTTTCCTCCATTCTTATGCTCTTATGATGTGGTATATTGACTTTAGTAAAACCTTTGATATAGTCCCTCACGAAAGACTAATCCGTGAAGTGGAGGCTCATGGTATTAGGGAGAAAATTCTAAACTGGATTAGGTGATAATTAACTGAGAGTGACGTACCCTAAGGTTTAGTTCACGGGTTGTATTAACGATATACTGTACAGTAGATATAGACGTTGACAGTAACTTAAGTAAATTTGTTGACGACACAAACATAGGGCTAATAATTAAATCCGATGAGGAATGAGAAAAATTACAGGAAGATCTAAACAAACTGTTGGTATGGACTGAAAAATGGTACCGGTTGATACAAATTAACGTAAAAAATATAGTTCATTGGCTATGGAACGGAAACGGGTACAAACTATCGGCTGAACAACGTCGAGGTAGAGAAATCCGATTGTGAGAAACATATTGGGGTAATGATTCGCTGGGACCGAAAACATAATATTTAATACCAGTTTCCTTCCTCTCCAAGTCCACAGTTCAATGTCTACCAGTTTAATAATTTCACGTGAGATTCACACATTCATCCTACGCCAAACTTCATTCTACTCTCGCTGCTATCTCTAAATATCGAAAAACGAACATCCTTTCCTTCTATAAACTAAATAAGTTCTGATAAAATACCGTATATACCCATGGCAGGAAGCTCACCCGTAGTTTGCTTAATTCCCCCCGACACAGCAGAGAGCCGCTGCTGTAAAGTTCACTTCCTCCATCCTCACTCTAAGAGACGGAAAATAATGGTGAGTGTGACTATGAGACGGGATTTATCCACTGAAACTCATGGTGTTGGTACAGTGAGGGTCATGGTGTTGAGGCAGGGAGGGTCGTGGTGCTAAGACAGGGAGGGTCGTGGTGCTGGGGCAGGGAGGGTCGTGGTGCTGAGACAGTGAGGGCCGTGGTGCTGGGGCAGGGAGGGTCGTGGTGTTGAGGCAGGAAGGGTCGTGGTGCTAAGAGAGTGAGGGTCGTGGTGCTGGGGCAGGGAGGGTCGTGGTACTGAAGCAGGGAGGGTCGTGGTGTTGAGGCAGGGAGGGTCGTGGTGCTAAGACAGTGAGGGTCGTGGTGCTGGGGCAGGGAGGGTCGTGGTGCTGAGGCAGGGAGGGTCGTGGTGTTGAGGCAGGGAGGGTCGTGGTGCTGGGGCAGGGAGGGTCGTGGTGCTGAGACAGTGAGGGCCGTGGAGCCGGGGCAGGGAGGGTCGTGGTGCTGGGGCAGGGAGGGTCGTGGTGCTGAGACAGCGAGGGCCGTGGTGCTGGGGCAGGGAGGGTCGTGGTGCTGAGACAGCGAGGGCCGTGGTGCTGGGGCAGGGAGGGTCGTGGTGCAGGGGCAGGGAGGGTCGTGGTGCTGGGGCAGGGAGGGCCGTGGTGCTGGGGCAGGGAGGGTCGTGGTGCTGGGGCAGGGAGGGTCGTGGTGCTGGGACAGGGAGGGTCGTGGTGCTGGGGCAGGGAGGGTCGTGGTGCTGGGACAGGAAGGGTCGTGGTGCTGGGGCAGTCCACTTCCTGGGACATTCGAACATGCTTGCCCTCCCCGCCACACCTTAACACCAGGTACCATAAGCCATTAACACAGTACCACACCCACCTTCAACACAACTCTTCATCAACACACATATTCGATATATGTTTGCCTTGTATTATGTGTTAGTAGGAGTTATTCGACGCTGACTTCTGTTACAAGGTACTCTGTAACCTGCGGGTACACATCTTCCCAGGCTGTGACCACATCTTGAGCGGGTGCCAGCTCCGTGCCCTCCTGACACTAGAATAGAGAGTGTGTGTGCCCATTGACACCATAACCATCATATTCAACATTTTCCTGCCTACATTCACCTATCAGCTCTAACACACACACACACACACACACACACACACACACACACACACAACCTGGTCTCATGGCCCACTGATTTCTTGAGTGAGAGTCCAGGCAGTGAGGTACCAGGGTTCTGTCTCCACATTCCAACACCTCACCTGCGGTGTTCCCCAGGGGACCAAAATGGGACCACTGTGCCTCCTAATCCTGATCAACGACGCTCTATCGGACACTCCTCACAGGTGGAAGTACGTAGATGACTGCACTGTGGGGGTTACAGTGGACAACACCTCACCGGACCACACATCGCTACAAGGCACCCTGGACAGGCTACAGGCATGGATTACGGAGAAAAGGGTCACCATTAATCACACCAAAACCGCAGTCATGCACTTCAATACCGCCACCACTCCAGTGCAAGCTCCAGCAGTTACAGTGGGTGCTCCATCCTCTCCAGTTAGTGCAGTCTGCCAAACTCCTGGGGGTAACTATAGACCACAAACTGGACTGGAAGGCCCATGTAAACAACACAATCAAGGCAGCCTCGTACCGACTCTACATGCTATGACGACTCAGGTCACTTGGGGCACCCACGCCAGAGCTGAGGACTATCTACAACGCATTTATTCTCCCCAAATTAACGTATGCGTCACCAGCCTGGTCGTCTTCTCTCAACTCAACCCAACAACGTCAGCTAGAGAAGGTACAGAAGAGGGCCTGCAGAATCATGCTCGACGCAGACTACTCCGGCTACAACAACGCTCTCTCCACCTTGGAAATGCCATCCCTCAGTGACCTCCACCACCACGCACTAGCAGGATTTGGCAGTGGGCTACTGCACCATCCTCGTCATCGCCACCTACTGCCACCGGCAGTCCCCCGTCCACCTCGCGCAGTCCGCCACTACAACAAAATTCAACCCAAAAGAGCCCGCACTGACAGATACAAGAACAGCACCATCCCATCTATTGTTAAAATAATAAACAGCTCCTGATACATGTACTGTACAGCCCTGTAGATGTATTGAATATATATTATCATGTCTAAATCACATGTAAGTTTGTATATTTTCAGCCACCGACTGCAACTCTATAAATAAACAGTTTTTATTATTATTATTATCACACACACACACACACACACACACACACACACACACACACTTCATCAACTCCTGCCACAACCTTACCCATACCTCCCCACAACAACTAACCTCCATATCTGGTTTGTGTCAGCTCACTTCTCCCTCCCACCACTGCTTCACATCTACCTCTATCTATCAATCCACATAAATCTGTTCACCGATCTACACACCCATGCATGTCTGAATTTGAAGGGGGACATATCTACGTCTCTTCCTTGAACTATTTGATGGCGACCCTTGGGTAAGATACACTAGTAAACCTCCTTTTTTGGCTCCTTTAGTAGCTGCAGACACATGTTGGTCGCCATTTATATTCATTCCTCACATTATGTTGCATTTATTGAGTCTTTCCCATTAATATTTAGAAGATTATTTTTCGATCTTCTTGATAACAATTCGCCGATAATTAAATCATAGCTTAAGTGAATAGTATATGCAAATTATTTATAAAAAACAATATTAATCACGCATTTATGAACGGCATGTTTAATGGTTTACAGTATATGAAAACTTTCCTAACTACAGGTGCAGTCACTGATATATACGATATAATCTACACCCACAAGCACAGGACTGTCCGCACTGATTACAATACTTCAACAGAGCGCGTAACTAAACACAATTTTGTTTTATTGTTTTCATTCCAGCGACTCTAAAACGTAACGTGAATGAAACACAAGAGAAGTAGTAGAAAGGTCATACAAGAGTCTACTTACAACACAGAGTACAGAATATACACGTCACACGGTGCTAATACCACCAACTAACGAAAGGTTGTCATACAGCTGTGTGATGTATGTGTATTAACGTACAAAGTCCTTGATGGAAAGACAGCAGGTGCTACCAACAGAGGATATCAACTTTAACGAAACATTAACTGCATGACCAACAGCAGGAGCCATTGTTGGTAGGGGACACAACAAACATATACAGTATTATACCATAATTTCCTCAGAATCATCAACAATACAACGTCCAAGAGGTAACATTATAACCCAGACGACCTACAGTAGATATGAAGGAAATGTGCCTTAAAATCATAAAACAAAGTATCGTAACTTATACATGTTAAGCGAATCAACTGGATCACGTGAAGATTACCTTACTGGTAATGGTGAAGCAAACGGTTAGCATCAGAAGGAGTTTCTGGAATTGCACCGTAAATTCTGGTGCTACTATTGGCATGATACTAAACACGTAAATGGAAACGACAATGCACAGAACCTAACAAAATCTGACCTAACTAACCTAACCTAACTTCCTATCCTTGGGGCTCTGCTCCCCAGACCCCCGGTATATTAAGTAGAAAGAACTTACTTTGATATCCGGTACAAATAAAAGCAACTTTCTCGAAGCGGCATAGTATAATTTTACGTTTATCAGTAGTTGCATTAAAACAATTTTCTCCTTCACTGTCAGTTCTCTGCCGCATTTTGAACACTTGCAAATCCTGCCAACTAGTCCTTGTTGACAGAAAACTCTTGGAGCACAGATAACTTGTGATAAGATAAAAAACAACCCGCACAGGATACCATTACTACGTAGTAAAGTCCAAAATGGCGAGCTTGTCTCTGAATCTGTCCCCTTAGAGAAGAACAAAAAGTATTTTTTTTTACAGGGATTAACCCACCAGGGCACAGGTCACTGACCCACATCGGGGCCTGGGGGGCGAAAATGTTGTTGTTGTTGTAATAATAATAATAATAATAATAATAATAATAATAATAATAATAATAATAAAGAAACATAAAGAAATACAAAAATGAAAAAAGATCATTAGTGAGAAACAATATATGTATGTTGTGTTGTCAATAGTAAGAGAAACAATTGAGACCCTGCAATTGTGTGTAAATGAGGCAGAAAGTCAGATCAGACTTGGTCACAATTTTTGTGATGCCATATGGCAGCAGGGTCTACCATAGACAACACATTATGCTTCCAATATCTTCCCAGGCGGTAGTACCTCCCTGTTTGGTAGGTGCCTAATACCTACTACCTACAAATACGAACATGTTCACTTAGAAACCAATGCTATTCGAGAGAAATTGTAATGTATCCAAACTCATAATATGAGATTCGAATCCAACTAATTAAATCTCATCCTTTATATATCGAATAATGTACAGTAGGTTCAAGAACCAAATGCACGAAGAGAAAAAAGGGGAGGATTTGCAACGCCTATAAACACGAAAATCAGGAAGGTGAATCCTATAACGTTAAAAACAAGAGACAACCAAGTCAATATTTATGAGAATAAAACCTCCGATGTGAGGCTCAGTCGCTTATTTTTTTTTATTAACAAAGACCGGATTCAAAATTTATTACTTTAACAGCGATCATAAAAACTGGGCGCCATGGGAGAATTATTGGCGGAATATTTATAAATCAATTTCTTTGCGTACATAAAATTACAGTCATTTGATCAGTTTTTCGCCGTGTTTTACCCCGTAATTTCTCTCATAATTCATGCCCTGCCCATTACTGGTGATTTATGATCGTAGATACAGAAAAAAAGAAATAAACAAAAAAATAATAAATTTAAAGGAAAGAGTTGTCGTATCGTTTTTATTAGTAATTATCATCCTAACAACAACTGTGGAAAATAAGAACAAATTATATAAACGCCTTCGGGAGCTTGCCGTCTGTTCCACTATTACCACCTTACCTAACAAAACCTAATCCCCTCCAGTGTTAGCGTTTTATCATATGTTGAAATGAGTTGGAGGCTAATCTACACGTAAGTCAATCAACCTGCTTTAAAATTATCTCGTACAAAGACAATTTGAAGTACTCATGAATTTCAAAATCTCGATTCCTTACCACCAGACAGACCATCTCTGTAATATTGACTTCTATACTTATCAAATTTTCTAACTAGAGCGCAAATTCTCTCAGGATATTCGAAGTGTCGGTTCGGAAGGGTTTTGGCACGTGACGGTAAGAACGTCTGGCCTTAGTGTAAGGGGAGGCAGATATCAACATGAGCTGGAGACTGTTAGCAGAGTGGCAAGTCAGAGTACCATCAGGCTTCAGTGTTATCAGGTAACGAAGCTGGTAAGTGCTCATGTATGGCACGTAACACAAGCGCATGTCGGCACTGTTAGGCTGACATTGTCGAGCCAGGGACCAAGGTGTCATCAGTGGATATGTGTTGGCACTGAGTTAAAAACTAGCTGGGTGCCAGATGATGACTCAAGGTGCTTGAGAGGATAGCGTGGTGTACATGCACGGACGAACACAAGCCCCAGCTGATGCCATTACTACGTATAAAATCTTGGCATAGTTTGATTTCAGGAACATTTCTAAACATGTGATTATCTCTGCACTAACCTCACCTTACGCCCACCCCATGGATATTACTATTAATACAGTAGTGCACTTATATTTTATACCTGAATTAGTACTTATACAGATACGAGTATTTCTGAATGAATCTTTTAAACCTCAACCTGAAATTACTTTTAACAAAACCATATTTTCGTTCTCCCAAGGGTACAGTGCCACGCCCCCACTCTCACAAGGGTACAGTGCCACGCCCCCACTCTCACAAGGGTACAGTGCCACGCCCCCACTCTCACAAGGGTACAGTGCCACGCCCCCACTCTCACAAGGGTATAGTGCCACGCCTCCACTCTCACAAGGGTACAGTGCCACGCCTCCACTCTCACAAGGGTACAGTGCCACACCTTCACTCTACCAGGGTACAGTACCACGCCTCCACTCTCACAAGGGTACAGTGCCACGCCCCCACTCTCACAAGGGTACAGTGCCACGCCCCCACTCACAAGGGTATAGTGCCACGCCTCCACTCTCACAAGGGTACAGTGCCACGCCTCCACTCTCACAAGGGTACAGTGCCACGCCTCCATTCTCACAAGGGTACAGTGCCACGCCTCCACTCTTACAAGGGCACAGTGCCACACCTTCACTCTACCAGGGTACAGTACCACGCCTCCACTCTCCCGACAGTACAGTGCGACGCCCCCCTCTTCCAGGGTACAGTGTCACGCCTCCACTCTCTCAGGGCAAGATGCCACAATGTTACTCTCCCTGAGCAAGGTGCCATACCTTCACTCTCCCAGGGCACGGTGCCATACCTTCACTCTCCCAGGGCACGCTGCCATACCTTCACTCTCCCAGGGCACGGTGCCATGCCTTCACTCTCCCAAGGCACGGTGCCATACTTTCACTCTCCCAGGGCACGGTGCCATACCTTCACTCTCCCAGGGCACGGTGCCATACCTTCACTCTCCCAGGGCACGGTGCCATACCTTCACTCTCCCAGGGCACGGTGTCATACCTTCACTCTCCCAGGGCACGGTGCCATACCTTCACTCTTCCAGGGCACGGTGCCATACCTTCACTCTCCCAGGGCACGGTGCCATACCTTCACTCTCCCAGGGCAAGGTGCAACAACTTCTTGCAAAATCTCAACAATCACTAACAATTATTCATCCACTTTTACCGACATTAATTAGGCCACCTTTGAGTGTCTTGAAAAACAGACGGACTTATGTTGTTACACCATTTGTCTTCTCTTGAGACCACACACACACACACACACCAGACTACTCATCGCTACAAGGCACCCTAAACAGGCTACAGGCATGGACTACGGAGAACAAGGTCACCATCAACCACACCAAAACCGTAGTCATGCACATAATTACCGCCACCACTCCAGTGCAAGCCCCAGCAGTCACAGTGGGTGCCCATCCTCTCCAGCTGGTGCAGTCTGCCAAACTCCTGGGTGTAACTATAGACAACAAACTTGACTGGAAGGCCCATGTAAATAACACAGTCAAGGCAGCCTCGTACCGTCTCTACATGCTACGACGACTTAGGTCACTTGAGACACCCACGCCAGAGCTGAGGACCATCTACAACGCCTTTATTCTCCCCAAACTTACATATGCGTCACCAGCCTGGTCGTCTTCTCTCAACTACACCCAACAACGTCAGCTAGAGAAGGTACAGAAAAGGGCCTGCAGAATCATGCTCGGCGCAGAATACTCCAGCTACACCAACGCTCTCTCCACCCTGAAAATGCCACCCCTCAGTGACCTCCACCACCAAGCACTGGAAAGGTTTGGCTGTGGACTACTGCACCACCCTCGTCATAGCCACCTCCTGCCCCCCACCCAACTCGCGCAGTCCGCCACTACAACAAAATACAGCCCATAAGAGTCCGCACCGATAGATATAAGAACAGCACCATCCCATCTATTGTAAAATAATAAACAACTCCTGATTTATGTACTGTACAGCCCTGTAAATGTATTCAATGCATATTATATCATTGTGTCTAAATCAAATGTAAGTCTGTATATTTTCAGCCACCGGCTGCAACTCTATTAATAAACCGTTTATTATTATTTATTATTACACTTGAGTGGCGTGGGAAACTGGTGAGCGTTTCGGGTAACTGGTTAATATGGTCAATGCGGGAGCCGATCCTAGCAGGCTGTATCTAACCATTAGGATTGAGGGCTAGTGGGCCCCAACCATAATGAAAAAATTATGTTGGGGCCTATATGGACTGGGGCCCATTCGACCTCGTGTCCCAGACTCCCAGTAACACTCGTGCCCTTATCCACTACCTCCTAAGATGTCCCCACACACAACGCTTCCGTAACGCCTGCTGGACCACCACTCCACGACCCCCTGACGGAGACACGATGATCCTCCCCATACTGGCCAGATATTTTGTAAATAATATTGATTATGTGTTAAAGGAATATCCTTCCTTCCTTCTTTCCTTAGGCTTTAGTAAGCCCCTTTATAATATTTATACTGTATATACTTGTCACACTTGCCAGATGCTTCTGGTGTCATTGTACAGGGGTACCTAGTGACAGCACTAGGATCCCGCTTCCTCTATCAAGGAATAAACAATTGAAATTGAAAATTGAACACTCGTGTGATGCTGAACGGAACTCTGCCACTGAAACCTGTTAACACATAAGAAAACGGCAGTATGAAAGGGTTAATTCTTGTAATATGTGTGGGACTGACTTGTATTATAGTATCGACGCTTTATGTAAGGATTAGTAACTCAAATATGTATTTCAGTGAAGGTGGAGTAAGGACGGTTACACACTTCCAAAATACAAGCCGCCATGTTAAGTTTAAAAAAAATTTAATGGATAGACACATACTGTATAAACTTTCAGAATAATCACCCATACACCATCAGCTGTCGGGGTACCCAGTACTATGAAGTAGACTTAAATTCAGAATCCAGGCTGTTAGAACCAGGTTCTGAAGTCAACGGCAGTAGTTTTCGCTATGTGGGCAACGCCAGACGATTTTACTCAGCTGAGGGGAACCCCTGCCCGCTAAAGGGTTAAGAGATAAAGATCTTTGAGCGCGTATCTCTTGGTCTTATCTTCAGAAGAGAATGACTACTGGCTATAAAATATAACACATTGGGCTGTTATTGTTGCTCTTGGCTCGACAAAACCGTAACACTTTAATGTGAAAGCAAATAAACTTGAACAATCTACCACACATCAATTAATCTGCCCGCACGTAACACAATAATAGATACTTTATTTAATCTGTAACTTATACAGCCATTTACAGCTCACACCAAACTCATATGCCACACCGCACAAGGAAACTCACGCCTGAGCACCGTAAACTGCTTCACTAATGGAGAACCTCGGAGCTGCGGGATATTAAATACCACTATGGCCACAATATTTACCAGTGGATGAGCGAGTACAACAAATCATCAGAAACATGCAGCTGGCGAACAAGTGCATTACATCAGCTGGTGGCCGGCGCGCGCCCCCTGCTTGTTGATACTGGCAGGGCTCTCAACGGGAGGTTTGTTAACTCACTCGCCCAGATTACTGTAATTTGCCTTTAGCAGCCAAGTGCTTAGTGAGGGGAGGGATAAGATTGCAGCTACGGATGAACATGGCGGAAAGGACTTACCTTATATATATATGTATTGCCTTACAACTCTTTCTACACAGGAAATTGAGGGTTGCTGACGTGGGTTCCACTACAATTATTTCACGAATTCAAATGTGTTAAATAATCTGTTATATAAACGACGTAACTCGGCATTTTCTCCATAATCACATTGTTCTGGCTATACTGTACAGACACCCACTCTAAAATAGCGGTTCTTATTAAGTCTCTAGCATATACTTTACAAGTATTACGACATAACACTAACGATTAATTTCCTCCTCCTTAATTTCTTAAAAATAAGCAGTAACGCATGATACCACAAACTCTGGTCCAAAACAAAGTTTGGGACTTTTTCCGCTCGACTGAACATCAACACAAACAAGGATCTTAGAGTCACAAAATGGCCCGGGAGGTCGCCACCGCCATGACCTTTGTCGTATGTTTATCAGGAGTGGCGTACCAGCCTAGTGGTGTTTGTTTGGCAAGGTCCACCTCCCTTCCCACGCCTGCCACCACCACTCACATTCACTGGTCTTGTCAACAATTAAACTTATCTTTGACGTCGCTTTCCGTCCAGTCATGGAATCTGAATCTTGACTCTACTCGGCGACGGCCCTAGTAGTAGTAGTAGTAGTAGTAGTAGTAGTAGTAGTAGTAGTAGTAGTAGTAATAATAATAATAATAATAATAATAATAATAATAGTAGTAGTAGTAGTAGGAGGAGGATATTTAAGATCAAGGTAATAAAATGGTGGCGAAGGTGTGGCTATTGGAGGAGGATGCAGGCCACGGTAAAAAAGTAAAAGTAGTCGTTGTAATTCTGTGACAATGATGCCAAGCGAAAAATCTTATCGTCAAGATCTCTCTCTCTCTCTCTCTCTTTGCCAACTAGTACTACGGGCTAATTCAGTATCACGTGACCACAATACGATACAATCACCACAATCTGCCCCGTCACCCAGTCAGAGAATGGGGCGGGCAGAGTACGTCGACCTGAGCGGAAGTTTTTCTTCTTTTTTTGTATTCATACGCAGACTGGAGCTATTTATAGAGCACTCCGTTATGATAATATAGTGTAATGGCCATCAGCACCCTCGACCATACTGACTGAGGGAGGGAGGGAGGGAGGGATGAGAGAGAGAGGGAGGGAGGGATGGGAGAGGGTGGAGTGAAGGAGGGAAAGAAGGGAGGGATGGAGGAAGAGAGTGACGCCCGTATTATTAAACAACATCTTCCCTTGAAGGGGGTCGTCGTGTTTCAACCCGAGTTTTAAACTAAATGAGTCCTGAGGGACACCGCAGTACAGTACATGACGGGGCGGTGTGGCGGTAAGATTAACTAATTCCAATATTATATATTAATTTTATTGTAATTAGTTAATTACAACTCGCCCCTCTTGACTCATCTCTGCCATACTGTCCAGTAGGATCTGTCCAGGATTTCCCCTGTTGGCAGCTGCACGTTCCTTTAGAGTCTGTCGAACTTTTGTTGCCTCCGCCGCAAATGTATCTGGTATGTGGTCCTGTAACATTCCCACCGTTTGATTGAAAAAGTCATCGACTTCTTTGTGTATATAAAACCACGGTAACATAGTTTTTCTCCACCTATATTGCCGCGTTTAATTTCCCTTATAAAGCAAGGGTATTTAGAGATTTTTCCTAGTAATATTATCTGCACAATTTCACTAATGATGATAACAGTGTAAATCACAAAGTAATTCACAATACACTCGTGATTAAAATATTAGATGAAACTTGTAAGAAAATAGAAACGAGCTTTCCAGCTTCCGGCTGTATTCAAACATTGCTTAAGGAAAAATTAATTAGTGCACAAGTGAACAATGTTTTTCTACAGTTCGCCTCATGATCCCACACGTCATTACACGGACCTGAGAGACCAGAGATTGTGAGGTCACACGGGGGTGCACCTGGAGACCTGACAGACACCCAATGCTTGTCAAGTCACAAAGTCGCCGACTAACCTGACTGTGACATGACTATCGAAGGACGTGACGTCGGATGATCAAAGGGATGCCGCTTTGCAGCGTGGAAGTTCTGCAGTTGACTTACAATATATATATATATATATATAATCAACACCTCAACCCGCCAGGATTCGAACCCACGGCCCACAAGCCTATGACTGTGACCGGGGACAGTCATAGGCTTGTGGGCCGTGGGTTCGAATCCTGGCGGGTTGAGGTGTTGATTGTATGTAGAAGTCCGCGTGCTTTATTGGGCTAATGAAATATATATATATATATATATTTATGTATATATATATATATATGTATATATGTATATATATTTATGTATATATATATATATATACAGAGGAGGGTGAGACCAGGTCCACAATGGTCAGGTAATGACCCTACTAATCTTTAAATGGCACACAACGGTTGGTGGTTGGGTCAGATGGGACAGTGACCCGCCCTCTCACCTGATCACAAATCTTCTTAATTACAAAGTTGTCCAGCTTGTACAAGCCGTTACTCAAATTCATGTTGAATGCTTCGGTATGTTTAATAAGACTAGATTCTATGATGTTCCTACTATCAATTGAATTACATTGTAATATTGAGGAGGCATTATCCCAGTCAATGCAATGCTTGTTATCCCTCAAATGAACAAACAGAGCATTGGATTCCTGGCCTGTCCTGACACTGTATTTGTGTTGTTTAATTCTAGTTACAAGATCTTTACCTGTCTGGCCTAAGTAAAACATATTACATTCCTTGCAAGGAACTTTATAAATGCAACCAATTGTGTTGTTGGGGGAGTTCTTGATTAACATTTGTTTAACAGTGCATGAGTTTTTAAATGCCACATTGACGTTCCAAGATTTTAGCTGTGCCGGAATGTGTGAGAAATTTTTGTGAAATGGTAATATTAAGATATTCTTATGGTCATGGGTGGGCTTGGGATCAGTTCTATAAAAAGTTTTCTTAGTAATGTTTAAGCATTTGTCTATGAAAGATCTAGGGTATTTAAGGTTTGAGCCAATATTATATATATATTTGTATTCCTCATCGATGAATTCTTCTTTCCTGGTGGTTATCAGCATATATATATATATATATACAAGAGGTTGCAAGAATATCAATATCGCGGAGGTACAACAACTGATTGATGTAATTAAAAAATAAGGTATTGATTTTTACATATATACACGCATGTAACAGGTATATGTGTACTTATATTTTTTGGTGTTCATATAACCTACACTTCATAATGTTATTTGTAAGAAATTGTTAAAAACTTTAAATAAGGTTATCTTATTTTATACCATGAGGTAAATAATGAGACTTAAATCGAGTTTTAATTTATTTTTTACCATAAAACCTACACTTCATAATGTTCCACACACATACGTTGTCTTTTTAAGAGATACTATCAAAGTGGATTTGTAAGAAAATTATTGAAAATGTTAAATTAATTTTGTTTTCCTTAAATAGTGTTTGCTTGCATTTCATAATGTTCGCTATTATAAACTTTAAATATATTTTATTTAATTTTTTTACTATGAGGGGATTTTGTCCGCTGTGGATTTTGTCCGCTGTGGGTTTTGTCCGGTGGGGTTTTTGTCCTCAGGTGTTTTGTCCTAGGGGATTTTATCCGTATCCCGGGAGAGAGGAGGAGGTTGCGAGAAGGATAGTAAGAGAGGGAGAGAGAAGAAGAGGAGGGTATGAGAGGGGGGGAGAAGAAGAGGAGGGTATGAGAGGGGGGGAGAAGAAGAGGAGGGTATGAGAGGGGGGAGAAGAAGAGGAGGGTATGAGAGGGAGAGAGAAGAAGAGGAGGGTATGAGAGGGAGAGAGAAGAAGAGGAGGGTATGAGAGGGGGGGAGAAGAAGAGGAGGGTATGAGAGGGAGAGAGAAGAAGAGGAGGGTATGAGAAGGAGAGAGGCGGGAGAGTTCATGAGGAGGGAGTTTGGGAGTCAAAGAGTGTATGCGTGGTGTGTGCGTGTTTGACGTGAGATACACATGAAGCAGACTGCCCCTCACTTCAGCCGCCTTCCTGCCACTCACAGCTCTACTTCCCCCCTGGCTTGGCTCACAACAAGTAGGATTCATTAACCTTGTACGGATTTAAATAAGAGTACAGGCACAGACGTAACAAAATATTTCTTCCTTAACTACGGCGTCTGTGTTGGCACTAAGTTGCCATCAGTACCTATTGTAGTGTGCTTCTGGTAAAGCTATACGGACTTTTAGCTGTGACCTTGGTGATTTTATGAGAAGGTTTAGAATCCTCCCATAATTCACCACATGTAACTTGCTAATAAAACCAAAGGCTCCCCCAGGCACTTTAGCCCACCCATCATCTACAGTAAGCCTAAAAAGACAAGCATTAACTCCGTATGCATCCCTGTTGAGTGCTGTAATGCTTCTACACTTCACCTTCCACAACATTTAAGAGGGTGGCCAATGAACTAGCCCGCTGCGTGAGGCCAATTTGTTTTAACAAGGCCATCTTCTATGAGTATGTATAGCAAAATTTCAATAATATCGGTCTTGGAATTTATGGGGATATTTCGGTAATACTGAGAGAGAGAGAGAGAGAGAGAGAGAGAGAGAGAGAGAGAGAGAGAGAAAGTAATGGCAGCATCTTCCGGCTTCAGTGCAGTTAAAAATATTGATCAGGGTTACCACATAATCCAGCTAGCAATCCGCTCGTACATGAGGTATTTACCAGAGATAAATTGACCTAAAAAAGTCTTATAAGTTAAAAGCCTAACACAGTGAAAGCCGAAACAAACTATATTATTGATCTAATTGTTTATGCTCTTATTTCTTTACAATTATCTATTCTGTTATCATGACAGAGATGCCAGCAGTTTCTAGTTATCCACTGAACAAACTGGTAAACACTCACAAAGGTGAAAAAATCCAGTTAAAATAAACCTAACACACACACACACACACACTACTACTACTACTATGCTGTCAATCGGAATCGAGTATGACGATCATCCAGCTATGATACAATGATATGAGTTATGAAGGATGTCACCTACGTTGGTGACCTCTGAGGTGAATAGAGAGGCCGATACGGGACCGGTAGGGTCGTCCACAGATGTTGCACGTGGTGGGGGCTACATCTAGTGCGGGAGGAGTGGCGGCAGAGTCTTTCCGGCGCTGGCGATTGTGTGCCTCGTTATGCAGTCGGGCTAACTCGAAAGTATTGACACCTTTGTGGTGCTCCTCCAAGCATTACGTTGTGGAGTAATCGTCTCCCAGGTGAAGGGGTCGATTTGGCACTTTTTCAGGTTTGTCTTAAAACTATCCTTATACCTTTTCAGTTGCCCGCCAGCGTTACGTGTACTATTCTTTAGGTGACTGTAAAGTAGCTGCTTTGGCAGTCTGCTGTCGTCCATGCGGGTAACATGGCCAGTCCAACATAGTTGTTCATGGATAATGAAAGCCCCAATGCTCCTACAGTTGGTGTCAGCGAGAATACTGGCATTTGTTCTCTTGTCTTCCCAGTGAGCTCGTAGGATGGAATGTAGACTACGTTGATGAAAGTTTTTAAATGTCTTGAGGTGCCTCCTCTATGTGACCAACGTCTCGCTGCCATATAGCAGGGTGGGGAGGACCACTGCTCAATATACATGTAACTTTATAGATACTTTCAGCTCCCTACAGCTGAAGACACGGGTACAGAGTCTGCCAAAGGCTTGAGATGCATATCTGATGCGATGTTGAATCTCTTCATCGATGTCTGCGCTGGTGGATAGGTGGGAGCCGAGATACTGAAAGTGGGTAACATTACAGAGGATAATACCGTTGAGCTGGATGGATGGTGGAGGTGTGGCTGAACCAGGGGCAGGCTGAAAGAGAATCTGAGTCTTACGTACATTCACCTCAAGGCCGAAATGTGGGTACACATCTGTGTAGGTCTTCAGGATCTGCTGTTGGTCGCGTTCAGTGTGAGCGACAAGGGTGAGGTCATCTGCATACTGAAGTTCAGTAATGGAAACTACCGACACCTTTGTTCCTGCCTGGCGTCTTCTTATATTAAAAAGACCCTTCATCCGGAACTGGATGTCGACCCCGCCGGTTAAATTGGCAACTGGCACGAGTGAGGGAGGTAGCCAAGGCAATGGAAAAGAGAGTTGGTGCCATACACATCCTTCTTTTACCCTTGTTTAGATGGGAAGAACTCAGACTGGGTGCCATAGTACAGGACACTGCCATTCATGCCATCGTGGAATTGCCTCACAATGGCGATGAATTTTCGTGGGCAGCCAAAACAACTGAGGGTCTGCCAGAGGGCTTCCCTGTTGACCGCGTCAAAGGCCTTGGTTAGGTCGATGAAGGCCATGTACAGGTCACGACACTGTTCTCTACACTTTTCCTGTCAGTGGTGCCACGTGATGGTCTAAAGCCACATTGAGATTCTAGGAGGAAGTTTTCTGCCTCAGGAAGTAGTCTGTTTAAGAGGACTCGGGTGATAATCTTGCCAGCTACAGACAGCAGCAAGATCTTGCGGTAGTTGCCACAGTCTGACTGATCTCCCCTGTTCTTATAAATATTGACGATGGAGGCGTCTTTAAGAGCTTGGAGGATTTTTCCCTTTTCCAACATATTCTCCAGAAGAGTGTAGACAGCTGGTAAGCAGAGGTCCTCCTGCTTTATACACCTCGGCTGAGATTCCATGAGGCCCTGAGGCTTTGTTATTCTTCATCTGTTCGATGGCAGTAGCAACCTCATCGAGGGATGGAAGATATCTGAGGTGGGTCAGCTCTGGATGCTGAGGGACCTGATGGGTAGTCCGGACATTCACATTGGTGTTTCGGTGGAGCAGCAAATGATTGTGATTTTTCCAGTGCCAAAGGATGTCTTCTTTGTCTTTAATTGGAAAGTTACTGCTCAATGAGTGGAGGGGGGCTGCGCCACGAGTGATTGACCCATAAAATGTTTGAATGAAATTAAAAAAAAATCGCTCATTTGTTTTGATCTGCAAGTTTTTTGGTTTCACATGCTTTATTTTTAAACCAGTCGTTCTTTAGGTTGCAAAGTTCGTGCTGGGCCGCCGCTTTCTTCTTGCCGAAGGTATCAGCTTTGGTCCGAGACTGAGGGTTGTTCTGCCAGTCAGTTAAGGCAGCACGTTTATAATCAACAAGTACATTGATTTCTGGGTCATTTTCATCAAACCAGTCCTGTTGTATTCTTTCGATCTGGCCGAGGGTCTTTCTGCAGATTTTTGTTTTGACAGTGTCAAGAATATCCCCTTCAGCAGTGGGATTTGGGTTGTTTGTTGTCAGGTTGTTTATCAACCCATGTTCCAGTTGCTCTCTGAAAGCATGTGCTACCACTGGATCCTCCAGTCGCTTGCTGTTAAAACCTCTTCTGGAGACGTGTTGCCTTCGCTGTTTTTGGGCGATATGAAGTGATAGCTTGGCTCTGACGAGCCGATGATCAGTGTCGCTGTGGTCTGACCCACGTATGGCTAAGGTGATGAGAACATCTCGGCGATCTCTTTCTCTGACAATGATGTAGTCAATGAGATGCCAGTGGGTGTTGTCATGAACCCTTGAACTTGCCAGCCTGCCTAAACAAGGTATTGGTTAAGGAGTAGGCCGTTGGGATTACACTTGCCTAGTCAATTTCTCCCCATGATTTCCTGCCAAATGTCAGTATCTCTGCCAACTCTGGCAATGAAGTCACCTTGGAGCACAACCTTACCTTTACTGGGGATGGAGGTTAGCAGTCGGTCAAAGTCGGCATAAAGGGCCTCTTGATGTCACCCTCTGCATCCAGTGCTGGGGCGTATGCACTGATGAAAAAGGCATAACATAAGTGATTTAGTGGGACTCTGTGAGTCATGAGACGCTCCTTGATCCCAACAGGCATTCAGTTAGCCTATGTAGGATGCATTGGCGGATGGCAAAGCCAACTCCATAAATGCCATTTCTCTCTGCAGCTTACCCTTCTAGGAGAAGGTATAGCCAAACCCCCGTTCTGTGAGTCGACCCTCGTCTGTGAGCCGGGACTCACTAATGGCTGCTATGATGATGTTATACCTAGCCAACTCCTTTGCCACAAGGGCGAATCTTCTTTCACGACGCTCACTTGAGCCAGTGTCCAGAAGGGTCCTGACATTCCATGCAGCGACCATAAGAGGTTGTACAATTTGTTTTGTTTTGATCTGCGATTATGATTGTGTTTTTGACTGCATAAGCGACCATCTTATCTATACCGCACATGTGCAGAGTTGTGACTAGAGACTCCTGGCAGTCATCTCTGCCTGTCCCCGTCGCCACTCGTCAGTCGACATAGGACTTTTGGGGGTATAAGGGTTTTGATGATGATGAAAAGTATGATGAACTAGATGATGGCTGCACGTGACTTGATTTACAGTATGTGGTGAGGCAGGAGCGCAGGCTGCAATCACAAATCTTGGCTCTTCCTTTTCCTGATCCAGTGGTGCAAGTGATGCAATGACTGGGGAGAAGGAGAGTTACAATGGACTGCCGATAGCCCAGTTTGTTGGGTTTCGCCTTAGTAGCCTATCGATCCATTGTCTTCATCCACCGGTGTAGTCGTTGGGTTGCCATGTTAGTCACCTATTCTCAACCTATACCACAGTTGGGGTCTTGTTGGAGCTCTGTGAGCATGTCTGCCTGATGCGGGGCTCCACTGCAGATTTTCGTTTGGGGTTTACTCCCAGAATCTTATACCTACCAAGGTTAATCCTCAAGACAGCGAGGCAGTAGCTGGTAGGCGCCAGGACGTGTCCACATGCCAGTGGGCCTATGCACCGTCCCTCTGGGGCCCACTGCTGCTCCGAGATCCCCACGAGGCATCCAGTTACCGTGTGTTGCCATGAGGAAGCAAAGCAGAAGCAGGGCCGGTGCAAGATGATTTGGCGCCCTAGGCAAGCCTTTAGATGTGCGCCCCCTTGAAAGTTTTGATAAGCTAATGTAGGTACAGTAACCCATGAATACATTGTTTTCATCTTGTGGTTTTATTACTTCACCCATGCAAATAACCAATTATTGTTATTACATTAAGTCAATAAATCCTTGACGTAAACTTCAAAGGTCAGGTAACCTTGCCTCATCCCGACAAAGACAGGGAAGGGGCGGCTCAGCCCGCCCTGGCAGTAAGGGAGGGGAGGGGATGGTGGGGTTGGGAGAAGGGTTCCTCAGATGTCAGCCTTCAGGTCACTGCTCGACAGTTCTCCAGGCCGCCAAAGATAAGGACCCGGGTTAGTCCCTCCGGGGGGTTAACGAATAATATTAAAAAAGAAAACACAGTCGGCTACCGTCTACCTACCCTCGCCTCCCTCCGACCCTCCCCCCCCCTTCTAACATCCTGCTCCGACCCTCCACGGCTCCACCACAGTGTCCACCACAGTTTTCCCTTCATTTTTAATTTTATCCAAGTTTGCCCTGAATTTGTGGCGCCCCCAGATGTTGGCGCCCTAGGCGATCGCCTAGTTTGCCTAGTGGGTAGCGCCGGCCCTGAGCAGAATTCTTGATGGGGTACTGGTAAGGGAGGACTTATGGAAGTTGCTTTCCTGTTCGCCACGAGGGCTACCACGCGGCGGTAGTTGAAAGCAAGAGGAAGCAAGCAGTGCTTATACCTTAACACCAACATGATGCCTCCATACTAGACGCATTACACCACCCTATGTGCACACACACACCCAATGGGGGAAAAATTACATGAACACTTTGCTGATATACAAACCTGAGGTTATCTCACGGCATTCTCCACCCCTTGATATAAGACACCAGTTTGTGTTATCATATTTCCCCAACTATTGTGTAACAGTTGGGGACACTTCCGATTAGTACACTTAGCATTGTCAATCCACCCTCTCCGTGAGGAGTGAACCCCGAGAGTATCGACTCGTGAATCCGAAGCAATCATGCGTGAGGGGAAGACGGGGGGGGGGGGGTGTTATGGGAGTTTATGAGTAAGGGTGTTTGAGGGCTAGTGGAATGGGAGAGGGTTATAGAGTTAATAGAGCTTTGGATGTGTTACCGCACATTACGGTGATATTCCCAGCTTGTGTCACAGGTGTGAGCGATTCTATGCATATATATATATATATATATATATATATATATATATATATATATATATATATATATATATATATATATATATATATATATATATGCAAGTAAATCACTGTAGGTGCGCGTGATCTAGGTATATGCTGATAACCACAAGGAAAGAAGAAAACACGAAGTTCCCAAGCGCTTTCGTGTAATTCACATCTTCAGGGGTGAGTACAGACTAGAGAGAGAAATACAAATCAAGGTGTATATATACAGAGGAGGGTGAGACCAGGTCCACAATGGTCAGGTATTAGGTAATGACCCTACTAATCTTTAAATAGCACACAACGGTTGGTGGTCAGGTCAGATGGTCAGGTGACCCGGCCTTCTCACCTGGTCACAAATCTTCTTAATTACATAATTGTCCAGCTTGTACATGCCGTTACTCAAATTCATGTTGAATGCTTCGGTATGATGTTCCTACTATCAATTGAATTACATGGTAATATTGAGGAGGCATTATCCCAGTCAATGCAATGCTTGTTATCCCTCAAATGAACAAACAAAGCATTGGATTCCTGGCCTGTCCTAACACTGTATTTGTGTTGTTTAATTCTAGCTGCAAGATCTTTACCTGTCTGGCCTAAGTAAAACATATTACATTCCTTGCAAGGAACTTTATAAATGCAACCAATTGTGTTGTTGGGGGAGTTCTTGATTAACATTTGTTTAACAGTGCATGAGTTTTTAAATGCCACATTGACGTTCCAGGTTTTTAGTTGTGAAGGAATGTGTGAGAAATTTTTGTGAAATGGTAAGATTAAGATATTCTTATGGTCATGGGTGGGCTTGGGATCAGTTCTATAAAAAGTTTTCTTAGTAATGTTTAGGCATTTGTCTATGAAAGATCTAGGGTATTTAAGGTTTGAGCCAATACAGTCAGTATTTTCAACAATGTTTTACGTGCCTTGAGAATTTTTTTATTTGAACTGACATCTGCCTTAAGTCAACAACACTGTCCTAAGGCAACAATGTTGTGGTGTTCTGACCTCGCTAGAGGAAAGGTCACGGCAGACTTAGTTCCCGGGGATTAATTGTCGTTAATGGCTATTGCTACTTGTGAGCAGTGGTGTGTCCTTATAAGGGCCGAACTACTGGTCGAGTTAGTGAAGGTCAAGGAAGAAAACTTGAATTTAAAGGTAGTGATATGCGAGGAAGAAGACACGGGACAAGGAAAGCCCGTGTCTGACGAAAACACAGGCAAAGGGAAGGTTGTGAGGAGAGGAACGACCTACCCCTCCTCCTAGTCACAGGCCTGGCATTTGACATTATTAGGGACCTGCCACTCTTTGCCATAAACAGATAAAATGTACCGGGAACTTTCCCCCCACACACTCATCATTCTCTCACTTTATGTAACTTGACAAAACCTATGACCCTTCAGGCTTTTACGCCCTTAATGTACGAGTCATAAAGGCAAGTATGAACTTTTCATACTTCCCTGTTGGGCGCTGTAAACGCTTCTGCGCTTCACCTTGCACAGGATGTAAGGGGGTGCCCAATAAACTAGCCCCTTCGGGGGCAAATCTGAATCTGAGAGGAACGACCAAAATGGTGGTGAGAAAATACCTCAAGGATACGACAACAGCTAAGTGTAAAAACTCCTTTACTTTGATAGACGAATTGGACGTTAGCATAGACAGGGACAAGGCTGACAAGGAAGGTACGAAAACCTTAATTGTTGGCAATTTCCAGGTACGGTACCTGGATAGAGCTTTATGTGGTAAAAAAAATAGGATGAGGGTTTGTTTGCCAGGAGCTGGGGTGGGGGATATAGTTAACCGGATGGACAATATCTTGTCTGGTAATGAGAACAAACCCATCATCTGCCTCAGTGCAGGAGGCAATGATATTGGCCGGTGTAGGAGTTAGGAGCTTCTTGATAAGTTCAAGACAGCTATAGAACGCATTAGGTTGAAGGGAGGGGCGACCTGATAGAGGTGTATAAGTGGAAGGCAGGGCTAAACAAAGGGGACATTACAAAGGTACTCAAATTATCCAACCAGGAGAGAACTCGTAACAATGGTTTTAAATTAGACAAATTTAGATTTAGGCGTGAAATAGGTAAACACTGGTTTGGAAACAGAGTAGTGGATGAATGGAACAAGTTACCAAATATCATCATTAACTCGAATACGCTGAATTGCTTCAAACATAGGTTGGATGCTCATATGAGCAATAGGGGTTGGGTGTAAACGGGACTGCCCAGTATGGGCCAATAAGCCCGCTGCAGTTTCCTCCATTCTTATGTTCTTATGTTGGTAATGATTGGTTGCCAAGGGCAGTTGGTGTCAACAGCCATCTTGACAGATATTGCAAGTCAACATCAGTCCCATCCGTTGACAACTGGGACAGTTTTTACGGCAGAAGGGAACTTTATGCTAGGGACGGGGTGGCAACCCTGGCTGGCTCTTTCGAGAGGACAGTTTAAAAGATGTAGAAGTCTTTAAACTGCTAGGGGAACATGTAAGCACGGGGGTGGAGGAGACTGCAGTGGGAGCAAGTAAATAAAGTGAAAGGTTACAGAGAAATAGTGCTAGGAATGATAACAAAACTAAATTAGGCAGGGAGTTAAAATCTAAACGTGACAAAGAGAGGACACAGAACATGACTAACTTCAACGTCTACTACGCAAACAGTAGAAGCATGAGAAAAAATGGATGAAATCAGGGCGTTGGTACGTACCGAAAAAATCGATATAATAGCATTCACCGAAACATGGATAAACTTAGACACACGTGAGTTACCTGTCGAATATCAAATTGCAGGTTACAAATTATTCCATACCGATAGGCAGATTAGGAAAGGAGGCGGAGTAGCAATCTATATCTATGTCAGGGATAATCTGAAGTGTGAAATAAATAAGGAAGTAAAAACTGAACTGATTACAGAAACATTTTGGACAGAATTAACCGATGGTAGAGAAAAATTAATCACAGGAGTAATATATAAATCTCCTAATGTTGATAGAGTTAATGAACGACTTATTTGGGATGAAATGAGCAGAGCATCCAGACACAGCAAAGTCTGTATAGTAGGCGACTTTAACTTTAGCCAAATAGATTGGATCGACCTTAAGGGTAACTCAGAAACAGAGGATTTTCTTGAAACAGTTCAGGACTGTTTCCTAAGTCAACATATAGCCGAACCCACCCGGGGTAATAATATACTCGATTTAGTTCTGTCAAAAAGAGAAAACCTCATTAGTAATGTAGAGGTAGGGAACGAACTTGCTAACATTGATCACAAAGAAGTACGTTTCAAATTAGAATTTAATGGCAGTCGCAAAACAAATAATGCATTGTCTTCGTTATATGCTAATCATTAGGCTTAGGATAATTATGCACTTAAAAATGGCTAAATATGAATGCAAATATGCAGTAAAAACTGGTAAAATATGCACTTAAATATGCACTTATTCCTAAGGAAATTAATATTAGCAGTAATAAGTTAACAATTTAAACTTATTAGATTTAATAATATAACTTATTTTGCAGTAATTTACCCAAAAGAGTTTACTTTCCCACAAAAGCTGTGGCTTAGTGAGACCTTTTCATAAAGGATTAAATTAAAGAACACTGTACTGACAAAATAATTTACTTGATAGTACAGAAAAACACCAATACATTTCCTTATATTAACTGAACGTAGGAATTTGCTACTTTTAAGGTATGTAGCCTGACCTTGTTCAAAATCAATTCTTAGATAACTACCAAGCTGTCTATGAAAGTGAATTGCATTTGATTACAACATGGTGGAGTAGATTTTCAAACACAAACTTTCGCCTGTTGTCAGCAAGAATGCATTTGTACTGTGAAAACACTCGTTCAACATCGCACGAAACGATAGGAGCATACTGTAACTTAACTATGTCTGACAGCTCAAGTTCTCCTTGAGTGGTAGCATCAAGATAAGAATTGCTTTGCAATATCTCACTGATTTTCTTCAGTCGGCTGTAACCTTTGATTTTAGCAAGAACATGGCTGATTTTTTCAAAGTACTCCTTCTTCTCTAGGTGACTCAAAGAATCAACAATTCCTTGTACTACATCCATGCTGCTCTTTAGAGTCAGTCCTTTTTTCTCCAACTTGAGGATTGCAAAGGAAATACATGCTAAGTTGGCTCTGATGAAAATTAGATCCCCCCGAAAGCCATCCTGCTTGAGTACATTTTGCGCCTCCTTCATATGTACAGATACTGTGGGATCAAATGATTCAACTACACACTTTAGTTTCAAAATTGTCAGCATAGTACAATGCTGCCTCGATCCAGGTGCCCCATCTAGTCACTACTGGTGAAGGAGGAAGTGGCACAGTACCAGCAATTTGTCGAAATCTCTCTTTGCGACTCGGTGCTTTCAGAAATACCTTCTTCACAGTAGAAATCAACACATTCACATCAGGCATAACTGCACGAGCTAATTCAGCAACCCTGTGCAAGCAATGGGCTAAACAAGTCACATGAATCATTTTTGGAAACAGAATTTCTAGTCCTGCCATACATTTAACCATATATGGGGCTGCATCAGTGCATACAAGAAGTACACGATCATACTTGATGCCATCCACCCATAATAATCCCAAGGAATCAGTGAAAAATGAAAATGCTGCCATGGTTGAGTGATTTACCTTATCTAAGACCTTCAAATTAAGCAAGTATGATTTGTCTCTCTCTTCTTCTGGCCCCAAAATGCCAAACGCATCTTGCATCTACATCTGTTGTCTCATCCAATGATACCCAGATGGAATTATCACCCACCTTCTCTCACAGTCTATCTAAAGTTTCATTGTAAAGATCAGGAACATAATTTTTTCTCAGTGTTGATTCACTTGGCACTTTTTGATCCGTGTACTTCTCTAAGAATGAGACCAGTTCCCTGTTGCTCAGCTTATTCAATGGTATATCAGCTGAGACCAAGGCTCTACAAACATCTTGATTAAACTGAGAATGTTTCGGCCCAGGCCGAGACAATGTTGTGGGGAGCAGTGCCTGTTGTTTGGCACTCGTTTTGGCTTCTTTTTTCATGGCATGCTTTGCAGTTTGAAAATGTTGCTGCACTTGAAAATTCTTGGATGAAGAAACCACGACCTCACAGTATTCACAAAATAACACTTGGCCATCGGTGGTGAAGTCATTGTATACATTTACCAATGCATTAAGCGTACTGGAGAGCGATTTCTTAATCTTAGGCTTCTTGCAGTGCTCAACCTGAAACAAAACAAAGCACGTTCTGTATTTCCAAAGCCAATCTCACTGAGGCCTATCTTTTATTCCTGCAGCTTAAGGGTGTAGGCCTCCTTTTAGGCTAAAACCAAGTGATTTAATTCATCTGAGGGAGGATTCGCATGGTGTCTTTATAAGAGTATGCTTAAAATAAGAGACAAGTTTCTGATTTAAATGCCACAACATTATTAAAATACAAGCAAATCAAAGTGATAATTTCAGTGGGAGGCTGAGGGATACAGAATTCACACAGCTACTGTACCTGCTCACCAGGAAGCACAGACGGAACTGATAGAGCGTGACAGTGACAACCCTCTGTACCCTGGTGCGTCACATGTCCTATACACGACTCAATCACGTACAGTTGTCCCACGTTCACTGACCAGCAGTTACGGCCTAGCCATCCACAGACTATTGAGCCTTATAGATGTCACTATCTAGGGCCCTTATGATTATTATGAGACTTATGAGTAAATTATGACTTAAAGTACTATAATATATATATAATATTTATAAATTTATCATAAATACCAAAGAACTTTTCAAGAATATTCCGTATGAAAAAAAAGTTACAAATATGCACTTAAGCCCAAAAATAATTAAAATATGCATTTGCATATGCGTAAATTATACATTGCACAATGATATTGTTAGATGACCCTGATAGAGCTTTGCAAGATACACAAAAAGTTTGTTTTTTATAAAAATAAAATTGTGGCCGAAAACTCTTTAGAGTTGAGTGTCGGTAAAAAGACAACATGAGGTTTATGGAACATTGGTTATATAAAACTATTTAATGATCATAGACAATAATAGATAATAAATTAGCTGACAGAGGTCGAATCATCATGTGTGTGGGGGGGGGGGGGTGGAGAGGCGATGGTAGAGGGAGCGTGTGGGGGAGGGGGTGACGGTCAAGTGAGGTGTCTAGGCTGCCCTCTGCAATTCCTAACATGATATATCAGGATGCAGGTGTTTGCAAATATAGCTTCTCTTAAAATGGCAATTGTATATAACCTTCGTGGATGATGTGTTGAAATATGACACTTCAATGGTGCCTGCACACCACCGTCATGACCTGGGCGAGGCTACAACCACCCCATACTTTGCTCTACTGTGGCCTAGTTTATCATCCTGCAAATGATATCTTGCTTTATTATAAGAGCAATTAGTTTCTTACAGTATGGCCCAATTACTGAGTAACTGTAAAATTATGATATTTGAATAAGTAAATTGCTACTTCATTATATGAAAAACATTACATCATATAGCGTATTACCACCATTTGAATGTTAGACTGGTCCTATGCATGAATGCACACCTTATAAATGCCTTTTCATACGTGCTCATACAGCATATCCGGTGTGTGTTATATATACGTGCAGGTCTGTTCACAAGTCCGTTATACACCCGCGGAGAAGGGCGCGTAGCTTGTTGCACCCTTCCTGGGCATCAGGTCACTCGCTGACCCTGCCACCAACATGCAGAGTCGAACTGACAACAGAACAGTTTGATTCGAAGACTTATAAAAAAGCGATGGGAAGGATAATAATATAAATATCCGCCAACGTTAGTGCTGCTGGATGATGAAGATGTGTTAATATCCTGCTTACAACAAGAAGAAAACCATAGTAATAGGAGCATTCATTTCAATATCAGAATACAATGGTGAAATCGGTTTCGAATGAACACTATAAGAAGCAGTTGAACAAAGCTCATAGTATATCAAGAGTCTTCAATGTATTTAATACTTGAAGTTTTCCGTATAACTCTCTCTATCTACAGTATATATATATATATATATATTATATATATATATATATATATATATATATATATATATATATATATATATATATAGAGAGAGAGAGAGAGAGAGAGAGAGAGAGAGAGAGAGAGAGAGAGAGAGAGAGAGAGAGAGAGAGAGAGAGAGAGAGAGAGACGTCCCTCAAACCATAGATTAATGTTGCATTAAAAGATACTTGACCATAGGGAAAAGCGACACACTAGACACTATTATAAGCATTTATGAGTCACCTGTCAGCATTATAGGCACCTATGAATTACTTAGTAGCATTATAGGCACTTGTGTGTCACTTGGCAGCATTATCGACACTCATGAGTCTCTTAAGAGCATTATAGGCATTTGAGTCACTTGACAGTATTATAGACACTCTAAAGACACTTGGCAACATTATCGGCACTTGTGAGTACTTGACAGTATTATCGGCACTTGTGAGTTACTTGGCAGCATTATAGGCATTTGAGACACTTGGCGTCATTAAGAGTCCACGTAATACAACTGGCATAATTATGAGCACCTGTGAGACACCTGAAGTCATCACGAGCACCTGCGTCATTCATCAACTGAGGTCTTTAAGCTCCTGTGAGACACCTAAAGTCATCACAAGCACCTGCGTCATTCATCAACTAAGGTCTTTAAGCACCTGTGAGACACCTAAAGTCATCACAAGCACCTGCGTCATTCATCAACTAAGGTCTTTAAGCACCTGTGAGACACCTAAAGTCATCACAAGCACCTGCGTCATTCATCAACTAAGGTCTTTAAGCGCGAAACGAAGTTAGTAATTACACCAGTAGTGATACAACCTGTGTCGACATTATAAGCATGAGATGTCGAAGTTTGTTACATTTCTCTAAAGTACAATAGGGGCCATAACTTTAGACAGAAACACTGAAAGTAAAATTCCCTTACCACAAGCACACCTCCGCTTACTGTTGATGGTGACCACCCAGTTTGGTGGGGATAGACTTGACAGTTTGTCACCAGTTGAAGACAATAAATTAACTGATAAACAGCGGACAGACTACAACACAGACCTTCCCAGTGATTTACAACATTAAGTATTTGTCTTTATCTTAAAAACAAACTGCCTTGGCAGGCACCCAAATGAAGAAAAAATAAAGTTACGCGAGTCAAGTTCGTTTTAACAAAATTCTACACAGAATTAAATCTAATACAGACAATGAGTGTCTCTAGTGTGTGGGTGTTGAAAAAAGGGTTTAATAAAATAGGGTAAGACTCATACAAGTCTTCTAAAAATAAATATGAATAATTCTAAAAAATGTTTACTGGCAACAGAAAGTTGCAGTGTTAGTATACAACCTTACACTAGTAGTTGGATTTGGCGTTACTCCAGCCTGCGTGCTGTCTCCAGTAGTATATATTACGAACTTCCAGTGACAGAAGCTGTAAGCAGCAATGAAATTAATATATAGAGTAATATAAAATTTGGTATGCAAATCATATTATTCTTACTGGAGAGCGTGAAGAGGCATGACAAAAACTGGTCACCAGACTTATGGAAAAAGGTGAAGAATATGAGCTTAACCTTGATAATGCAAACACGGAAATACTGGTTAATTCTAACTTAAAAATAATCATACAATAAAGCAGGTAATGCAAGTAATAATGACAGATAGCCTATGAGCGAATTAAAAAAATGGTCAAGCAATAATAGGATCCATTTAGTAATCTTAATAACTGGTTAATGTTTTTGAGACAAAAGCTGCAGAAAAGCTACATACAAGCCTAGTCAGTACGAGTCAAAACACGAACAGTTTCAGCAGACAATTGGCTGTCGAAATGTAGTAAAACAAGAGAATGGAATGTAAAAAATATATTACAGAACAATAATGTATGAAGAAGTAACAGGCCTGCCCCGAGCAACGAGAAAAATAATGGAAATGTAAAGATTAAGGAAAATTAGACACTGCCTGGTCATATAGGCCTAGTTAGATAGAGGGGAACAGTTGTCAGGCACAATAATGGTAAAGGTTAAGGTAAATGAGCCACAGTAAGGCAGGGACTAACGTATGTACATCAATTAAATTAAAAGCTGTCCCCCGGAAGAGATACTAAAAATCTGGGATTGATTAAGACAACCTGCAAACGTTTTAAGTGGACCATAGTCGCCAACCCTCAGACATTATTATTATTATTAATGTTATTATTATTATTAATGTTATTATTATTATTATCATTATTATTATTATTATTATTATATTTACTTTTCTTAATTTTTATATAACAAGATTTTTTTAAGTGGAATTTCAATTTGTGACTAGATTTTGTTTCCAAATTTTCTGTAAACTACAAGATTTTATTTTGTCTACTAAGTGTTAAGGCTAGATCACGTGTACGCCATACCTTCTTTTACTTAATGAGACAAGTGCGAGATAAGTGTCAGTCGCCAGGAACTAGTTTTTCAAGTGTCCCGGGTAATAGGCTAACTGTTACTGCGGAGCCCTGATACACGAGGGCCAGAACACACGGCCCTCCATATGCAAGATTATTCTCTCCCCTTCCTACTCCACATATCAAGAAGCGCTCAACACACTGACCCTTTCGACTCTCACTGACCATCACCACGACCTCATTTGCAAATTTGGTAAGAAGCTTCTACACCATCCTCGACACCGGCTCCTACTACCACCTGAGATCCCTAGCCCGAAAATTGCTGTTGGACACCACAACCGCATCCAGCCCATACGTGCACGAACTGATCGCTATAAGAACAGCCCAGTCCCAACCATTGTAAAAATTATCAATAACTTGTAATAGACCAGTGTATTCACTTCCAGTAAACACTACTCCTTGCACTGTCACTATGTTGAAATGCACTGTAGTTTGAGCTTTTCCCCATCTAGTTATTATACATCTTATTTATATCACTTATGTTACTTGTATATTATTTGTAATTCGAAACCCATTCCCCAAATATGTAACTGTATATTTTCAGCCTTCTGGCTGCCAAGTTCTTTCAATAAACCGTTAATTATTATTATTATACGACGGCTTCTTCAACATTCACACCTTTCAGCCATCCAGGTCAACAAGGCACTTCAAACACTTCTTCAGTGCTGGAGTCTGTCACTAAATCTCAACTTCCATGATAGCCAACCTGAACAGTATTTCCAAATACATTATCCAGAGTCCAGATTCGGCCATAATTCTTAAAATTCCCACCATGAACGCATACATTATTTTAAGGATAATGATCTAACTTAAAATCCAACACGACGATCTTGTTGAATGTTCTACTTGTTGTTATATGGTGTAAATAATTGCTTAAAGAACCTGTTACACGCGTCCCAAGTTCTATATCTAAACTACTACATCGATTTTATAATACTTGGTTTTATAATACCACACAAGGGTTACGGTACTGCATCTATACCTAAATATGCATCGAAATTAAATTTTGTGAATAAACTATGTAACCCTTCAGTAACTCTTGTCATAGCCTAAGTTACTGGAGAGGTGTGTAGGTGTACTGGTCATGGTATACGAGGGTGTGTGGGTGTACTGGTCATGGTATACGAGGGTGTGTGGGTGTACTGGTCATGGTATACGAGGGTGTGTGGGTGTACTGGTCATGGTATACGAGGGTGTGTGGGTGTACTGGTCATGGTATACGAGGGTGTGTGGGTGTACTGGTCATGGTATACGAGGGTGTGTGGGTGTACTGGTCATGGTATACGAGGGTGTGTGGGTGTACTGGTCATGGTATACGAGGGTGTGTGGGTGTACTGGTCATGGTATACGAGGGTGTGTGGGTGTACTGGTCATGGTATACGAGGGTGTGTGGGTGTACTGGTCATGGTATACGAGGGTGTGTGGGTGTACTGGTCATGGTATACGAGGGTGTGTGGGTGTACTGGTCATGGTATACGAGGGTGTGTGGGTGTACTGGTCATGGTATACGAGGGTGTGTGGGTGTACTGGTCATGGTACTGGAGGGGTGTGTAGGTGTGCTGGCCATGATACTACAGGGGTGTGTAGGTGTGCTGACCATGGTACTCGAGGATGTGTAGGTGTGCTGGCCATGATACTACAGGGGTGTGTAGGTGTGCTGGCCATGATACTACAGGGGTGTGAAGGTGTGCTGGCCATGGTACTCGAGGATGTGTAGGTGTGCTGGCCATGATACTACAGGGGTGTGTACGTGTGCTGGCCATGATACTACAGGGGTGTGTACGTGTGCTGACCATGGTACTCGAGGGTGTGTAGGTGTGTATTGGCCATGGCATACAAGAGATGTGTAGGTGTGCTGACCATGGTGTACAAGGGGTGTAACGGTGTTATATGTTTCTAATAGTTAACTGTTATGACGGGATATAAATCATTATTTTCTACTAAGTTAATTATATAACGTTGATAGCCTTACATATCGTCATGTCTTCAGGAATAAAAGAGTAATATTATCACAAGTCCATTAGTTGTTGGGGAGACACAGTACTTGATTATAATGGCACGTCTTTACACTTAGCTATTACCGTGGAGTGTATGAGTGTATCAGGATTAAAACTTACGAAAGCACCGCCTCTGTCCACTTACCTCACCGGCATCCTACGACACTCGTGACCTCAAGTTCTGTCATCACCACACACACACACACACACACACACCGCCAATAAAACTAAGCCTAACATTTGTAGTTTTATCTTCTTTTTTTTTGCGAGGAACATCTACAACATTCTACTGTATCGTAGCATGTACCCATGTTAGTTAGAAATATTAAAGACTAGCTGGAGTTGGTTTTGATGACGTACTGTGAGGTTCAAGAGAATGGGTGCAGCCACAACACTGAACACAGCATTTTCAAGACTGTTCACATTACCATACCAAATTCCAACTCTTTAGGTCTATGTTCAAATGGACATAAAATATATACAATACTATTAATAAGGAAAATTTAGTGTACAGAAGATGTAAAAAATAATCGTAATAAAATTCAGCACTATATTAAAAACTGTGGTCGTGCACTTTCAGGTGGGGGGAGGGGCAGAGCTCACCCCAAAACAATTCATGTCTCTATCTTCAAAACTGTAGTAGTGTTTTTTTTTTTTTTTTTACTGGGATTAGCCCACCCGGGCACAGGTCACTGACCCACATCGGGGTCTGGGGGGTGAAAATGTAATAATAAAAATAATAATAATTCATAGCAAATAAATTTTGTAATAAAAAATAATAAAATAATAATGATAATAATAATAACTATGTAGTAGTAGTAGTAATAATAATAATAATAATAATAATAATAATAATAATAATAATAATAAAGAACCATAAATACAAAAATGAAAACAGATCAAAAGTGAGAAACAATATATGTATGTTGTGTTGTCAATATTACGAGAAACAATTGAGACCCTGCAATTGCGTGTAAATGAGACAGAAAGTCAGATCAGCAACCTGGGACTTGGTCACAATTTTCGTGATGCCATATACTATCACAAACACAAAGACCCTGTGCTTTATATATCATACACACCAGCAAATCGTAGTATCTGTTACGCATTCACCTATCTCACTGATTCATTCTTACAGCATGTTTATTCTCGTAATTACTATATGATCATTGTTTTTTATAAGTTTCCCACTAATATTCTGAAAGGGTTTTATATAGCACTTCCTTCAGTACTTTGCTCTGGCAATAAACAATCCCAGACGACACTGACAGAATTACAAGCAGCCGAGTCAAGAAGTCATTAAATTAAAAAATAACCTCGTGAGCCAAAGCACTGAAAACTAACACTGGCACTCGGTGCCAGGGAGGCTGTGAGAGACAGAGATGAGACACGTGTTTACGGCGTCACCTACGGTACAAAAATATGGTATTTGTGAAGCGGGGAGTTGGCCTTGTCCCAAGGTCAAACACTAATCCTCATGGGCATTCTTGAAGTGCTTACTATAGCCGTCGCAGATAAATTTGCCGATACATACTTAAGCACAGTCTATCAAATCCATTTGCATCTACCGAACGCACATATCATTGACTGGGAGTTCGACATTCTTGTACAAAAATAAGAACATAAGAACATAAGAAAATAAGGAGTCTGCAATAAGCATGTTGGCCTGGGCATAGCAGCTCCTGTCTAGAGTTACAACCACTCTCTATCATCCATGAACCTATCTACCCTTCTTTTAAAACTTTCCAGCACTGTAAAAAAAAGGCTGTAGGTCCAAGCTTACAAGTACCCTAAGTCTCTTTCACAAGTCGACTTCTCTAGGTTGATGTTGTTAAGGCTGTATACATTGACAGTATTTGTTCTTCCAATAATAAGTACGCTGCACTTGCTGGTGCTGAATTTCATTTGCCATTTTCCTGACCACTCCTGCAGTTTATTTAAATCCTCCTGTAGTGCATTTGCATCCTGCCCCGATTTAATCTGCCGCTCTATTTTGGTGTTATCCGGAATCTTGCTTATGTCACTACTGATCCCCGTATCTAGATCGTTTATGTAGATTATGAACAGGAGTGGGCCCAGTACTGACCCCTGGGGAACCCCACTGATTACACAGCCCCAACTCAGATTTAACACCATCTACGCTGACCCTGTGTTCTATCGGTGAGCCATGATTTTAGCCAATTTAAAACTTTCCCCTCAATACCATGAGCCTTGACTTTTCTCAGAAGCCTCTGATGCGGTACTCTGTCGAACGCTTTGCCTAAGTCTAAGTAAATAACATCGTAATTTTCGTCATTATCTACTACCTCAAACACTTTCCTAAAAAACGTTAGCAGATTTGTTAGACAAGATTTTCCCTTTGTAAACCCATGTTGAGAGTCGTAGATTAATGTGTTTTTCTCTAAATGCGATCGGATGCTATTTGCTATAATTAATTCAAGAAATTTCCCCACTACTGACGTCAAACAAATCGGCCGATAATTTGACGCTGATGCTCTGTCTCCCTTTTTGAATATGGGTACTTCATTTGTCTGTTTCCACAAGTCTGGCACAACTCCAGTGTCTAATGATTTTGAAAATAAATTTTCGAGGGGTCCGCTAATCTGTTCCTTACACTCTTTCAAAACACCGAGGGAAAATTTTATCCAGCCCTGGGGATTTTATCTTATTTAATTTGTTTATCTTCTTAAGAACATCCTCTTTTCTGATTGTGATATTCTTTAATTTCTCTTCTTCATTTCCCCTAAATATCAGTTCCACCTCTGGAATTTTCTCGTGAATTTATTCTGTGAAAACTGATAGGAAGTAGCTGTTTAATGCTTTGCTTATTTTCTCACTATCATCGATCACTTCCCCTCTCTTTGACTTTAAAGGCCCCACTTTGTCCCTGACCTGGAAAAATCCCTTGGGACTCGCCTTGGATTCTCTTGCTATTCTGATTTTGTAGTCCCTCTTTGCCTTCCTTACATTTTTCTTCACATTCCTAGATAGTTCATTATACCTATTTCTGAGCTGCTCCTGACTTTAATTTCTTATAAATTCCTTTCTTTATTCGTATGTCATGCTTAAGTTTTTTGGTCATCCACCTTGGCGCATTCTTATTTGACCAAATTTTTTGGTATGGTATATTTTGTTCTTGTGCTTTATGTAGTATGCTAGTGAATATATTATAGTCGTGATCAATTGTTGTGTGGCTGGTGACCTCACCCGTTCCTACCAGGGACTGACCTGACTGTCCCAGGTGACCTCACCTAGGTACCTTCTTAACCCCTCATAATCCGCCAATCGAAAGTTTGGGACTCTGACCATATTGTCATTGTTTTTCGTTTCCCAATTTAGGGTGAACCTGATTTCTCTGTGATCACTGTTACCTAGTTCTTCCCCCATTTGTGATATCTCCGATAATATTTTCTTTATTTGCTAATACTAGGCCTAATATATTGTCACCTCTAGTAGGTTCTGCAATTAGTTGTTTCAAAAACTTGTCCTGTACTGCGTCTAGGAAGTCTTCAGATTCATAGTCACCTACAACGTTGTCCCAGTCAATATTTCTAAAGTTGAAATCCCCCATAATGCACAGGTTGTTGTATTTTGCTGTCTTACTCATGTCCTGCCATATGGGCTGAGCTGCTTCTTTCCCAAGACTTGGGGGCCTGTAAATCACTCCCATAATTAGTTATTCTCTTCCTTCCGCAATATCTGCCCATATAGGCACGCTTCCTATTTCACCCTTTATTGAATTATTAATACAACATTTTAATGTATCCCTGACGAAGAGTGCGACCCCCCCCCCCCTTCCCTGTCCTTGTGAAAAAGGTTGTACCCTTCTATGTGGTACTCTGATAAAAAGTTCTTGCTCGCCAAATTCATTCATGTTTCGGTGATTGCTATGACGTCTACATTCTTGGTACATACAACCGCTCTCAACAAGTCTATTTTATTTCTAACGCTCCTACTGTTTGTATAGTATACATTTAAACCTACCCTTCCCTGGTCCTGTTTTACCCCTTGTCCTGAGTAACCAATTTTACTCCCCCAGGACCTGCGTATTTTTTTACTCCCATCGGCGCTTGCAGCTGATGAAAGCGCGTGGTGATGGTCATCCTGGGTATGACGGGCGGTACTTGACACCCCTGCCTTATTTATAACAATTATCTACATATTTCACTATTATTAATATTAATGATAAATACACCTTACACAACTGCTAACCACATTTCATAAAACTACTATAAATACTATAAACACTTCATAAATGTAATATATATATATATATATATATATATATATATATATATATATTATATACATATATATATGCTGATAACAACAAGGAAAGAAGAAAACACGAAGTTCCCAAGCGCTTTCGTGTAATTCACATCTTCAGGGGTGAGTACAGACTAAGGGGACGTACATAACAGAGGAAGGTGAGATCAAGTCTACAATGGTCAGGTATTAGGTAATGACCCTACTAATCTTCAAAATGCACCGCAGCAGTCGGTAGTCAGGTCAGAGGGTAGGATGACCCAACCTTCTCACCTGGTTACAAATCTTCTTAATTACGAAATTATCCAGTTTATACATACCATTACTCAAATTCATGTTGACGGATTCGGTATGTTTAATGAGATTGGATTCTATAATGTTCCGACTGTCAATTGAATTACAAGGTAATATTGAGGAGGCATTATCCCAGTCAATGCAATGCTTATTATCCTTCAAATGAACAAACAAAGCATTGGATTCCTGGCCTGTCCTAACACTATATTTATGTTGTTTAAGTCTAGTTACAAGATCTTTACTTGTCTGGCCTAAGTAAAACATATTACATTCCTTGCAAGGAATCTTATAAATGCAGCCACCTGTATTGTTGGGGGAGTTCTTGATTAACATTTGTTTAACACGGACTGAGAGAGGCTTCTGTACAGTCATGGAATGCAGTAATCACTTCCATTTCTATTCAAGGTTGAGCTATTCTTAATTAACATACTAGTAATAGTGGAGTTATACTTAAAAACAATATGAAGCAATTGTAGTGGAAATTATGTACGTCAGACTGGGAAAGCATTGCAACTCAGAATAAAAGTTCTTATAATATCCGAGCAGGATAGGACTCGGAGCAACGGATTTAAGTTGGATAAGTTTAGGTTTAGGAGGGAGATAGGAAGGGACTTGTTCGCAAATAGGGGTGGTGGACGAGTGGAACAAGCTTAACAACTTTATAGTAAGTGCTGGAACGCTGGAAAGTTTCAAAAGGAGGCTGGATAGATTCATGGATGATAGAGAGTGGTAGTAACTCTCGACAGGAGCTGCCATGCACAGGCCAACCGGCCTTATTTTCTTATGTTCTTATGTATGTTAAAACAGCACAAGTACAATATTAGAACAGCATCTGACAACAGAGCACTGTTCGTTCATATAAGGAACACTAATCATCCCATAAATTGGGAAAACAGTTTAGAAGTGTATAAATCATCATGCGTCACAGAAATTTATTTGTCAGTGGCCCAAGGTTAAAAATGCTTTGAAAGCATTTGAGGTAGATGATTAGTGGGTCTCAAATATTTTTTACCTGCGCTACAGGCTGTGGGGTGTAACTTCCTTACTGTGGTAAAGAAATGACCACTGACATAATTGCTGCCATCTTTTAAAGGTGACTGGAACATGTATCCCAGACCGAGTCATATCTCTAACTTGTGACCTTGGCCCTATTGTGAACAAGTTTGATCAATTACTGCGGGAAAGAAACGCCGGTGGTAGAAAATCATTCTTGGCGGCCATTACACCAGCGTTTAATCCCGCACTGACAATCAACCGCACAAAATACCTCCCAAGATGACAGTTACGATGTCAGAGCAGGTGATTCACCATTAACATCCCCATGACAAGATAACAATACACACATAACTTCACACCTGTGAATGATGCCTTAAGTGTCCTACAGTGACATCAGCTGCCGTCAGTCACCTGGATCAATTGGTGTCTAAGTTTAATCATTTTGTTCCAAATTGAAAAGTTCAATGAAATTTTGAAACTATTTTATAATATAATTTGTTGAAATAAATAATGTACCTACACAGAGACTTGGTCGACCTCCAGTGTAATTATGCTCCCGGATATCAGGGACAAAGCATGTGATCAAAGAGTTACGAGACAAATAAAAACTATATGGTAGCTCATGACTTAATTAACTACTCATCAGTGACAAACTCACTTTATCACATACAAACAGTTAAGTATATAAATAAAACAAGAAACATTTAGCAACAACAAAACAAGTTAGATAAAAAAGACGATTCAAACTTAACATTCATAACAAGAGCGAGAGAGTAAGAATAATAAGTAAGGTAACTATTATTAGCCACCACCTTCACGACCACCTGTGTTCGGTCGGTTGTCAGTTTGCTCACCGACAAATGAGTACCGGTCAGATAAACGAGGTACAGAAGCTGTTGAGTCCAAGTGAGTGACAACATTGAAGGTATGAAAGCAGAAGCAACCACACACGTACACAGCTTCCACCACGATGACAAGAGGAAGGAGTAACTCAAGGTCACCTGGCTAAGTCCTGTGCTCCGGCCCTGTGATGGTTGGTTCCTCCGGTATCAGGACAACTGCCCCCATAGCCAGGGAATAACTGGCACGAAACATGGAACTAACTGAATAGAGAGGAGAAAATAACGCTAAGAATTAATGCTTTATTTTCATGTTTTATTTGTAGTAATAATCATGTACACAAAATGCACAACCCATACATATTTATAACACTACAAAACTGTATTAGAAAAACATTGATAAAAAATGGTGGTCAAGTGAAAAAAAAGTGGATCAATCATATTTTATATTTAAAAATTTACTGAAACATCCCTCTCGAAAAGTCAAACACATGGCGGTTCTCTAAGTCTTGTACGGTGGTTGTTATTCTGGTTGTTGAATTTTGATAACTCTTCCTCTTAGGTCACTTGGTCCACTATCTTACAGCAAGAAATCTTCACCATCAGTTGTGATCTTATACTCAGATGGAATGACCAAGTCAGCGAGGTTCGATGGGATGGAATGAGGAGGCACCGACAGCTTGTTTGTAGCGTCTTATTGCACGTCGAATATGTCTTACAGGTGGAAGTTGTGTAGAGGCCCCTTCTGATATGGTCTGAAATGTTTGGGTAATAATTTGCTGCGCGGTCTCTTGGGTGTTAATAGCTTTCCTCTTGATTTCCTGCCTGACAGACAGTACTTCTGGGCGTCGTATGTCAGCAGCATGGGTGTGGTCATTTACATGGCCAACTACTTCATTTCCACAAACTTTAACTTTGGCTTTACAGTTGCTATGCCGACGTTTCTCACATTCATAAGATATAACACCATTTGCCAGTTCTTTCTGCTTCACATAGATGTAGCCATCATAAATAAGCTTCATTTTACCACGTTCACTTTGGACGAACTCCATGATAAGGTGACGCGAAAAATAATATACCTGGAGAATTATAGATGCACTGTGAGCAGTTCAAGCTCTGAACTCAGACTGGTCATTGCTACTCCCCAAACTGGCAGGTTTTACCAAAGTACGTCAGGTCAGGTAAGGATAATCTCCAAACTGGTAGGTTAAAATGACCGCAGTAAGTCAGGTCAGATCTTTGGTCAGCTGTACATTTTAATTTTTTTTTTAGTTTAACAAATTTATTGGCAGAGCTTGTAGTACAGTTTGCCTATTCTGAGTAATTCAGTCAGGTCTTGACACTGAGGGTGGTATCACTTCTCACTGTCACGCAGGACAGAGGTTCATACACAAAGAAATACATCATATTCATTAACAACTATAAATGTATAGAGGTCAGATTCATATGGATAATGTCACTGTTCACCGCCATGCAGGACAGAGGTTCGTACACAAAGATTTGCATCATATTCATTGACAGTACATATACATATATGTAAACACACACACACACACATATACATACATATGCGTATATACATACACATATACATGTACACGTACATATACATGCACACACGCACACATACATACATATACGTCGGTCAGATTCATGTGGGTAATGTCACTTTTCACTGCCATACAGGACAGAGGTTCGTACACAAAGAATGCATCATATTCATTGACACTATATATAGGTCAGATTCATGTGGGTAATGCCACTGTTCACTGCCACGCAGGACAGAGGTTCGTACACAAAGAAGGAAATACATCACATTCACCAGCAGCATATATGGGTCAGTGGATCACATACATTGGAGTCATATTCTAGTTGAAGACTAATCAGTGTGGGCTAGCAAATTTGGGATAAACAGCAAGAATGTCCTCAAGCACACCTGATTCAATGAAGTAATTACATAGTTCAAGATACAGTAAGTCAGGTGGCCTGAAGTCTTTGACAGTGTCACATTCAATAATATAGTGTTCAAGTGTATGCTTTAAAGGTTTATCACAAAGTTTACATGCTGAGTGTTCCGGTATGGGTACAGCGTTACTAACTTGCCAGATGTGTCTGTATCCTAGCCTAATTCTGGCCACGACTACATCACATTGTCTGGTTCTGTCCTTATGCTGGCCATACCGGTACCTCTTGTTACAAAATTTGTCATATTTACTAATGCTACAACTGTCAGGTCTCTCTGCATTTCTCAGTTCTTCTAGATCAGAGTTCATGATTCTGACTTGAATGTTTTTAATTACGGCATTGGACAGACCAAGGTCACGGTCAACATTTTCTTTCTTACACGCCTCATTGGCCAGTCTATCAGCACGGTCATGATACCTGATTCCAACATGGGACGGAATCCACACAAATTCGATACGAAAGTTGTTCTCATTGGCAGTTATCACATTCCTTTTAATATCACATGCAACTTTAGACATAGAACCTGACGGGCTGTTCATTGATTTCAAAGCACTTTGAGAGTCACAGAATATCACCCCACCTCCATTTTCTTTGAGGTAGTCTGTGGCTAAGTAGATTCCAGTTAGTTCAGTTTGTGTTGTGCTGGCCCAGTTGTTTAGCCTTTGCTTGTTTGACACTATCATCTCTTTTTCTTTATATATTACAATTGCACAGCCTGTTCTACCTGTGTTTGTCTGCACAGAACCATCAGTAAAAGCATAACATTCACTTGATTTAATACTCTCTATGTGTCTGTTAATAGTTTCTAGTGTGACACATCTCACCACATCGGTGTTTAACATTTGCTTACTACCAACAGGAGTGTAATTAATAGGAACTGATATGTCCAGCCAAGGAGGAATGGCATTAATAGGTTCGTCTGGGGTGATTGGGACATTCAGTTTCAGGAGATCTGCAACACTTTTATGAAGCCACGCCCCAAAGAGAGTTTTTTTTGAAAGGTTGGCGAGATGGTCGGGATTACTCAGATAGAACATCAACTCAGTTTGAGTTGTAGTTTGAGAACTATTGTTCTTCAAAACTTTGACACAAAACATGGTATTAAGTAGGGCTATCCTCTCAGATAGGGAGGGCAGTCCGAGCTCTTTCCTCATATTTACAATTCTGGTTGATTTTGGGCAACCTAGGATGATGCGCATGGCTTCATTTTGCACTACCTCAAGGCTGTTGAGTTGTTTAGGCGGAATAGTCACAAGATGGAGAGCATGATAGTCAACTACAGAACGAATGAAGTGAAGATAAAAAGTACGAGCATAGGTGATGTTAATTCCATAGCCCTTGCCAACAAGGGTTCTGAGGGGTTTAATGCGCTGCATTAGTTTGTCACGAAGGTTGCTGACAAAGTTTGCATCATTCACACAAATTCCAAGATATTTATAGGAGCTACATAGTTCCAAGGGCATGCTGTTAATGTTATAGTCAAGAGGCAGAGGGTGAGCAGGACGAGGATTGAGGACCCTCGTCTTGTCAACAGATATTATGAGACCGCATTCAACAGTTCTCCGAGCAAATACATCCAGCAAGGCTTGGAGCCTGAGTTTGGTTTGTGTCATAATGCAGATATCATCAGCATAGCATATTACGGCTTCGTTTGGTTGAACTGGAATGTCAGCAATAAGCTTGTGCATCAGTATATTAAAGAGCATAGGACTTAACACTCCTCCCTGAGGCGTGCCCAGCTCAAATGATCTCATTCTGGTACTTTTAACTCCCCTAAACAGAACACTGGCATACCTGTTGGACAGATAACCCTTTATCCATGTCAGGAGGTTACCTTGTATGCCAAAATTAGCTAGTTGCTCAAGTATAATGTCTCTATTAGCTACATCAAAGGCTGATTTAAGGTCTATGAAGGCTGTTTGTGTCTTATCTTTTGAGTGAACAAGATATTCTGCAAAGCATGTCTGTGTGCTACGCCCGGGCATGAACCCGTACAGATTAGGGGCGAGTGTGTCTTCTAAAAATCTGCATCATCAAAATTAAATAGACGGAAGAAACAAGCTGGTGAGGAAACGCCAAGCAAGAAGAACCCACGAGCAAGACAGTTGTATTTTCTGTTGTGTTGGATCAGGAAAGCTACAGCAGTGCTAGACAATTAAACTTAATGACGACCTGAGAAAGATGGCTACTGACTTAGAAGACACAGCCTTGCTTGCTCGAATATCTGGGGGAGATCTTCTTGCGATAAAGGCAAAATATCACATCGAATGCCTTGTAAGTACAGAAACCGTAATCGAGGGGCACAGAGATCAAGATACAATGGGGAAAACACCAGTGATGACAAACAACTTCAAGCCTTTGTATTCGCTGAACTGGAAGCTCACATTGAATGCCAGGTGGAAGCTGGTCTATACATCTTCAAATTACCTAATTTGCAGAAAATATTTGAGACGAGACTCGGAAATGTTGGCCTTGATAAAACCTTCAATAAATCTTGACTTAAATTACATCTGTTAGAGATTTTCTGGGCAGTGCCAAGAACATTTTGATAAGAAATTTATTTTGTTAATGTTCAAATGATGGTTTACAGAGTCTTCTAAAGGAGGCTGATGAAACCAGATATTTTGATTCTGAAGCTCTGGAAATGGTAAAACTAGTTAAATCCATCAGATAAGGTATGTTTGCATGGAAAGGTTATGTCTCTGAAGGAAAGTTTTCAAAGATTGTCAAGAAAAGTCAATTCCCAGGAGCTTGAAGACCCGGGTATCAATGTTGTTGAATGGACCCAATGTAAAGGATCAAGAGTGTGTTACAAACCAGGCAGTTATCTCCATTGCTCAACTGATTTTGTTCACTACTATGAGCAAACAACAACCAACTGTAACCAGCTGAAGGCATGTCAAGACTCGAGAGCCTCCAACTTTCAATTGATATACTGTAGGTTTGAACATCCAAACCCAGACAAGAAGTAAGAAGACCATAAATACATTGAACAAATTAGGCATGAGTATTAGTTACCCTCGAGTTATCAAGATCGAGAACCAGCTTGCTGCTGCTTGCAAACGCTACATTGATGATGGTCTTGTGTGTTGTGCGACACCGACTTTTCACAGTAAGTGCACTCGATAACATTGACCACAACCCCTCATCTATGACAGCACAAGGATCATTCCACGGAACTGGAATTAGAGTGCTACAGTTTCCAGAGATTGATAACCCAGGGATAAACATAAGTGAAATCACCAGCCAGCCTTATTAAAGTGGTTCAAAAGCACACGTTTTAAATTGTCTTTGATTTTTTTTGTGTGTGTGCAGCTAGATGGTACTCAAGTCACTGATCATGGCTTATTTGCAGCCATTTTGAATTTTGGACAGTATTTTCGGTCACATTATAATTTGGTCGTGGCACTCCCTTTAGAAAGTCTAGATATGGGCTGAGGAACGCACTTGCCAAGTTTCATGCTTTTATCCAGCCTGTAACGATCCTTTCCCTAACAGACCTGACCCAAGAAATTGGGACTTCTCATTTCCGAAGACACGATGCTTCATAGACAACTAAAGGAAGTATCACAGGAGTGGCCATGATCCTGCGAGGAGATGGTTGCATTATTTTTATGAAAATCCGAGTTGTCTTTGTGTAAGAAATTATGTCGTTTTAAGAGAAAAATACCATCTGACATTAGGTCTGTTTAAATAACACTTCATCACTATTACGGTCGGTGTCACAACCATCTATCTGCGAGTTGTACAAATACACAGGTCTAGAAATTGAATGTTACTTATGACAAGTGAGTGTGAAAATGTAATACCTGCACCTAAACAACTGGCTAACAGACAGTGTCACAGAACTACTGTATTATATTAGAGATTGTACTATAAAACTGTGAAAATTTTCAACGGTGAAGTAAAAATTAATGATGCAATACCCAGTACTGTATTCTAAAAATAACGCCAATGGCTTAATTAAACACAGTAACTATCTTTTCGCTCTTTCTGGTCTAAGTATACGTATGTAAAATATGTGCCAACACTTTTAATAAAGCGAATATTGTTATTATAACAATACTGCTTATTAAAAAAAAATATTAGACATGAGATAAAATACCAGTTAGTATTTCTGGTTATATTTTTAATCGTGAAAATTGCAAGAATATATAAATGTAATCTCAGTGGCGGCTTATCTTAAGCCCGGTTCACACTTGTCGTTTTGACGGCCGTCTCTGACGTAGAACAACCCAAGGCATCAATGACGTCACGAAAACGGTGGTTCGTTCAGACAGGGTAAGTTAAAAGGTAAACAAACAAGGACAATGATGACCTTCGCTACGCCTTTTCCTTGTAACTGCACTAGGGGACGGATGCCTAATATATGTATATATATATATATATATATATATATATATATATATATATATATATATATATATACACACACACGAGTCACTTTACCCTCTGCTGGCGCACGTAAGTCATATGAATTTGCTAAAACCATATGCACGATGCAAGTTAAGTGCGCTGGTATCTGGGATCTTGGAAACTTAACTCAACTCCTCGGTTGTCTTGGGAGCAAACCCGCCCTGTTTTCACTCGACAATACTGCTTTTTTCGTTACGTGCGGTGTTTTATGATTTTTGACCAAGTAATACATTGGAAAGGCGTTTCAAATGCAATATACAAAAAACCCTAGCATATCTCGTTATTGTTCTTTAAAATAAAATTTGTATGTAGGATATATACAACATACTAGTATAAACCTTGAGTTCGAGCATTGGGTGTTGAATGTCCAAGTGAATGCTCGAACTGAAAGTGTATGTCAGCTAGCTACGTCATTTTTTGCTATATTTGTCAGTTCATGTTTTCAAACCGACAATTCAAATTGTAAAATGCCATTTATTGGCCTTCGAATGTCACCACCAACTGAAACTGTCCATTCGGGCCGCCACTTCCATTACCGTATTCCAACAGACAACAAAGAATAATTGCTATGCTCACATCATGACCAAATGGTTTTTTCGTTGTCTCCATAACCTCTTCACCATTTCCAGACTGCGTTAGAACGTCTTAACTCCTAAATAAATGAAAAATTATTTGAGTCATATCCTCATCAAGTTGACGGATTTACAAGCAAGTTCACTATTGTCGAACATTCCTTGATTCCTTATTATCACTTTTGTGATGAGTTATTGTCCTTCAATAAAACCTTGATACACTTGACATGTGCCGTAAATGATTCATTACGACTCTGAAAGTCAGCAATCATGCTCTTTTGTAAGAAGTGATTATTTTTGTTAATATCTTGATAGTTAGAGATGCGCACGAAAACACCATATACATCGATTTAACAAGCAACATCTCCGCAAAAACAAAGGCCTAACGTCGATCCCTGGACCAGGTACAATACTGCCATACCTAGATAAGCATTGCTACTTCCTGTTATAGCTACACCTGGCTCATCACAGCTACACCCACAGTGAGCTTATCACATCTATTTATCCAAACATGAGACCAAGACTAGTACAGTAGAGTACTTTTTGTACCCCTTCTTGGCCTTCGGTACTACTGCCTACCGACAACAACTACGATACCGCTACTACTACTTTGCCTAGGGTGTTGTTGGTGAATACTGGGGTGTAGTGTGGGTGGTGGGTGTGATAGGGGCAATGGGTGTGTATGATACATGTAATGATGTATGTGTACGGAGTGCAATGAGGATAGTGGGTGTAAAGGATGGATACTGGGATAAGTGTAGGATGGATATAAGGGCTGAATATTAATGGCAAAGTGCAATAATCTGCTTTTCCTATTCACGAGGTACAACCCTTCCGGGTAAGAAGGGGGGAGGGAGCAGTCATCGTCCTTCCCTCTCTTCTTACGCTCCAGGAACAAACAGGAGCTTTCACTTATCACAATGTATCGCCGTAATGTTGTCAAGGCGACCAATAATTACTAAGATAAAACAATGCAATATGTTAGCGTGGGTTAAACAATGGTAAATACGAGGTGACACTGTCATTACTAGCCAGCCAGCATTAGTCGGAATTCCGATGGTAACGTAGTTAAGGAGATGGTCAATGAAACCGGTGTTATGCGACTACAAACATCTACCTCACATTATTAAATCCATTATTTCATCAGTTCACCAACTGTCATGGTAACAAACAATAATTTAATCCACTAATTACCATGGTAGTAAAAAAAAATCAACAGGGGCATGATGTCATTCATACTATTTCACCGACTGTCATAGTGACAAACCATATTATTTCACCAGGCTGGCATGGTGGAAAACCTTACAGTTGTATTTCACTGACGGTCAGTGATAAAGAACATTATTCTACAGACAGTCGTGGTGGTAAAATATAGTATTTCATTACTTAACATGATGGCAAACCATTTTACTTCATTAACTACAATTGTGGTAAACCCTGTCATTTTGGTAAACCACTTATAGGCTCGTAAAGGGTAACTAATACTCTATTAAAGATGACAGGATTATGGTAGTAATGACAACTCTCTAGTCGCAATGTCAAATTACCTTTGCCAAGTCAATACAATGTATCAAGGTGTAGCAACGTTAGAACACAATGACAACGACATGTTAATGTACGGCAATAACATGCAGATGAATGTGTGGTGAATTTTTGCGTTAGGGTTTTCCCTTCGTCATTTCATCGGTTCATAAACGAAATTTGAATATCATAAATTTTGAACCCTACGAAAAGTTGTCACCAGCACACAATTTCTACCTTATATCTTTGGAGATCTCCGGAAAGGTTGTCTGGCTAAGAGTAACCAACTCCTGTGCAGTCTTGAAAGCCTGAGGTTCAGCCGAGATGCCCTGGGCTCTCGTCTTCCTAGCCCGAACTTTGTTGACTCCCGCTGCTGCTCCTGTCGCATACGGAATAACACTTTGGAATTTGTCTAGTTGAGACTTGAGTTCTATAATTTCATCATCGCGAACTTTTAGTATGGCTTCTAAGTGCTTAATACGGTCATCTTTGTTTATAAGTAGTTCCTGTAACTCTAACAACGAACCCATGTTTCGTAAAAATGCGTGACAGTTCTCTACAACCGAAGCATACCACAACACACACGATTCACACGGGAGTCAAACACCAACTAAAAAAAACACATGAGGGATCACGTTGTTCCAAAACTCTTGTTATGCGAACAGTATGGGCGCTACAGGTATATGTATATGTCGTTAGAAGTTCTTCCAACAAAGTTTTACATGTCATTTCTTTTCTCTCTCGTTTGTTTCAAACTTGTCAATTAATTCAATATATTTCTTCGTATTTTATTCCCGAATTATATGAAATCTCACAAAAGTTTTGGTACTTTTAGAAGAGTTAGAATACCATTCATGGCAACTCTCCAAGAATTCGTCTGCTAGCGGGTTCCCCCCTGGTGGCGCATGGTGGAAGCAACAGGTGGGGGGCGGGGCTTACCATTCACACCTCGCACGCTCCATTTAAATCCCTTGAGATTACAATTAGTAGTAATCCTATGGTCAATAACCATTCATCTCATGTCAGGGCTCAGCTTATAATATCGTGGGTTATCCCTTTGTGTTAAAGGCAATAATTGTAGACAAGCACGGAGAATATCATAATTTGAAGGCTTTCAACTTAATCTATGACTGCATAACGCTGCCCCCGTAGTTTTTATAGGTGATAGTTCATCTGTTAGAAATAGGAAAAGGACATATTTGTTATGTCTGATTTGAAGTTATTTCTTACAATATATATACTGTAAATGACTAGAATAAATAACAATAATTAGAGTTTAACCAACGTTAAAAGGCCTTCCTGAAAAAAGCATCTGACAGCTTTGCCGTCTATCCTTGGTCATATTGCCTTACTGTTTGTCATTCTTGTTTACCTGCACTGTCTAGGCACATAGGAAACTGTATACTTAAATGTTCTACGTGCACCGAATAATACTATATACATTGTTTATATTCATGCTGAACTGTATAAATGCATAGTTTTATACAAACCAATCCAATTGCAAAGCTGTATGAAAATCTTACTAAACAAATGTTATTATTACAGCTATTATTATTATTATTAGTAGTAGTAGTAGTAGTAGTAGTAGTAAGCAAAGGACAAAGTAATTTATTTTAAACGAGGAAAAATTGTCCCATGTATTGCCAATCTACCTGTAGCCCATAAGCTGCACCGATATTTTTGGCGGACTGAAATCTAAACGGTATTGATTACAAGACCAAGGAAGATATGCCATATTAAGGTGACCGTGAGAAGAATGGTTATCATCCACCTTAAACTGCATACTTTAACTTATTGAGAAAGGTGGAATTTCAGTTTGTACTGAGAATTTTTTTTTTTTTTTTTTTTTTTACGGGAATTAGCCCACCCAGGCACAGGTCAAACGACCCACAACGGAGCCTGGAGTACTATATGAACATGGGGAGAGTTGTAGCTCGTAATCATTTGATAAAACACATCAACAACAACAGCAAATAATCCGAAAAATTAAACTGATGGTGAATTATCTACCTCCTTTTCCACTTTATTATTATAATAGTATTTTTGTGAATGTAAAATGAATACAGGGGTATACTCTTTTTATACTCTATTAATTGCCATTTACCCAATATTACTTTCTTGAATTTACGAGTGATAAACTAGTCTATGGTAGAGATTTGGCTATCAAGTAAGAGATGACAAGCTGATTGGTGGTGAAATAATAATCTATAATTAAAAATTAAAAATTTTAAATTTATCTGGATCATTTATCTCCTAGCAGTTGTTGAATGAACGTATCTAAGTTAACTTGTATCGGTATAATTTTGATGTCTTTTTTATGTTAATTTTGTGTTTTAAATTTAGTATATAAGTTAGGTACATTCTTACATCTTCAGATACAAGGAACAATTATCGGGAGATCCTATGAGAATCTGAACCTTGGTTAAAAAAAATCTGTTATGGAATACGTAAATATTCAAAATAAATGCATCTGTATTGAGACTCCCTAAGAATTCTTATATGTGATTAATGTAAGTGCAGAAACTATAAAGACGAATAATTATGAAGTGAAATAACGCCTAGTAATACATGAATTGTTATGGTCGTATTCCTCACGTCCTGGTTATCTGATAAAGCCCGGTTCACACTAGCCCGTGGAGGACTGTTGTCAACAACCTTCAGATATGAGGACGGTACTCTGATTCACCTGACGTAGTATAGCCATCGATGACGTCACGACAACGGTAATAGTCCGTTCAGACCAAGGAGCTTTAATACATGGAGGCGACACGACGTCATCCTCTGTTGAGGACTCGTGAAGCCAGTGGGCAGGGCTAGTGGCCACATTGGTTGACGCAAAACAAAGCATCTCAAAGGGTATCTTTTACTTAACTCTCAGCACTATTTTATAAAACAAACAGCGTAATGCTACTGTGGGTACATCACAATGCATAATACAGTTTTAGTCATCACCACCAGGGGGTGAGGGGCATATTACACACTATATCTTTGGGGAAACCGGAAAAGACATGAAGGCAGTGCCGATACTAAACTGGCACTTCTGCTTGTTTTTACTTAATTACAATTTCAACACTTACAGCTGGAGTGTTATAGATTCCCCCCTGTCCATCTGGGTACACTCATATGCCCAGAAGGTTGACATAATAGAAATAGAAAAAATATAGGCATGGGCGTCCACAGGGGGGTGGATGCTCAGTGTGCATCGCCAGGTGTTAGATAGAAGAAAGCCTTCACTGAATACATGATTGATCGTTTTGGAGCTGATAAGCGCCGCCTGAAGTATTTATTTAACCACTGAAATTACGCTGCTCGTATTCTACGCAAGTCACCAGCGTAACAGACAGTTAAGTTAGCATTGGCCATCCCTAGAATTTCAGGATTAATATCAAATGAATTATTTTCGTCAGTTTTTTTTCATACCTAAGGTTAACCCTACGATAATTTTAGTGATTCATAATTTGGTCATAACACTGACAAGTAATATAGCTTCTTTTTTTTCACGGGAATTAGCCCACCCGGGCACAGGCCAAACGACCCATACATTACTCGAAAGTAATTCGATTATACACCAAATCATACTTTTATATGGATGTATATACCTAATTTGAATAAACTGATGTTAGGCCTTGTTTTCATTTTACTGCCCCCCCCCCCCCTGGAAAAAATTTCTGCGGACGTTCATGAAATATAGGGAGCGACTGCAGCGCGAAAGTTAAACATACTCGTATGATTGTAGCCACTTCTACTTGATATAACTGAATTACAGTTTCAACTCTTACCGATGGAAAGATATAGAATCTCTCCTGCCCCTCTGGGAACATCTATATGCCGAGCAGGATGGCAAAATGGAACAAAATTTGAGAGTATTAGCACAGTGTATGGGCATGTTTTGAATCGACAAAAATGGTAATACCTCCCAGGCGGTAGCTTCAGGGATTTGGTGTCATGCCGCCTCCAGTTTATTAACTCTCCTTGGTTCAGACCAAGAACGAGCCTTGGTTCAGACGGGGAGTTTAAAGGTTAACAAGCAGGAACTATGATAAGCTTCGCTACGCCTACTTCTTCGACAATTACTAATTAAGAGGCCACTCCGTGTTGAATTTAAACATTTAATGGGGAGGGAGAAACAGATAGAGCCTGTTTTATTTAATTATTTATTTAGTTAATTAGTTATTATTTATTGTTTATTATTCATTAACTTCTTCAATACGGGGTCTCCACTTTCAATACCGCATATTCTATTTGGCTAATACCAGACTATTTTACTCAGTTCAGATGGAACCCCGTACATAAGGGGTTAGGATAGGTTGGGTTAAAACTCATTTTCACAAAAAATTATCATTGTGCTGAATCTTTTCACTTCCAATTATGAATATTACCATCCATTATATTTTGAAATTAAATGTTTTAGCTAAGCTGGACTTTATTGTTATTCTGCTAAATTTTCTTCAACAACATACAGACAGGCACCACAGCTTTCCGTCTGGACGGCCGAAATGAAAATAGTTTATCTCGCCAGTGTCGATGGGCACGTTAGAAACGGGCAGAGGACCAGTGCCAGATTTAGACCTGTGGAGGCCCCCTCATTATAACTACCCAAGAGGGTGGGGTGTCGAGTGAAGCGAGCCTAAACATCTGGGAGTTCCGGGGGGGCACTGTAAGCCCCCCGGGAAAATTTTGAAATATGAACAATTCTTTGGAGAATTTTGAAGCAATATGCAGTAGTATCTTAAAGCACAATTATATATGTGACCGTATATTCTAAGAGCACACCCACCCACACTCAAGCACAAGCATCAATCGACTCTCTCTCACTTGCACTCTCACTGTACATTTGCAAGACATGTTCTAGGAAATGACAACTGACAAGATCATTCATCACTGAGCGGCGACGACTTCACTCAACAAGCACACATGACAATTCTCTCTCTCATATTACATCTGCAAGACATGTTTATGCCTACTCGTGGGAAGTTCACGAATCATGGGCGACGCATGTCTCCTCTTTAGTCGACAGACACATGACAACCGATGTGCAGATACTACAAACCCAACCCCCTCCGACCGACTGTCAACAAACACAGCGCCCTGATGGCATTCATAATGGAAGTGATAATGAAAAAAATATTTTATTTGGTTTTTTTAATCTCAATTTCGTTATTCCATGTAGTTCATTTTTAATCAATATATGTTTGTAGAATTCTAAATATATTATTAGCAACACAAACAATAGCATTCATTAAAAATATAAGGTTCATAGGAAAACCAGGTATTCATGAATTTCAAGAAGTAGCTAGCCTAATTTCTATCACGCTTCTTGCTGAACATAGTTTTACGTGATGGAATAGATAAACATGAATTTTAAAGAATGAAAATAAAAATAATCCAAATGAATAAATAAATAAATAAATAAAATATTGTAATATGTGGAGGCCCCCAGATTGTGGAGGCCCCTGGGCAGCTGCCCACTTTGCCCACTCCTGAATCCGGCCCTACAGAGGGCATTCCCCGAGTCACACACGACGTCCACCAAACGAACCGATATGATGTTATCGATGGTTATACTACGTTAGAGACGGCCGTCAAAACGGAATAGTGTGAACCGGGCTTAGGAAGTCCAACTGAAATAACCTTTTAATTTAAATTATTACCAGAGAACAAGGCAGTGCCACCAAACATTGCCACAATAGAGTGATCCATGATGAAGCTGATAATGGACTTCTACACTCCCTTATGAATATTTTTTTTTAATTATAAGATGCCTTAATAATATAGTCATGATCACTCCTGTACACGTGCCCAGTATTTTTGTGAGTTGGACAGACCCAAGTATCCCGTAGGTGCAATAATGTTTCAATGGTCTGTTTATTAACATTTGAAAATGAAAATGTTGAAAATAATATAATTATTACACCTGATGCAACTGTATTCGTCTTCAGTTCCATATGATTTTGGTGGTCAACATATCAAAGAGTAAAGTCATTGTTTCTTATCAAACGCAATCATTGCCTACTGGACGTGCGGCAGCCTCCTTGTTAATTTGTCTGAGCCACAGACGGCTGATACTTATTGTTTTTCTGCACTGTTATAAAACAGTTCTTCAGCGTCTGATAGGCCTTGATATATGTTTGTTTTGAATATATAATTTACATCCAGTACACTGGTGTAGCGTGCAAAATTTACGCTTACATGAAAAAAACAAGAGAGCTAGTGGGTCCCATAAGCAGTGCTGAACACAAAAGCTGAGCACATAAACGTTCCTTGTAGCACATAGTGAGTGCAGAAGTAATACGTGGTTGATAGCACCAACCAAACTTAACTAACATTACCTAACTTCCTAACAGCGGAACCCCAGGCATATTAAATATCTCGGTTCCAAGTCGTTTGCGCGGAAAATGTCATAGAAGAAAGGTGTCATAGAATTGTCTAAACTATTGTTTGCAAAGATAAATCCCCGAGGTTCGGTTGGTGTCAAATTTTCTATTAGTTTTCTGATTTTCATCTCACGATTATCTCGATTATGGGTAAAATGCGCCAAAAATGGCATAGAAGAAATCGTCTTGTTTTTGTCTGAAATTATCATTAGACACACACACACACACAAAAAAATCTAATTATGTCCTCTACTATAAATTGACCCAAAAGGAGCCACTATTAGCAGCGTACGGTTGCCAGACATCCGGTTTTCGACCGGAATATCCGGTTATATAGTGTTTATCTCATGTCCAGTCAGAAGTAGTGACCGGACGCTAAATTGTCCGGTCAGAGCAAAGTGAAAACAGTTATTACAATTTAAAACTGAAACTCACTCATTCTTTCAAATGATAAATGATAATGAATCACTGGCTAAATATTTTTTTTAGCTATACTAGCGCTGTTTCTTAAATATGTAGGCAAGTTAAGTCCCCCCCCCCCCCCAAAAAAGGGCGTTTTCTTTGAATTTTGGTGACTCGGACACCGTCACCATTATCGGCGTCACTGCCAAGCCAGGCGGACGTGTGGGCGTGTGCCTTACCTTGTGCCTGGGCACTGAAGCATGCGACACCTAGCAGTGGGGGGGGGGGGGGGGGTCCTCTGCTGACAACTGAAAATAAATATAGGTAATATCCAGGGTCAATAGAAACCATAAAATCTTATAATAATGACACATTTACAAATTATTTATTTCATTAAAAAAAAGCGTATGCATTCTCTTACAAATGCACTTTTCGTGATTTTTTTTCCTAGCAAATAAACGTATCACACTGGCAAATGGAAGTTTTCTTGAAATGTCTGACTTGATGCTTAATAGCATCAGAATGTTGAGTCTCTCCTTGCTCATCGTGGTCCTTAGCCTGTTTTAGAACAGTTTCATTTTTGAGAAGGAAAGCTCCCCGGTAGAATTGGAGACCATTAACACCAGATCTATACTCTAAACCGTTTATACATTTGGAAATGCTGATGGTAAGCCATCGTTTTCCTTTATAATTCTGTGATAAAACGACTCATTGGGCTCATCCGCGGCTTTTGCATACAACTTTACCAGAGACGAGAATTGAATCATTTCATTGGAGTTGTTTTCATCAATATCTTTTCGATAAGATTTTCTGAAGAAGAATGAATGGCATCGGCTGACATGGTTTCCAGATTGCTTAAAAAGCCGGAGCGATCCTTCACCAACGTGTATGCAGAAATCCTTATGTTTAGGGATACCACTAGGTGATCAATGACTGTGAGGAAGCACTTTGTTCGGAAAATGTTTCTTGGACTGAGATCCACTTCACTTGAACGTCCATAATCCAGTGGAGCGAGCCGTACGTTTGATCGCCTCTGACGACCTGAATGGCAAACTCAGTGCTTCCTGCCAGATCTTTTGCTTTTTCCTCATAGGCATCAAAACTGTCTCGCTTTCTTTCAACGAAACATTTCAAGGAAACCAGCAAAGTTACTGCTGATTGAAGAATTAGTTTTGGATCTTGAAGAAGTTTGCTCGTTACAGCATAGAAGGCTATTTCCAGTTTCAGCATCTGCTTATGAAGCTTGTTTGCAGCGTTTTGTACGATGTCTTTCTGCTCCTTATCAGATCCATTTTTTCTAAACTATCTATTATTTTTGAGTAACCGCACACAAGTGCTCTAACAGCATCATACCTGCACGACCAGCGTGTTTCACCCAGTGACTTTAGCATCAGGAACTTTCCTTCAGATAATGCTGTTCTCAGGACATTGTAATGCCACGTTGAGGCTGTGAAAAAATTGTAGAGTTCTTGGATGACACCAAAGAAATAAATTGCTGCTGGGCATGCACTGGCAGCTGATTTTGCAACTAAATTAAGTAAATGTGCACAACAAGGTACAAATGTACTTAAACTGTTTTTCTCCAGAATATGAGCTTTCATACCATTGTACTTTCCCCTCATATTGGCGGCATTATCATATGACTGCCCACGACAATCGTCTAAATTGATGCTTATTTCCTTAAAAAAGTTGAGCAAAGCAGTGGCCAAGGCAATACCATACGACCGGCGTTTGGTAGCAATGTTAAGAATATTTCTTTCACACAAGTGTTTTCCAAGTATCGAATGATTACTGTTAGTTGATCTATGTGAGCTTCATCGGGAGTCGAGTCCACGGATACAGAGAAATATTTGCTTTGCCTAATTCTCGACACAATTTCTTGCAATACATTTTCCCCCATTTCGGCAATGATCTCTTCGAATATCGTTGAGGACAAATAACTGGTGTGCCCAGTACCCTTGTTAGCATGTACTTTATTATGTGCTGCAAGGAAATTTGTCATATTCAGAAATAAGTTCTAAGATGCCGAGATAATTGCCGTTTGTAGGAGAATCCACAAGTTCGTCATTGCCACGAAAAGCCAGACCACGCTCTGCTATAAACTTGATAGTGCTCACCACACGTTTGAGCACATTGGTCCAATAAGCACATGCTTCGGTTCTTGTTTTTCCAGCTCCTCGTGAATATGCCCTTGAGTTCTTCCACGATATGTAACTATCCTTACAGCCTCCAAATGAGGCTTTGAAGTTTCATGCCCGGACAAACTTCTGTGGCGTGCTTCCAATCGCAGAAACCAGTAGTGGATAATGCCACATCTTTAGTTGAGAAGAGTTTGCAAACAAAACAGTAAACTTTACCCGTACTGGGTGAGAAACAGAGCCATGGACGATTGATGCATTCCTCCATTTGTTGTTTTTCTAACAAACAATGCTGGCGTACACTTACGGTGAAATGGTGATGGACTTGTACTTTTTCATTTATCTTCTTGAGTCATTGATTTCTTCAATAAATCTTCAGTACAATTTTGTAGGTCACTGGGTCCCTTTTTTGCCCAATAGTCAATCATCTCACTGGTAACTTTATGTGGCCATAAACCAATATCACAGCTCTTTTCACATCTATTTGTTTCATCAGTGACTTTCTGATTTTCTACTGTTTCATCTCTTTGCTTTTCTTCTTCAAATTCTTCATTTGCTTTCTCACCAACTTCCTCTCTAGTATCTTTAGTTTTCGTTTCAGCCTCAGGAGTACTTCTTTCATCAACCTCCTTGCTGTTCTCTTTATTCTCAAGACTACTTCCTTCGGTTGTGGTGCTTGCGATGCCGATCCATGTCACTAGTAGTTGTAGACTTGTTTCTCTGTGAGTCAATCTACGCACAGTGGTTCATTCATCCACGAGTGCATGGTTCTTTCCCAAAGGTCCTGGAGTGTCAAACGGGACTCAAACCTGAACAAAGAAGGAAAAAATATTAATTGAGCGTTAATCTATTCGAATATAATAAAATATTTCATAGAGTTAAACAATACTTGCATGCAGAGATCCCAACTATATTAATCACCTTTACCGAATCCTATCATTCATAAAGAGAGCTGCCAAGGCAGCTAACATAAAATATATATAAATATCAATTAAATATCATCTCTGTGTTAAATAAGTTCACCAATCTAGAATTTTAGTAGGAAATATTTGTGGCGGCCTGGTGGAGTTACGGTAAGTGGTGCACAGCGAGTGTTAGGCAATTTGTTCCACTTGTTTATTGCTCTGTGGTAAAGGTTTTTAAGACTTTATTTTTACAATGTTGTGGGCGGGCCTAGATGGGGGCCCTGGGCGTGCGCCCGGTACACCCTCCCCATCTTGGACAACACAGCTAAACACGGACTTAAAATGTTGTCATACGATGTGGAAAACCTTGTCATCAAGGCATATAATTAATTCTCATGTAACGCAAAAAATGTCAAAGATCTAAAAGTGGTCTTCGATTTTGTGGAAACAAATTATTCTAAAATGTTGCGCCATATACCAACCAGATTCCTGACCTTGTTCACTGCTGTTGACAGATTGCTTAAAAATTGGAGAGCAGTAAATTCGCATTTCTTAAGTAAGGGTGAGGCCAATGTCAATCGTGTGATTTGGGATTTCATCAGAGCCTCTGAGAATGGAATATCTGATGATGGTGAAGAAATTTCTCTTCTTGAGTTGTATGTGTACTTTGTGCACAACATAATGAGCCAGTGCAACACTGCAATAAAATGTGTGGAAAGGAACAGCTTCCAGGTGACCGAGCTTTATGAGTTACTGAATAAACTCAGAAAGGAGATCATTAATCGACTCACAGGCTCTGAGGAATCTTCCTCTTAACCAGCAGAATCAGTTCACCAAGGAAGCCAAACAGGTTTACTCACGTATGCTGGACTACATGGAAAATGGTTAGACTTCAGTGAGGACTCATTCTACAGTGTGTGTACGCCCCTTAATTTGGACAAGCCACTTGAGTTGAACCAGCTCTGCAAAATTGCCTCAATCCTAGATAGTGAGGTTGATGGGGACGAGCTTTTCACCGAGATTTGCACTTTGAATGAAGTGCTACCCTGCCCTGAGGAATGACAGAGGTCCAGTCATCAGTAACAATGGTTTCATCACACGAAATGACTCAAGCGAAACAATTACTGTAAACTCCTCTGATCTGTGAGTACACTTTTTCAACAAATCCGAGTCCCCAAACGTACTCAAGATAGTGATCATGTATTTGCAATTCTATCCAGCAATGCATATGTAGAGTGCATCTTCAGTGTAATGAAAAACCTTTGGACAGAAGAAAGAAATCGTCCCCGAGTGGACATGGTAAGGGTAGAACTGTTGGTTCACTTCAACAATGGTATGAGCTGTGGATAGTTTGGAGCATTTCTCAGAACTGAAGCTGTCAAAGAACTTGTTAGAGCCACAAGAAAAAATATAAAAATCAACCTTACAAGTAAAGAGTACACTACAAAGGGAGGAAAAATGAATACTTTTGTTATTTATCTTATTACTGGTGCAAGCTGCTTCTTTTATTATTTTGTTAATTAACATAATTTAAAAAAAATACTGTTAAATTTTCATGCCGAAAATAGATTGAATTTACTTAAATTTTGTTTTGTTAAAGTTCGACCTGTAACCTCCCCCCCTTCAGCAGTCTAACACTAACATCCAACATATTCCGTTGACTCCGGTCAGCTCTCAATGGGAATCTGGCAACCCTAAACAGCAGGTATGGGCAAACTTTACATTAGAGTTCATCACTGCTGCCACAACATACTTGAGACAATTAAAACATTGTTTTGTGAGGAAAATACAAAAAATACGAAACACTTGTGTTAATTCCTAGCTTTATTTGTATGTAGCAAGCCTGAATGCTTTATTGTTTTTGTTTGTTTTTCAAGTCAACGCATTTAGATCAGAACAAGGATTCTATACTCGACCAGTGGTTCTCAAACCTTTTCGAGAACATCTCAGAACTTCACGATCCATTGAATCAAATACAAAAAATGTCTAATCAAATTTATAGTCATATTTGCATGTTACAAAAATCGTTAAGCTAATGTAAGCCATGATTCGGCTTCTCTTTCACCTAGTCCCTTCATGCCATGCATCCGCTTTGCTTGTTTCTCTTTGGAGACTTAACTCTTACAGCGTCAGACAGTGACTGGCAATCCAGCGCTGCCACAGACAAACTCCAGCCTCCACACATGGGAAAACATATCGTACGATAATACTCCATCTCACAATCTCACATCTCCCCCCCCCCCTCAAGTTAAAAGGAAATGACAATGTACATTTGAACTAACGAAAGGAAAACAATGTAGTAATAAAAAACAATAATGCAAGAAAAAAACAAACAATGACATGTTCGTAAGCTTGGAGAGAGAGGAAAAAAAATCGAAACTAATTTTACACCACATAGTTGCCAACCAACCCGGGGGCCTGCGGCCTCTCCCGGGCCTGGCCATGCCCGATTGGAAAGGGGCTGGGGGTGCAAGCAAGGGCGCGGGTACGGAGGGCACCGCAGAAGGGGAGCCAGGAGGCATAGCATGGTGCACCACAGGAGTGGTAGGCACAGGGGTGGCGCTGCATCGCAGGTGGCGTCTGTTGCGGATGGACACCCTGCCACTGCCAGTCAACCTGACGGCATACTGCCTGTGAGGGTGGGCTTCCACCACTATGCCTGTCCTGTCCCAGAGCTTGGTGGTGGCGTCTTGCACATGCACCTGCGTGCCCACAGCTAGGGGGGGCAGCTGGCGGGACACCTCCCCTCGCGACAGAAAGATCCTGTTTTGGGCTTCGGCCAAGCGCACCTCCCTCATATGAAGTGCCCGCCACTAGTGCTGGTCCACCTTATAGTGCTGTCTGGCCACGGGAACGCCGTCGCAGAGCTGGCGGCCGGTGGCAAGTTGGGTGGGCGACTTGTTCACCCCCATACAGGCGTGTTCAGGTACTGGAGGAGGGCCTGGGATGATCCTATCGCAGTCCAGGCTACCCCCTGGACCCAGTGTTATCCCTGAGGAGCTTCTTAGTGGCCTTGACCCCAGCCTATGCCCTGCCATTGGACTGGGGGAAGTGGGCCGACGAGAGCCGCACCTCGACCCCCCATGACTTGAGGAAATCCGTCATCTCACCGTTGGCAAGGTTGGTACCTCCATCCATGGTGATCTGCTCAGGTGACCCCCACCTCGTGAAGTAACTCCACAGACGGGCAATGATCTTGCCAGAGATGGCCTCGTTGGGGACGTGGGCGATCTCCAGCCAACCTGTGAGTTGGTCAGCATATGCTAGGTACGTGTGGCCCTGCAGGTGGAACAAGTCGGCCACCACCTGTTGAAAGGGATAGTCTGGCGCGGGGTTCAAAACCAACGACTCCAGAGGCTGGGAAGGGGACTGGGTCTCGCAAGCAGCACACCGGGACCGATGATACTGCAGGTCACCCTCCATGTCAGGCCAATAGACAGACTGCCGGGCCCACCTGAGCATTGAGTCGAGGCCCTGGTGCCCCACGTGCAGGTTAACAGTGACCAGGTGGCGGAGGGAATCGGGGATGACAAGGCACACGCAGCCCTGGTCAAAGGTGTAGGTGACCAAACCCGACCACAGCCAACCTGTCCCTCACCGAGAAGTACGAGCGCAGACAGGCCACCTCCTGCGACTTGTGGGGGCGCCATTCGCCCGCCAGCACCCTCGACACTAGAATCTGGTACACTGGGTCGTCCGCAGCCACTTTGCACAAGATGCCTTTGTCCATAGTGATGCATCCATCCTGATCCAGTGCTGCAATTGTGACTGCACACACTGCAGCACACAGGTCCTCCTCTTGGTCCATGTCCTCTGTGTCGGGCGCCGCCCTGAGGGAGGGGAAGCGGGATAGGGCTTCAGTTGCACAATTCCGCTTCCCTGGCAAGTACTTGACCGTGAACCGGAACTGTAGGGTCTTCTTGAGCCAGAACAGGCATGGATTTGCCACATCCGTAAGGGCTCTGTCCCCTAGCAAGCCAGCTAAGGGGCGGTGGTCCGTCACCAGAATGAGGTTCGAGCAACCAAGGAGAAACAGCTTGGCCTTGCGCAGGTACCATGCCACCGCCTGGGCCTCCCCTTCAACTGCAGCGTAGCTGGCCTCGGCATTGCTCAGATGTCGGCTACCGCACAGAGCCAACTGCCACCCTCCCCTGCAGCAGAAGGGCATCTCTGGTGAGGCACAGGCACAGCATTGCTGCAGGATGACGTAGCCGATGCCCTCCCTACTCCAATCCGTGACAGCTGCCGTAGGCCTGGATTTGTCGCAGTACACCAAGCTGTCCCTGGCCAACTGACAGATGGTGTCCTGGGCCTAGCGAAACTTGAGCCGCAGCTGGTCGTCCCAATACACTCGCTTGCCCACTGGCTTCTTGAGGAGCTCACGGAAGGGCTCCATCACAGGTGCAGTGACAAGGAAGGGAGCCAACTGGTTAACCAGGCTGAGCCAGGATCTGATGTCAGTGATTGATGGCTGATCAGGTATGGGGAAGTCCTTGGTGGCTGACAGACGTTGGGCAGTGGGCTGGTAGAGGTCCCACCCCAGGAGGAAACCCACAAACTCGGCTTCTCTCCTGCAGAACAAGAACTTTTTTGGTTTCAGTGTGATACCTGTATGAGTGCAGGTCTCCAGAAAATCGTAGGTATGCGAGAACGCCCCCTTCACACTGGAGTCATAGAAGAGAGTGTCATCTACACACTTGTACTTGCGGGGCACATCCTGAATAGCGTCGTCCAACCTCTTGGTGTAGGCATCTGGAGCTGAACAATGTCCCATGGGCGTCCTGCAGTATCGAAAATGGCCCCACGGCATGATGAATGTGGTCAGGCGTCTACTCTCCTCCTCCAACTCCACCTGATGAAATCTCCAGAAGGCGTCGGCGACAGTTTTGAACAAGTACACTGGCACCCCAGACACCATGTTGAATGGTGCAAATGTGTGGTGCGTCTCCCTCAGACAGTTTGCATTGAGGCATTGGAAGTCCACAGTGCGCCTGGGCTGACCATTTTTCTTGGCCACCACGACCATTCTGGCGCACCACTCCACAGCCTCACCAGCAGGCACTGGCTGGGTGACACCTCTCCTGAAGTCCTCCTCCAACTGGGCCTTCATCTCTGCTTCCCAGTGTTTTGGAACGGGAGCAGGTGTGTGACAGGCGTAGGGGGTTGCGCCGAACGTCAGGTGGATACAGTGAGGGAGACCAGTCATGACTGGCAGTGAGGACCTGCTGGTGTTGAATACGGTGGATGAAAAGTGCGTGAGCAGCCATGCCTCTAACCTGGCCACATTTTCCTCCAAAGGAGGCAAGGGCATCTCAACTGGCCTCGGAGAGACACGACTGCTCCCAGGTCCAGGGTTCGGAGGTAGGTCTCGGCAGTGTGCTGCCCCCCTCCATCGCCCACGGCAGCCACAGCACGCCTATGGAGAGGGAAGTCAACAGGCACCAAGTCGAGGCACTTGCAAGCCTCCAATGACAGGTAGAGGGCCTTGGCTGTCTGCACGAAGTAGACCTCCTGGATGGTAGTCCCCTCGCCCACACTGAGGTGGCAGGGGCAGACCCTTGAGCTGTTTGTGCGCCACGTGTCCCTCAGGCCATTACGGGCACGAAGTTGCCCCGGACACAAACCGATGTCCTGGAGCAGGGATGGCCCTGCCACACACACCATAGCAGCTGTGTCAGCCACAGCCAGCACAGGGGTGGTGGGGGAATTGCCCCCAGCCTGGGTCACGAACACTTGAAGCTTGGGGTGGCAGGATAGCTGGGCTGCTGCCACTGTGACAGCACCTGACACATCCACAGAAGCGCTTAGGGCTGTTGTGGGGTATGAGATTGTTTGGTGTTCACTCAGGATGGGTTGGAGAAAGGAAACTCACGATGTGCTCTCTGTATACATATTGTATTGGATGTACAATGCAGCTTGGTGCTGGGAAGGCAGCATGGTTACAAGCGTGATGTAGAGAGAGCTGGTTGGTGAGGACGCTCAGAGAAGGACAGCTTGTGGGTCGCCATGCTCGCCAGCTGGAGAGAGGACTGCCAGGCAGGCGGAGCGAGGGCCGCCAGGCAGCGGCGGAGGAGGAGGTGTTGCTGGCTGCGGCTGTAGGTAGAAAGAGAGAGATCACCACGAGGTCAGGTCTTAAATAGCGGGGGTAGGCGTGGCTTAGCAGTTGACCCCCGCTCCGTGGTGTATGGCGGCGCTGGTTGACCTAGACCACGAGGCATACACTGGGGAATTGGTGGGGTCGGCTAGGCAGCGACAAACAGCGTTTGCAGGGGAGAATTCCACTACAATACTCCCCCTTCCCTCCAGGCGGTGTAGGAGACTTGTTGTCTGCAGAGTTGCTTAGCACATGTGAGGCAGAACGGGCGGTGCATGCCTCATGTGAGACAACGGCGATGGCGTGGATGAGCCGGTCGCTGGATACAACTGTCTAGGTACACCATATCTGTTGGAGTAAAGGGAGAAAAAGGGTGTGGAGGCGATGAATGTTGTGCTTCCCTCACGGCAGGTACAAAGTCGTCAGATGCGCCTGCTGGGGTGTGTGGGCCTGGGTCAGGAGCAGGGGCTGCGTCAGCAGAAGCGGATGAGGGCTCGTGACAGCAGCTGGGTCCACGACAGCAGCAGGGTGCAGGACATTAGCAAGGAGTACCTGAGGGAGAATAAGGGTGTGTGGAGGCGATGAATGTTGTGCTACCCTCATGGCAGGTACAAAGTCGTCAGATGCGCCTGCTGGGGTGTGTGGGCCTGGGTCAGGAGCAGGGGCTGCGTCAGCAGAAGCGGATGAGGGCTCGTGACAGGAGCTGGGTCCACGACAGCAGCAGGGTGCAGGACATTAGCAGGGAGTACCTGAGGGAGAAAAGAGGGGTGTGTGGGTCCGCACTCAGGAACAGAGGCCGCATCAGGGGCGGCAGGGGTTACTGCTGGGCCGGGGTCAGCGTCTGAGGCAGGACGGATGTGCTGGGGTCGGAAGAGGAGCCACTGTCTGCTTAGAGTAGCAGAGCTGCTCTAGGGTGTCTGACCTGCGGTGTAGAGACAGTGGCTGTAGAGCCGATGAGAGCTGCTTCTGGGTGGATAAGCCAGTCTTCCATGTTGCTTGAAGACTGGGAGCGTGATCAGTTTCTCCTCCATCCTGTGTGAGTGCGAATCTCCGGGAGTCACCATTTGTGGGGTATGAGATTGTTTGGCGTTCACTCAGGATGGGTTGGAGAAAGGAAACTCACGATGTGCTCTCTGTATACATATTGTATTGGATGTACAATGCAGCTTGGTGCTGGGAAGGCAGCATGGTTACAAGCGTGATGTAGAGAGAGCTGGTTGGTGAGGACGCTCAGAGAAGGACAGCTTGTAGGTCGCCATGCTCGCCAGCTGGAGAGAGGACTGCCAGGCAGGTGGAGGAGCGAGGGCCGCCAAGCAGCGGCGGAGGAGGAGGTGTTGCTGGCTGCGGCTGTAGGTAGAAAGAGAGAGATCACCACGAGGTCAGGTCTTAAATAGCGGGGGTAGGCGTGGCTTAGCAGTTGACCCCCGCTCCGTGGTGTCTGGCGGCGCTGGTTGACCTAGACCACGAGGCATACACTGGGGAATTGGTGGGGTCGGCTAGGCAGCGACAAACAGCGTTTGTAGGGGAGAATTCCACTACAATACTCCCCCTTCCCTCCAGGCGGTGTAGGAGACTTGTTGTCTGCAGAGTTGCTTAGCACATGTGAGGCAGAACGGCGGTGCGTGCCTCATGTGAGACAACGGCGATGGCGTGGATGAGCCAGTCGCTGGGGACAACTGTCTAGATACACAATATCTGTGGGAGTAGAGAAGGAGAATCGGCTAGGCCGCGACAAACAGCATTTGTATGGGAGAATTCCACTATAATCTACTTTCCCGAAACGTAGAAAATCTATCTACTTTTCGGGAAAGTAGATAACCAACTTTCCCGGAAAGTAGATATTTCCCATTTTTTATGATACAAATTTCCCGTTTTCTATGATAACCTACTTCGCAAAATTAGGTAATATTTCCCCCAAAATTCGAAAATCTACTTCCCCGAAAAGTCGATAATCTACTTTCCCGAAAAGTAGAAAATATATCTACTTTTCGGGAAAGTAGATAACCAACTTTCCCGGAAAGTAGATATTTCCCATTTTCTGTGATACAAATCTCCCGTTTTCTATGATAATCTACCTCGGAAAATTAGGAAATATTTTCCCAAAAGTAGAAAATCTACCTCACCGAAAAGTAGATACTTACTATCTTTTGAGAATAAGAAATATCGTAATTTCGAACTTGAGAGAAAAAATATCTTATTTTTTCTCTTCAGTTCGAACTTACGACAATTAAAAAGATCGCAAATTCGGATTCTCAAAAGATCGTAAGTATCTACTTTTCGGTGAGGTAGATTTTCTACTTTTTGGGAAGTATAAAAATTGGCTCTTTTCATTTTTGCCTTTGGAACCCTTTTGTTTTCAGTTTTTTATTAGGATTGTTATAAATAAAGAAAAAGAAGAATTTTTTTTCATTTATTCGACACATTGTTACTCTACAAATATTTATTGTAATGATTGACACCAGGTTACTGCTAGGTTAGGTTGCCCTTATGGTACTACAACCTGTGTACACAGGGTCCCATAACAGCGACCCAACCCGGATCATGCAAGGCTACCAGTGTACCTTGGTCGACGTGTCTCGCCTATCTCTATAGTAGGGGGCTCAGACAAGCCTCGGCACCCAGCCCTTGGCAGCATTACTGTCCCTAGCAGTGACAGACAGCCTTTAGTGTCATCACATAGCCCTTACTAGCTGTACACAACTAGCTACTTATAAGCCCCTAGAAGCATCTTGTAGATCTTAGGGGAGAATCAATCGGCCTCCCCAGAGACACAGACAGCTCTTAAGAGCCTCACACATCCCCAAGTTGCCACAAACATCACTTATCCCCTTGAAGACACACTGCCTTGTAATTAATTTTAAATATGTATAACATTTGAAAAACAAAAACAAAATACAATAACAAAAGTTTGTCCAGCGGAAAAATTCATTGGTTACAAAGTAAGTTGTGAACACGTAGCAAATAACAATGATAATTAAGGTAAATTCTTAAACCGGCATTTTTTATTTCAGTGCTGTACCAGCTAGAGTAAAACATTGTGTTATACAAATGACGATGAAACTACTATACAAAATATCGTAACTTCAACAATATTATGACATTGTTGACTTATTTTGTATAACGAACTGTTTTACTCTTGCTGGCACTGGATTAAAAGTTGCTAGTTTAAGAATTTACTGTAATTTTCAGTTCTTATTAAACCATTACAACTTGCTTGTAGCATTATGTCACAAGTTCTCTGCATTTTAAGTTTTGAAGTGAGCTGAAGTCACCTTAGGCATTCCATTTGTGGACCACAACAGTGACGTCACCACTAGTAGTCTACGTCAATGGTGGAACAGACCACAAGAGCAATGACGTCATCACCAGTAGTCTGCCTCATTGGAGAGACAGAAGCCCTTCACTTTACACCTCACAGTCAGTCCCTCCGTCAATCCTACACCTCACAGGGAGTCCTCCCCTCACTCCTACACCTCACAGTCAGTCCTTCCCTCACTCCTACACCTCACAGCGAGACCTTTCCTCACTCCTACACATCAAAAGTGAGTCCTTCCCTCACTCCTACACATCACAGCGAGACCTTCCCTCACTCCTACACCTCACAGTCAGTCCTTCCCTCACCCCTACACATCACAGTGAGTCCTTCCCTCACTCCTATAAAACACTGCAAATCCTCCTCTCACTAACCTTAGCAGGTCAGTAAGTCCTCCTCTCATTCATTAGGAGGTCAGCAAGTCCTTCCCTCATTTACGAACATCACTACATGTCCTTCCCTAGGTCCTACACAACACTACAAGTCCTTCCCTCATTCCTACACAATACTGAAGTCCATCCCTCAATACTACACAATACAGCATGTCCTTTCCTCAGTCCTACAGTAATCAATAGATAAACTTTCAATACACCGTTATAATCTATTTTAGCATTTATAAGGACTTGTCGAACCAACAGTAAATATTATGCACAATACAACTTCCTGTCATGTCGGGTAGACTGACTTATTTAGGATCTATTCATCTTTTTCTGGACACAGACATTAGGAGCATCAATTATCCCCCTCAGTCACAGGTACAGTAGCTCTCTAAGAGCCTCACACATCTCCAAGTTGATATTCACAATATAGCCACAAACAGCCTCTGGTTGATCAGACTACCCCTGACAACCTTACATAGTCCTTAAATCTATTATACAACCACCTATGATCACCACACAGCCCAAATTAGCCAAACAGTCCGTGGCGGCGGCATATAAGCCCTGGGGGCCTCACATAGCCCCTAGGGGTGCCACACTGCCTCAGAACAATTACAACAAATACAATCTTTTTTTTCTTTTTTTTTTTTACAATTTCAAAAGCTTGCCCACAGGAAATGCTCATTGGTTACAAGTAAGTTGTAAAGATGTAATAATTACCTAATTTTACAGTAAAATCTTAAACTAACATCTTGTATTTCACTGCCAGGAAGAATAAAATATGTTGTCTTGCAAATGAAGATGAAACTAAAGTCCAAAATAATTAAGTTGAACAAAATACTTCCTGACTGTCTAGTTACAAATCCGCATAAAAGATTACAACAGTGTATTAGAAGTTATAGGCTTCGCAACGCCACAAGTCTATATGGTCACTCCTTCCCTCACTCATACACAACACTACAAGTCCTTCCCTCACATCCTACACCACACTACAAGTCCTTCCCTCACTCATACACAACACTACAAGTCCTTCCCTCACCCCTACACCACACTACAAGTCCTTCCCTCACCCCTACACCACACGACAAGTCCTTACCTCACCCCTACACCACACTACAAGTCCTTCCCTCACCCCTACACCACACTACAAGTCCTTCCCTCACCCCTACACCACACGACAAGTCCTTCCCTCACTCCTACACCAAACAAGTCCTTCCCTCACTCCTACACAACACTACAAGTCCTTCCCTCACTCCTACACACCACTACAAGTCCTTCCCTCACTCCTACACAGTGCAAGTCCTACCCTTACTCCTACACAACATTACAAGTCCTCCCCTCACTCCTACACAATACTTCAAGTCCTTCCCTCACTCCTATACAACCCTGCAAGTTCTTTCCTCACTCCTATACACTGCAAGTCCTTCCCTAACTCCTACACAGTGCAAGCCCTACCCTCACACCGACACAACATTGCAAGTCCTCCCCTCACTCCTACACAATGCTACAAGTCCTTCACTCACTCCTACACAACCCTGCAAGTTCTTTCCTCACTCCAATACACTGCAAGTCCTTCCCTCACTCCTACACAACACTAGAAGTCCTTCCCTAATTTCTACACAACACTTCAAGTACTTCCCTCACTCCTACACAATACTACAAGTCCTTCTTTCACTCTTACACAACACTGCAAGTCCTTCCCTCGCTCCTACAGAAACTGCTAGTCTTTCCTTCACTCCTACACAACCCTGCAAGTCCTTCCTTCACTCCTACACAACCCTGCAAGTCTTTCCTTCACTCCTACACAACCCTGCAAGTCCTCCCCTCAGTCCTACATATTACTACAAGTACATCCCTCACTCTTACACAACCCTGCAAGTCCTTCTCTCACTCCTCCACAACCCTGCAAGTCCTTCCTTCACTCCTACACAACCCTGCAAGTCGTTCCCTCACTATTACACAATACTGCATGTCCTTCCCTCACTCCTACACAACCTTGCAAGTCCTTCCTTCACTCCTCCACAACCCTGCAAGTCCTTCCTTAACTCCTACACAACCTTGCAAGTCCTTCCTTCACTCGTACAAAACCTTGCAAGTCCTTCCCTCATTCCTACACATTACTACAAGTACTTCCCTAACTCTTACACAACCCTGCAAGTCCTTCCCTCACTCCTACACAATCCTGTAAGTCCTTCTTTCCCACCTACACAACACTGCAAGTCCTTCCCTCACTCCTACACAATACTAGAAACCCTTCCCTCACTCCTGCACAATATTCCAAGTCCTTCCCTCACTTGTACACAACACTGCAAGTCCTTCCCTCACTCCTACACTTCACTTCATATCTTTTTCTCATTCCTACACAATACCGCCTGTCCCTCCTTCACTCCTACACAATACTAGAAGTCCTTCCCTCATTTCTACACAACACTGCAAGTCCTTCCCTCACTCCTACACATTACTAGAAGCCCTTCCTTCGTCTACACAACCCTGCAAGTCCTTCCCTCACTCCTACACAACCTTGCAAGTCCTTCCTTCACTCCTACACAACCCTGCAAGTCCTTCCTCACTCCTCCACATCGCCGCATGTCCTTCCCTCTCACTCTTACATAATATTGCTTGTTCTTTCCTCACTCCTTCAGTGCTACAGTATCTCTACAGTAGTTAGTAGATAAGATTTCAACACACTGTTATAATCTGTTTTAGTATTTATGTGGACGTATTTAACCAACACTTACATATATACAATACAACTTCCTGTCATGTTTGGTAGACTGAGTTATTTAGAGAATGTTCATCCTTTACTGTACTCTTGATCGTTTCTCTTGTCCATCTTGATGTTGCCTCGTCATCTGTACACCAAGTTATGGTCCTCATCCTCCCTGGAGTAGTATTTTCTGTTAGTACCTGTGAAATTAAAATTCTATTAACCAAAAATAGTTTTTTTGTATATATGCAGGGCGACAAGAATTAAAATCACTCTTTCTTCATACTGTTATGCCAGCACTCCTCTTTATCAAGAATTTACCACTAGTCAAGTCACAAGACTCACTAGTGGTCACAACAGCAAGCGGGGTAAACACTATAATGACTCTTATATTATCTCCACCAGATTCTCAATAATAACCCTCAGATTAACTCAAATTATAGGTATCATGTTGACGATGAATCATGAAATGCATAACTTAGCATTATAAAGTTAAGAGACCACAAACAAAGGTCAAGTAAACGAACAATTTAAGTACAGTACAGATGACCACAGCCTAAATTAACCCAAACCCGAACCTCAGCCTCACCATACACTAGAAAAGTACAAAAGTATACACCACTTATCTCCATATAAATATATCCAAAGTCCACACCAATTGTACCACACTTGCACCACACACTACCACCAGCCAGGCTCGTCTACCTCCCTGCACTTGCCGTGACCCACACAATGTGGATACCACGCCGCCAATTACCATACTATTTTACCTAAGAAATGCACAACGTTAAGCTGATTTACTTATTACATACTTATTATAAATTAATATATATAACACACTAGACAATGTTTACATACAGGAACATATATAAAATATAGTCCTACCTACTGAAGAAGCAGTGTAATTACCTCTCAATCAAATATATTCAGTGCCTTATAAAACTCCCTCCCCAAAGATAAAACACTTGTGTTTTATTTTCAGTCTGGTGAATGAGACTGAGCATTTGCTACGAAATTCTCTCACTCCTACACAACATACCAAGTCCATCCCTCACTCCTAGACAATACTACAAGTCCATCCCTCACTCCTACACAATACTACAAGTCCATCCCTCACTCCTACACAATACTACAAGTCCTTCCCTCACTCCTACACAATACAACAAGTTCATCCCTCACTCCTACACAATACTACATGTCCATCCCTCACTCCTACACAATACTACAAGTCCTTCCTTCACTCCTACACAACATAGCAAGTCCATCCCTCATTCCTACACAATACTACAAGTCCTTCCCTCACTCCTACACAATACTACAAGTCCATCCCTCACTCCTACACCACACTGCAAGTCCTTCCCTCACACCTACACAAAACTACAAGTCCATCCCTCACTCCTACACCACACTACAAATCCTTCCCTCACTCGTACACAATACAACATGTCCTTCCCTCACACCTACACAAAACTACAAGTTCTTCCCTCACTCCTACACAACATACCAAGTCCATCCCTCACTCTTACACAACATACCAAGTCCTTCCCTCACTCCTACACAACATACCAAGTCCATCCCTCACTCGCACACAACATACCAAGTCTATCCCTCACTCCTACACAATACTACAAGTCCATCCCTCACTCGTACACAATAATATAAGTCCATCCGTCACTCTTACATATCATACCAAGTCCTTCCCTCATACCTACACAACATACCAACTCCATCCCTCACTCCTACACAACATACCAAGTCCTTCCCTCACTCTTACACAACATACCAAGTCCTTCCCTCACTCCTTTACACTGCAAGTCCTTCCCTCACTCCTACACAATACTAGAAGTCCTTCCCTTATTTCTACACAATACTGTAAGTCCTTCCCTCACTCCTACACAATACTAGAAGTCCTTCCCTCACTTCTTCACAATACTGCAAGTCCTTCCCTCACTCCTACACAATACTACAAGTCCTTCTTTCACTGCTATACAACACTGCAAGTCCTTCCCTTACTCCTACACAACCATGGAAGTCCTTCCATCACTCCTACACAACCCTGCAAGTCCTTCCCTCACTCCTGCACATCCTTGGAAGTCCTGCCTTCACTCCTACACAACCCTGCAAGTCCTTCCCTCACTCCTGCACATCCTTGGAAGTCCTGCCTTCACTCCTACACAACCCTGCAAGTCCTTCCCTCATTCCTACACATTACTACAAGTCCGTCCCTCACTCCTCCACAATACTAGAAGTCCTTCCCTCACTCCTACACAACACTGCTAGTCCATCCCTCAATCCTACACAATACTTGAAGTCCTTCCCTCGTCTACACAACCCTGCAAGTCCTTCCCTCACTCCTACATAATATTGCTTGTTCTTTCCTCACTCCTACAGTGCTACAGTATCTCTACAGTAGTCAGTAGATAAGATTTCAACACACTGTTATAATCTGTTTTAGTATTTATGTGGACGTATTTAACCAACACTTACATATATACAATACAACTTCCTGTCATGTTTGGTAGACTGAGTTATTTAGAGAATGTTCATCCTTTACTGTACTCTTGATCGTTTCTCTTGTCCATCTTGATGTTGCCTCGTCATCTGTACACCAAGATATGGTCCTTATCCTCCCTGGAGTAGTATTTTCTGTTAATACCTGTGAAATTAAAATTCTATTAACAAAAAATAGTTTTTTTGTATATATTGCAGGGCGACAAGAATTAAGATCACTCTTTCTTCATACTGTTATGCCAGCACTCCTCTTTATCAAGAATTTACCACTAGTCAAGTCACAAGAGTGGTCACAACAACAAGCAGGGTAAACACTATAATGACTCTTATATTATCTCCACCAGATTCTCAATAATAACCCTCAGATTAACTCAAATTATAGGTATCATGTTGAAGATGAATCATGAAATGCATAACTTAGCATTATAAAGTTAAGAGACCACAAACAAAGGTCAAGTAAAGCAACAATTTAAGTACAGTACAGATGACCACAGCCTAAATTAACCCGAACCTCAGCCTCACCATACACTAGAAAAGTACAAAAGTATACACCACTTATCTCCATATAAATATATCCTGAGTCCAGACCAATTGTACCACACTTGCACCACACACTATCACCAGCCAGGCTCGTCTACCTCCCTGCACTTGCCGTGACCCACACAATGTGGATACCATGCCGCCAATTACCATACTATTTTACCTTACAAATGCACAACGTTAAGCTGATTTACTTATTACATACTTATTATAAATTAATATATATAATACACTAGACAATGTTTACATACAGGAACATATATAAAATATAGTCCTACCTACTGAAGAAGCAGTGTAATTACCTCTCAATCAAATATATTCAGTGCCTTATAAAACTCCCTCCCCAAAGATAAAGCACTTGTGTTTTATTTTCAGTCTGGTGAATGAGACTGAGCATTTGCTACGAAATTCTCTCACTCCTACACAACATACCAAGTCCATCCCTCACTCCTACACAATACTACAAGTCCATCCCTCACTCCTACACAATACTACAAGTCCATCCCTCACTCCTACACAATACTACAAGTCCATCCCTCACTCCTACACAATACTACAAGTCCTTCCCTCACTCCTACACAATACTACAAGTTCATCCCTCACTCCTACACAACATACCAAGTCCTTCCCTCACTCCTACACAACATACCAAGTCCTTCCCTCACTCCTACACAATGCTATAAGTTCATCCCTCACTCCTACACAATACTATAAGTCCATCCCTCACTCCTACACAACATACCAAGTCCATCCCTCGATCCTACACAATACTACAAGTCCATCCCTCACTCCTACACAATACTACAAGTCCTTCCCTCACTCCTACACAATACTACAAGTCCTTCCCTCACTCCTACACAATACTACAAGTCCATCCCTCACTCCTACACAATACTACAAGTCCATCCCTCACTCCTACACAATACTACAAGTCCATCCCTCACTCCTACACAATACTACAAGTCCTTCCCTCACTCCTACACAATACTACAAGTTCATCCCTCACTCCTACACAACATACCAAGTCCTTCCCTCACTCCTACACAACATACCAAGTCCTTCCCTCACTCCTACACAATACTACAAGTTCATCCCTCACTCCTACACAATACTATAAGTCCATCCCTCACTCCTACACAACATACCAAGTCCATCCCTCGATCCTACACAATACTACAAGTCCATCCCTCACTCCTACACAATACTACAAATCCTTCCCTCACTCCTACACAATACTACAAGTCCATCCCTCACTCCTACACAATACTACAAGTCCACCCCTCACTCCTACACAATACTACAAGTCCTTCCCTCACTCCTACACAATGCTACAAGTCCATCCCTCACTTCTACACAATACTACAAGTCCTTCCCTCACTCCTACACAATACTACAAGTTCATCCCTCACTCCTACACAACATACCAAGTCCATCCCTCACTCCTACACAATACTACAAGTCCACCCCTCACTCCTACACAATACTACAAGTTCATCCCTCACTCCTACACAATACTACAAGTCCATCCCTCACTCCTACACAACATACCAAGTCCATCCCTCACTCAAACACAATACTACAAGTCCATCCCTCACTCCTACACAATACTACAAGTCCTTCCCTCACTCCTACACAATACTACAAGTTCATCCCTCACTCCTACACAATACTACAAGTCCATCCCTCACTCCTACACAATACTACAAGTCCTTCCCTAACTCCTACACAATACTACAAGTCCTTCCCTCGCTCCTACAAAACATACCAAGTCCTTCCCTCAATCTTACACAAAATACCAAGTCCTTCCCTCACTCCTACACAACATACCAAGCCCATCCCTCACTCCTACACAACATACCAAGTCCATCCCTCACTCCTACACAATACTACAAGTTCATCCCTCACTCCTACACAACATACCAAGTCCTTCCCTCACTCCTACACAGTTGTGTTCTGACCTCACTAGGGGAAAGGTCACGGCAGGGTTAGCTCCGGAGGGATAATTATCAGATATGGCCAGAGCAAGGTGCGGTCTTGGGTATGAGAGTTTGTTGACCAAACTGGAGTGGTCCACTGAAGAATTGGCGAAGGCCAAGTTAGAAATTGAGAGGGCCACGTTGGAGAACTTGAAATTAAGGGAAGAGATGGCGATGTTAAAAGGAGAGGCTGGACGAGTAAAGCCAGTGGCTGACGAAAAATCAAGCGAGTGGAAAATTGTGAGTAGTGGGAAGACAAAGCTTTTGGTGAAGAAGCACACCAAGGATACGACAACAACGACAACAACAGCTAAGTGTACCAACCCGTTCAGTCCCTTGATAGACGAATTGGACGTTAGTACAGTCAGGGAAAGGGATGACAAGGAAGGTATAAAAACTTTAATTGTTGGTGACTCACAGGTAAGGTACATGGACAGGGCCTTTTGTGGTAAAAACAAAAATAGGATGAGGGTGTGTTTGCCAGGAGCTGGGGTGGGGGATATAATTGACAGGATGGACAATATCTTGTCTGGTAATGGGAACAAACCCATTATCTGCCTCAGTGCAGGAGGCAATGATATTGGCCGGTGTAGGAGCGAGGAGCTTCTTGATAAGTTCAAGGCAGCCATAGATCGTATTAGGACTAAGGGAGGGATCCCTATCATATGCGGTGTCCTGCCTAGAAGGAGAGTTGGCAGTGAATGGTTGTCAAGGGCAGTTGGTGTTAACGACCGTCTTGACAGATATTGCAAGTCAATATCAGTCCCATTCATTGACAACTGGGACAACTTCTATGGCAGAAGGGACCTTTATGCTAGGGATGGGGTGCACCTGTCTAGGGATGGAGTAGCAACCCTGGCTGGGGCTCTAGAGGGGGCAGTTCAAAAGATATCGAAGTCTTTAAACTGCTAAGAGAACATAGGGGCACGGGGGTGGAGGAGACTGCAGTGGGAGCGGGTAAACAAGGCGAAAGATTACAGGGAAATAGTGTTAGGAATGATGACATAACTAAACTAGACAGGGAGTTTAAAACTAAACGCGGTAAGGGAAGGACTCAGAACACGACTAACTTAAATGTATATTACGCGAACAGTAGAAGTATGAGAAACAAAATGGATGATATTAGGGCCTTGGTATGTACCGAAGAAATCGATATAATTGCATTCACCGAAACATGGATCAACCTAGACACACGTGAATTACCAGTCGAATACCAAATTGCGGGTTACAAACTGTTCCATACCGATAGGCAGACCAGGAAAGGAGGCGGAGTAGCAATCTATGTTAGGGATAACCTGAAGTGTGAAATAAATAAGGAAATAAAAACTGAGAGGAATACAGAAACAATTTGGATAGAATTAAGCGACGGTCGGGAAAAATTAATCACAGGAGTAATATATAGACCCCCCAATCTTGACAGAGTCAATGAGCGACTTATCTGGGATGAAATGCGCAGGGCTTCCATACACAACAAAGTCTGTATAGTAGGCGACTTTAACCTTGGCCAAATAGATTGGACCGACCTTACGGGAAACTCAGAATCAGAGGATTTTCTCGAGACGAACCAGGACTGTTTCCTAAGTCAACATATAACCGAACCCACACGGGGTAATAATATATTGGATTTAGTTTTGTCAAACAGAGAAAACCTCATTAGCAATGTCGAGGTAGGGAACGAACTTGCAAACAGCGATCACAAAGAAATTCGATTCCAGTTAGATTTTCAGGGCAGACGTAAGGAAAATTCCACTCAAGTACCAGATTTCAGAAGGGCAAACTTTGACAGTTTAAAGAGGCAGCTGAGAGAGGGGGTGTCGCGCTTGGCCGTGAACCTGACAGATGACACCGACCTGATAACGAGATCTGAGATTGCCGAGTTCCACGACAATTTAAATAGTGAGTTACTTAATGCACAAAGGCAGAACATACCATACAAAAAACTCAGATCAAACAACAATGACCCTAAATGGATAAATAATTATTTAAAGAACATCATTGGCCAAAGGAAGGCTATAGGTAGAAGGATAAATCGTGGCGAAATTCACCTCCGGGACTATTATAGGGTATTGGCGAGTAGGGTTAAAACCGAGATAAGGAAAGCAAAGAGGAATAATGAGGTAAGGATAGCAAGGGAGGCAAAGACAAACCCCAAAGGATTCTACCAAATGTACCAAACTAAAACACGAGAAAAGATTGGACCAATACGGTCAGACTCCGGCGAGCTCACTGATAACGACGGAGAAATGAGCAATAATTTGAATAAATATTTTTCAACAGTTTTCACCAGCGAAAATTTAAACATGATACCCGAGGCACCGACTCTATTCAGAGATAGTGAAGAAAACAAATTAAGTGAGATAGTAGTGACTAGTAACGATGTTAGTAAGCAAATAGACAAACTAAAGCCTAATAAGTCACCTGGTCCCGATGAGATATTTGCCAGAGTATTAAAGGAATGTAAGGAAGAGCTTAGTATGCCCTTAGCAAAGTTGTTTAACATGTCCTTAAAAACAGGTGTAGTACCAGAATCCTGGAGGATAGCGAATGTAATACTGATCTTCAAGAAGGGGGATAGATCACTATCCTCTAACTACCGCCCAATCAGTCTAACATCAATAGTAGGCAAATTACTGGAAGCAATCATTTCAAACTCTATTCGAAATCACCTGGAGAAGCACAGATTGATCAATGATTCCCAGCATGGCTTCACAAGCGGACGTTCTTGCCTAACTAATCTATTAACATTCTTTTCATCAGTTTTCGAATCAGTGGACGAGGGGCACAATTATGATGTGGTATATCTCGACTTTAGCAAAGCCTTCGACAGAGTACCCCACGAAAGACTAATTAGAAAGGTAGAAGCTCATGGCATCAAAGGTGACATCCTTAAATGGATTAGGGCGTGGTTACAGGACAGGAAACAGCGAGTGAGCATTAACGGCACTAAGTCCCATTGGAGCAACGTCACAAGTGGAGTTCCCCAAGGCTCAGTACTTGGACCATTATTGTTTATTATATACATAAACGACATAGATATCGGCATAGACAGCAACATAAGTAAATTTGCTGATGATACTAAAATAGGACGTGTTATCAAATCTGACGAGGACTCGGCAAAACTACAGGAGGATCTAAACAAATTTTTCGAATGGTCTGAAAAATGGCAGATGAAATTCAACATTGACAAATGTAAAGTACTCAGTATAGGAAATGTAAACAGGGAAACCAGATACCAGATGAACAACGATGCCATAGAGAAATCCGACTGCGAGAGAGATTTAGGAGTAATGATAAGTAGGAACCTTAAGCCAAGTAAACAATGTGTTTTTGCTCGAAACAAGGCTAATAAAGTACTTGGGTTCATACAAAGGAGTGTTAGTTACAAGACTAGCGAGGTCATCCTAAAACTGTATCTTGCTCTTGTGAGACCACACCTGGATTACGCAGTCCAGTTCTGGTCACCGTATTACAGAATGGATATAGAATCCTTGGAAAGAATTCAGAGGAGAATGACAAGACTAATCCCGGGTATCAGGAACCTTGAGTATAGAGACAGGTTAAAGCATCTTAATTTGCACTCCCTTGAGAGACGTAGAGCGAGGGGCGACCTGATAGAGGTGTATAAATGGAAGGCAGGGCTAAACAAAGGGGACATTACAAAGGTACTCAAATTATCCAACCAGGAGCGAACTCGTAACAATGGTTTTAAGTTGGACAAATTTAGATTTAGGCGTGAAATAGGTAAACACTGGTTTGGAAACAGAGTAGTGGATGAATGGAACAAGTTACCAAATATCATCATTAACTCGAATACGCTGAATTGCTTCAAACATAGGTTGGATGCTCATATGAGCAATAGGGGTTGGGTGTAAACGGGACTGCCCAGTATGGGCCAATAGGCCCGCTGCAGTTTCCTCCATTCTTATGTTCTTAATACTGCAAGCCCATCCCTCACTCCTACACAACATACCAAGTCCTTCCCTCACTCCTACACAACATACCAAGTCCTTCCCTCACTCCTACACAACATACCAAGTCCTTCTCTCTCTCCTACACAACATACCAAGTCCTTCCCTTACTCCTACACAACATACCAAGTCATTCCCTCACTCCTACACAACATACCAAGTCATTCCCTGCAGAGTTAATCACCATCTATTAAGTCTCTGATTCTTGTCTTTCATTCTACTTCTGAACTGTAATATATTATGGTCACTGTAAACTTCAATTCTCTGTTAGGTGTTGCCAAGATATATGTTAAACTTTTCCAGTGCCATAAGCAGAGCCACAGCTTCTTTCTCTATAGTAGAGTAATTCCATTGCACCAGCCCCAACATTACTGGCAAAACAAATTTTACTTACGAGCCATTCAAAATCCTGTCACTGCCTCGTCTAGTTCAACACGACTTCAGTCCATCTGGCAGTCGAACCCGAGGCCTCCATCATCCACAACAGGTACCTTGCCAGTGAGCCACCATACTGTGTTGAATAGTATATACACCAGTGTCAACATTAGATCGGGTCAAAAAGGGCATACATAATTTAAATTGCAATTTAGGGTTTGTAATAGTCTAGAAAAGTTGCTGCTATATAAAGTTTATCAAACTCCAACGTATGGTATTAGTCTTGTATTATTACAGTAAAAGATGGCACCAATTTGCAGCCCTTAGCTAATACTACGTAGATCTATCCACACTATTAATACTGAAATGTGCTCCTTAATTTGGGTTACTTGATCAACAAACACCTTTCCCTCAATACCAATATTTTGCTCTTTTTTCCATCAGTATATAATAGTTATCTCTTATTTTTCCTCTTCATTGTACAACAGTTAACATTACCCATCATCATCTCTGACGTTTGCCTGGAGCTGCTGGAGGCTGCCCACCATCCGTGCCTCCACACTCGCCTATTTTATTTTTCTAAGTCGCGCATTTTCACCTATATGAGGGCGCCAATTCATGATATAAGTGTTAACAAATTATGTTTGATGAATATTGTTCACTTCTTTGATAACTGCCCTGTTCACACGGCACGAGAGATGAAGCGCTGGTCAGAGGAAAGGTCGAATGAAATTGACCTTTTGGACTGGCCATCTACAGTAAATCTCCAGGTCCATATTCAATAAGTTTCTTTCAGTTAAACAATGCAACTTTTCCTTTACCCAATAGAATAAAAATGTTGTATTTTTATTGAAACATTTAATATCACAAATATAATATTGTATAGGGCCATTGCTTGTGTTAAGAGATTACTATGACTGTTTGTGAGTGCTACCCAGACCTCAACCCTAGAGAGACCATTTGGACCCTGAGAGTGAACGCGTGGGAACCTGAGTACTGTGTATATGATTACTTCAACAATAAAGAAAAAACCCAAAAGAAGCCCTACCACTTAAGAGTTCCTGAACTTATTTAAAACAATTAATGTGATACACAACAGGTATTACAAAGTGATAAGAACATAAGGAGTCTGCAATAGGCCGGTTGGCCTGTGCATGGCAGCTCCTGTCGAGAGCTACTACCACTTTCCATCATCCATGAATCTATCCAGCCTTCTTTTGAAACTTTCCAGTGTTCCAGCACTTACTACAAATTTGCTAAGCTTATTCCACTCGTCCACCACCCTATTTGTGAACCAGTTCCTTCCTATCTCCCTCCTAAACCTAAGCTTATCAAACTTAAATCCGTTGCTTCAAGTCCTATCTTGTTCGGATATTATAAGAACTTTATCTATATCCCCTTTATTGATTCCTTTCACCCACTTAAATACTTCTATCATATCTCCCCGCACTCTTCGTCTTTCTAGGGAATGCAAGTTTAGTTTATTCAACCTATCTTGATATGGAAGGTTTCTAAGTCCCGGAATCATTTTCGTCATTCTTCGCTGCACCGACTTCAGTGAATTGATATCCATTCTATAATAAGGGCACCAGAACTGAACCGCATAATGGAGGTGCGGCCTGACTAGCGCAGGATATAGTTGCAATAAGACCTCTGCACTCTTATTACTTACACTTTTAGATATAAAACCTAATACTCTGTTTGCCTTAATTCGAACATTAACGCACTGTTTTCTAGGCCGTAGGTCCGGGCTTACAAGTACCCCTAAGTCTCTTTCACAAGTCGACTTCTTTAGGTTGATGTTGTTAAGGCTGTATATATTGACAGTATTTGTTTTTCCAATATTAAGTACGCTGCACTTGCTGGTGTTGAATTTCATTTGCCATTTTACTGACCACTCCTGCAATTTATTTAAATCCTCCTGTAGTGCATTTGCATCCTTCCCTGAATTAATCTGCCGCCCTATTTTGGTGTCATCCGCAAACTTACTTCTGTCACTGCTGATCCTAGTATCTAGATCGTTTAAGTAGATTATGAACAAGAGTGGGCCCAGTACTGACCCCTGGGGAACCCCACTGGTTACACAGCCCCACTCAGATTTAACACCATCTACGCTGACCAGCTCTGCGTTCTATCGGTAAGCCATGATTTTATCCAATTTAAAACTTTCCCCTCGATACCATGAGCCTTAACTTTTCTCAGAAGCCTCTGATGTGGTACTCTGTCAAACGCTTTGCTAAAGTCTAAGTAAATAACATCGTAATTTTCGTCAATATCTACCTCGAAGACTTTCCTAAAAAAAAACGTCAGCTGATTTTTAGACAAGATTTTCCCTTTGTAAACCCTTGTTGAGAATCGTAGATAAATTTGTTTTTCTCAAAATGCGATCGGATGTTATTTGCTACAATTGATTCAAGAAATTTCCCCACTACTGACGTCACACTAATCCGCCGGTAATTTGACGCTGATGTTCTGTCACCCTTTTTGAATATGGGTACTACATTTGCCTGTTTCCACTTAGAACACTTATGAATACACCAGTGAAGACTGAAGGCATAATGTACACAGTTGAGGCATCTCTATTACGCCGACTGGGAACAACCACGAATTAGGTTTGATCATGGACACGATTAGGTGTTAATCTAATGTTCATAGTCCTCTAAAGCCGTGTTAAAGGACCCCGTATAAATGCTAAACCGGATAATGGTCTAGGGGAGAAGGTCGGGTTAATCAGCGTGGGTGGTCGCCTTGTTCTGGTACCTAACCTTAAACTCCTACAACCAAATCACGTTGAAATGGATTTCTACCCCAGTGAAGCTGTCAAGATCATTCAGTATAATTAAGTCCCAGTCATCAACATTTCTATACAATTAATGGGCTATCGAATTGACGTAGATTGGAGAGAGAAATAAGTTGTAAAGGAAATATACACAGAGACATACCTTATATTTTTCAACACCAACACACACATGATGGCGTCTGTATTTTATAATCCGTGACAACTGGATGTATTAATTTAGGAGCATTCTGTAAACGTTAACTTCCGTCACACATCCACTAAATCGCCTCGACCGTCTCACTACTGGCCGGCTCCCTCCCTCCACGTCTGGCTGTCCCTGGTCTAAAGTTCATCCACATCTCCACCACACACTGAACCATCTCCAGTACGAACATACGCTCTTGTGGTGTTGAAGCACATGATATAAAGCGTCACTTGCGAGCCTTAGTAATAACACTTAATCGGATGGCTGGCGTGGCCATATTTGTTTTGCTTAATTTGACACCATAAGAAAGTACTGACACCTTCCAAAGAGACAACTGAGAGCTCGACTCCCACACACTGAACCACCCGATCGAAACTTCTATCTAACCGACGCTCTTGTAATGATAAGGACCGGATATTACATGTAAATGCTCACTAACAGAAAAACTGAGTTGCTTCTGCAGGAAATAATGGGAAACGTATTTTATTCAGCTGATCAACAAAAATCACAGATGGTTCAGAGAAATGTGGCCCCAAGCTCGACTCCTGATTCAGCGCTTCGTTTGTGATCCCCAGCCACTCAGAACTCTCGTTACAGATTCAGCGCTTCGTTTGTGGTCCCCAGCCACTCAGAACTCATGATACAAACGACAGGTTGACATATTCCCATAGGTAGAGGTTCTGCATGATGAATACATTCTGAATAAATTACACGTAATATCATGTAGATAATCAGAATTTATTGCATATGCCAAACAAAGAATTTTATTTGGTATATTACGATATATTTATTTTTTATGAGAAAATCTATAAAATGGCGTAAACGAACCGAAATAACCACTAATTTGTACCAATTGACACTGCTGGTAGTGAAGGAGGGCTGGGGAGAGGGCTCAGGGGTGGTAATGTGTGGTGTGTGTGATGATGATGATGATGAATGATGACGATAATGATGGCGTATATGTGATGACGACGATGATGATGATGATAAATAATGAATGATGATGATAGTGGTGATGATGAATAATGATGATGATTGATGCTGCTGAATGATCCCCAGTTATTATAAGACAATTCATCATCACTACACACACACTTGGTTTGATTTACAGGGGTGAGGTTAGGTTAGGTTTCATTTCACCCCACATTATGGCTTCGTCCCGGTGCAATAATAACCTACCTCAGAGTTCCTCATTTACTATTTATGAATGTTCAGTCATACTAATTCCCTCAGTGGCAAACCTCTGGATGAAAGACTAAATATAAAATGATAATACACGCGTAGTTGCTAGTGGCGTGGTTGCTAGTGGCGTAGTTACTAGGGGCGTATCCAAAGGCTGAGTATTTTTGTTTACCATATATAAGAACACCTGACATCGGGACACAAGCCATCTGGGTGGTTAGTTTATTCAATGTTGGTGCAGGCGAAAACCGGAAATCGTGTTGCGTCAGACATACATTTAAAACAGAGGCGATTCGAACCCTGGACTTGTAGGAGAGAAATACGCACGTTACGATATACAACCCAAGATCCAAGTGAACCCCTGCTGTTGGTTCGTCTCCTTCTCCCTGGCTGGATTTTCAACCTGAAGTGATTGCCCTCGGTGGACCGCTCCCGAAATCCCACGTGAACCCAGATATTCTCTGCAAATACCACCTCTCCAGGATCGCCCACTGGTCCTCAGGTAGGGTCGTCCTCTACACTGATGGTTCTGTTGACTCCGCTACAGATCGGGCCAGGGCTGGTGTCTACATCTCCCGTCCTGATGCTCCTGAACCTAACAAACTGTCTCTCAGAGTTTCTGACAGGGCATCCTCCACTCAAGCTGAACTAATAGCCCTCCTTGCTGCCCTTCTCGCTGAGGAAGAAGCAGATGGTTTCTGCCCCTTGCTTGTCTGCTGCGATTTCAGGTCTGCTCTCGACGAGATCACATTTGGATCAGGGGAAAATAAGGACCTCATCCTCCGAATACGAGGGTTAACATCCACACTTCAGGATGCAGGCCGTCCTGTGACATTCCTATGGATACCCAGTCATGTCGGTATCTTGGGGAATGAGGGAGCAGATGGCCTTGCCAAGACTGGCTGCAACAAGGCCACACCTGACTACGTTGTTCCTCGAACACTTTTACAGCTTAGGACCCAAATTCGCCGCAAACAGAGAATATCGGGATACCTAGTGACAGCACTAGGATCCCGCTTCCTCTATCAACCAATAAACAAATGAAATTGAATAGAATTGATCCAAGTGACGCGCTAGGTATTTACACTATCAAGGGAAAATAATTATATTGGAAATGTTGGTCAGTGATCCCATTACATAATTTACTTCAGCAATAGCAGCATATGGGCCCCGGTGACGATACCTACCACTCTTACCCTAACAAAAATTTCAACTGAACAAGGTGTTTAAAATGACATAACCAGGCCGATAACCCTCATGTATGTATGTATGATTTTTACTCAATAAATTCATAAAAAATCAAGGTCCCAGTACAGGTGGATAAGTACCCCGCACTGCAACAACAATGTATCGATACTAATTCTAGGATTTTATTTATATATCCACATATTAGCTTAGGTTAATAGCCATCTTAATAGCAGTATTATATGTCTATCCACATACTAACTTTGGTTAATAGCCATCGTAATAGTAGTATTTTATGTCTATCCACATGCTAACTTTGGTTAATAGCCATCTTAATAGCAGCATTATCTGTCTATACCACATGCTAACTTTGGTTAATAGCCATCTTAATAGCAGTAGTATCTGTCTATCCGCATACTAGCTTAGGTTAATAGCCATCTTAATAGCAGTAGTATCTGTCTATCCGCATACTAGCTTAGGTTAATAGCCATCTTAATAGCAGTATCTTCTGTCCGAGCCACGGCATCCGCAACTCCTGTACACACGGCCGAGAGCTACACTACCGCCTCCTCCTCCTGGACCCCACAGTACAACAACACAACTTGTTATCTTTTGTGATTGGGGGGTCCCACCAGGTCCTTGTGTAACTGGCAGGATAGTCCCCATCTTTACGGTTATGCGTGTGGTGTTGGACTCTTGTGTTAATTGTTAGTTGGGGGGTCCTTTCAAGTCCCAGTACACAGAGACAGCATTAAGTAAATTAATTTCATTTTTCGGTGATACTCAGAAGGAAGAAATATAAAGATAATTACAGATATTTAACATATTTTTAATGAGGTTTTGTTCTACACTCCACTTTTTTTTTTACTTATCACAGTCAGTTTATAATACAGTTAAACCTCCATATAACGGACTTCTCTTTCCATATAATCTAGAAGATATGGGGGTTTCACATTTAACGAACCCTCGATATAACGGACTTTCCTTTCCATACAGTCCGTTAAACAGAGATTTCACTGTTTATGCATTCATGTTTTTACCTGTATTCTAACGCAGGTCATAAAAATCACTGAGAATTGGAGGGGACTAGTGACAAATTTGAAAACACACACACAAAACGATGAAGAAAAAACGTACTATTACAGTAGTATAATATTAATGGGAAACATTTATAAAAAGCACTTTACCTTGGTGTTGATTATATACAAAACTTCCTTAAGACCATCAGCTGAATGTAAGTATGTAATCACTGGGTGAGGAAGGATGTCTGTCTACTGTACATCACATGGCGGGATTTTGACTAGGCTTTCTCCTTCACTCACAGACTTTCTGATGGAGAATACAGGGGCAGATATACGATTTTTTTTAAAGGAGTAAAAACGTAATATCGCCAAATAAATACTAGCTAATATTAAGAGTAGATAAATAATAATTATCAATCCTTTGTTTCACTGAAGGAATATGTCTATCGGGTGTTTATGATGTTTGAAATTACCCAGAAAAAAATGCGGAGTAATACACATTTTATCGTAGGACTGTAGTGATCCTTACCCCTCTCTCTCTCTCTCTCTCTCTCTCTCTCTCTCTCTCTCCTAATTCTGTTTAAAGTTATTTACAAAGTCTCTTTATAATTTCCATGTCTAAAACACTGATGTAATGGATACTCTCCCCTACAACTGTCGCTGACCAGCCGATCCCTCGGAGTTTTTCTCAGTGAAGCCTCGCTGTCTGACTGGGTGGGGTAGGCGGCCGACCCCGCAGCTACGCTTATTTCCGGCGGACTCTTATATAAGCCCACAGCCTCGCCGTGAAGTGCATTCTACCTAGAGTCCTGCAACACCCAACACCTACTCTTAAGAAACTCCTGCACAGCAACTCCTCTACCACGCAGCAACTCCCCAGCACCAGACTGTTTTGTATATAATATATTTATATAAGAAAGCCACCATTAAGAGTTTCCCTTCTCCAACCCATCCTGAGTGCAAGACGTCATAACGTTGACACTACACTGGTAGATATACTCCACCACTTTTCTCTGTTTTGGTTGAGATTTGCAGTGTCGGGACTAAACACATATATGAAGGAACTTGGTAAACACCTTGAATTTATAGCATCACGAAGAACATATTTAATACGTGTGTACACTTCCAGCAGTCGATGGACTATGATAATTGGAATGTTCGCTTAATAATACATACTGCTGTTAAGAGGAAGCATATGAAGGATATCAGTATTTAGAACACATTAAGTCACATGTCTGTTACGAAAGCCAGACGGACTCACTGGCATGAAGGAATTTCTGCTAAAACTATAAGCACTCTTTATGTGAAAACTTGCATTATGAATAGTATTTGCAGTAATGGAGTTCATACCCTCTGTAACTGTCCAGATTAGTGTAAGTTCAGTGACACATGTTGCACTAAAACCAGGCTTTGTCAAGTACCCTGAAAGATATTTTTTTTTCCTTCTCGAAGTACCACAAAGATCTATCACTCGACGATACAGGTGAAGGGGCTGCCGGGTAAGTGTTGACCAGCCCAAGTGATGACGACGTGGTAGTGTGCAGATGCGGTCACCTGGAACTGCACCTGGTACACCCCGGGGGCTTCCTCCAAGGGGTACACCTCGGTCCCTGACACAGACCTCTCGTAAGGTCCTTCCACACTCACCGTCACCTGCATGAAAATATTCACTGATAAACAATAATAAATCTACGCAACTCTACCTTTTCTAATAATGATGAGAACATTAAAACATGATTGAGTTAAGGTGCTCCCACACTCATCATCTGCTCAAGTATATATATAGAATTTACTCAGTTTATTCATAAATTAGTTATACGGTATATCTATCTATGCAGAGCCTCTCATTCATCATTTTCTATTACATTTAATATACAGGGTGATTGTTAATTGGGTACCTCTCCCTGACCCTACCATCTCTCCCTGATCCCTCACCTCTCCCTGACCCTACCACCTCTCCCTGATCCCTCACCTCTCCCTGACCCTACCGCCTCTCCCTGACCCTACCACCTCTCCCTGACCCTCTCACCTCTCCCTGGTCAGCTTCCACAGTGTCGATGAAGAATGTGTTGAGCCCCGCGACAGTTCCCCTCTGGAGACCTTCACCGTAGGCTCGACACCCACACGGTCTTCTCTCCTCACTTCGCCTCCTCTCTCCTTCATCCTTGTCCCCATCCTTCGCCTCCTCGCCTTCTTCACCATCTCCCTCTGTCTCCTCTCCTTCACCTTCTTCCTCCTCCTCTTCCTCGGAAAACTCTACCCTCGCCTCATCGACCATTGCAAAATCTTTCACGGGCATCGCATCCGGATATACCCGGGAAGTTCTTGCAGTTGTAGTCTTGGAACCCGACTCCAAATACTTCCCCTTCCCCTCACCATCAGACGGCAGTGGAGCGCTGTCTGACGATAAGGTGAGACTCTCATTGCTGTTGTAGAGCGAATATGTGTTGTGTTCGTTGGGAACTTTCTCTGGTTCCTGCATGAGGCGTGAGGTAATGGGGTCCATAGGGTGGAAGGGATTACGGATTACGTAGAGTGGAGACCCTAAGTCCTGGGACGGAGACGGGGAGCGGGACAGGGACTCACAGGTCTGTAGGAGCACCAGTGACTCGGGGAGACTGGCGCGACGGAGTTCCCTCAAGGAGATGAGGTCCTCCTGGCCACTCGTCAGGGCCCTGGTGAAGGTCCTCCTCGACCCACTTACTGGTACATGGGGAAACTCGCCCCTGTAGCACCCACTCAGAGTCTGGATCACCTGCGGGGGTAAGACAAAGCTTTAGGCACAGTAAACAATAAACGCCTTAACGGGAGAGATGATTCAGTCTCAATTTAAGAGATTAAGTAGTAGTTTTACCGCCAAGGATAATATAGTCTGTGTTCTTAATTTTGTACTGTGAATATTTATGTCATGAACTTTGTTTAATGTGGGGAGAAAGAATACAGGGTGATTCAGCAAAGAGTACATTAAATTGGAGGATGAAATCCTTGGATAATTCTAAACCACAATGTCTCTATGGTAAAATGTCACATTCTGCATCGTCTCCATGTTACAATACATTTAAGATGTTGTATTAATGAGAGTGAATTTGATGTGAAACCCCCATAGGTTTTTGTAATCATTTATCCACATATGTCTTGTGTACAGCATGATACAGATGGCTGACACAGGTGCAATGAGGCAGGGACCGTGTATGACCGAATGAGATAAAGGCAGTTACAGGGGGAGGGAGTTTCACATCAAATTCACTCTCATTAATACAACATCTTAAATGTATTGTAACATGGAGACTATGCAGAATGTGACATTTTACCATAGAGACATTGTGGTTTAGAATTATCCAAGGATTTCATCCTCCAATTTAATGTACTCTTTGCTGAATCACCCTGTACATCATTTGTCTATCAATATATAATTATCGATCAGTAGAAGCTATAATATTTAGATAAAGAATTATGTTAGTCTAATTTTCCTCCAAAGATCTAAATTACTTTCCCTGTTTAGTTACAACTAGAAATACTTTTACGTGGTTGTCTACGTTGACGTGGGAAGGGGGGGCAGACGGTGGAGATGGACTCTACTACTGGAGACAGAAGGGCTAGCAACCCCAAGGTCTCTGCAGACGGACCTCTTCTTGGGGGAAGTGCTGGAAGTCGTCAGGGTCGAGGTCTGCGAGGTCGTCGTGGTTCAGGGGATCATGGTGCCCCTCAGGGTAGACTGAGGGTAAATCCTTGGCAAGATCCTGAAGGGAAGCCACGAGGGAAGAAGGATTAGCTATCCCGAATTTGCCGGATTTGACCATGTTTACCCACGGGTCCCCTGACCATCCCTGATCTGCACCCGCATCATTAACTGTTCCTGAGGCGCCGAGAACCATCTGCTGCTGCTCCTGGACGAGGTGAGCGTCAGAGGTGGACAGAGACCGTTTCCTGCTCAAGGTGAGAGACCCATGTCGACGTCTATAAACACGCCGCTTCAGTTCTGGCATATCCAGCAGGTCATACTGTCGGGATCTTTGAGACACGCGGCGTTTTAGCGGATTAATTAAGTCTTCCTGCGACACCTGTATTTCCCGGTCACAAGGTGAACTCGTTTCCTTTGTCCTGAATTTGTCAACATCGTCTTCGGGACTACTCTGACAGCTTCGGTTAACAAAGTACACACGCGTGCGAGATGGCATGAAATCCTCGAGCTCATCGTCCGTCTGACAGCCATGGTCAATCAGGTGAGATTTGTGCTTTATATTTTTCTTTGTTATGTTCGGTTCTTGTTTCTCAATCCACTGGTTGTTTGCATACGTAGAAATATCATCTGTTTGTATAAGAGCAATGAGTTCGTTATCGAGAGGGCTGACCCCAAGTGTAGAGGATCTGCCTGAGCTGGGATCTGGAAGCTGTTCTTGTAGACCTGGAGTTGCGTCGTGTGTACTAAGCGGGTTGACTGATGGTGCAGATTTAACGCCTCGTGGGGAGGACATGGTATTGTCATCACTATAGTTCATTGTCTGCTCCAGAGGGGTAGTTGCCCTTTCTATATAGTGTGGATTAACACCAGGTTGAGGCACGACACTGGAGCCAACACGGCAGCTTTTGGTTGCTGTTTTGGCCTCGGGTTCACCTTCCCTCAGTTCGGTTTCAAACAGTCTACAAGCCGTGGCAAAGCTGCGTTTGTATTCCACATAATAATCGTCAGTATCACACGTTTTATTCACATCTCGGACGCTGAAATCCTTCGTGTCTTCTTCGTCACTCCGTACTGGTGATAAAGACTGTGAACTTCCTGGTGAAGAATCAGGCTGCTGAGTGGAGAGGCTTTGGGTGAGGGTCTGGACGCGCTCGGAGACAATCCATTGTGGGATGCTGGTCACTCCCGTCTTGGCTGCCTGCACCGTAGAAGCAGTAGCAACCAGCTGGTCTGCGTCACTTTTACGAGGGACGCGGCTGGTATCTGTCCCGACACACAAAGAAACATAAATAAAACACGAAAGAGAAAACATTTCCATTAATTACCTCCATCATTTTGCTGGATCAATGAATAATATAATTAAATTATATGAAACAAATACCTCTTTTGTTTAGCGAAGCGTTACATACAAAAAATTATTACCATGGGTATATAATAGAATATGAATGATTGGTATATTGTAATCAAATCTAGGCAAACACCTACTTTTCCTCACACTATTTCTAGGATATCCATGACATCCACAGCCAGTTTCTGTTATTTTCTCTCACAACTTCTTGGAAACTCAGTGCTACTTCATTCCTTCTCCCCTCCCATCTCTCTCACTTCTCAACTCTGGAAATTCTAACTAACACACACTAGTCTCATTAGTCGCTGAGAAATAGAGGTACAGTCTCGTGGGATACAGAAGACAAGGGAACACTTACCGTGGGTACACTTTCCCTCCGAGCTCTGCCGCTGCTTCTGCTGCCTTTTGCTTCTTCTTGCGGGTTGTGGTCGCTCATCCAACACCTCACGATTCGAAGCCTGAAACTTCGAGATATTTCCTTCTGGAGTCTTCTGGCCATAAGTGATGCTCGGAGGTACTCCTTGAAAATTCATATAGTGCTCGTTGTAAGTCTTGAGTACTAGCTTTCCCTCGATGGTGTTGTGCAGGATGTAGAGGAGTGTTTCTTTTCCTCGGTGTGATGGTGTTGCTGCTACAGGCGAGATGTCGTTAAATTGTTCTTCAGAAACTACTCTTATTATTGGCGGCGGCAACATGTCGGGTGTGGTACCTCTGGCCTGCTTATAGTTCAGAGAGTTCTTATTTTTCGGTTGAAACTTTAATCTTTCCTCAGTTTCCTTCTGTATTGTTTTCTGCATTCTGGTCTCCCACAAGTTCCTCTGGCGGTTCACTTTTCCGAGGACAGAACTGACATATTCTTCCTCTAAGGCAACAGCTGACTGGTTATCATCCGACTCCAGTTTATGCTCGACACTTTCTATACTGTCGAGGCTCTCTGTGCTGATGGCGCTACCCAGGCTGTCGAATCTCTTTCTCCGCTCCGCCACTTTACCCTTGAACCCGCTCAGGTAATGCTGTGCTTCTTCGGGCGTCAGAGGCCTCTCGGGGATATCAGGAGGAGGAGAAGGAGTCCGGTATCTCTCCTGCTCCCAGAAGTCCCTCCCTTTCTGTACAGGCAATCCGATGTTCTTTCCGTAAGCTGATGGTGGCTCCTGGTGACTGTGGTGGCCTCGACCTTGATGAACATTCGCTTTGGGAAGATTTTGAACTTCGTCCAATATATGAGACGGGGATAACTGGTTCCTAAATTGTGCATCAGGAAAACCTGTGGAAGTTTTAACAATCATTGGCGTCTGAGTGAACTTCCGGTGTATAGGTGAGGATAATGTTTGTCTTAACATTGGTGATGATATTCGTTGTCGTTTCCAAGTCCAAAACCCAGTCTTGGTGCGAGTTGTTTCCCAGTGAGTTTTGTATTTCTGCACTAGACCTTTCTGAATCTTCACACTCGTCTTTCTGCGAACTCTCGGTGGACTGTGATCTTCCTCTTCTGAAGAGTCATCTCGGAGTCTTGAGGAAGGAGTCCAACTTTTCTTAAAAGATTTGAGTCTCTTGCTCTTCCCAAGAGAGTCAACAGCTTGGGTTTCGGACTTCATCTTCCCTGATTGAATAACAAATTCCTTTCTTCTGGGACTCCCGACGTGAGAACCACCCGCAGGTTTTCGTCGTTTCTGAGCTCTTGTCTTTTTCCACTTGGTGTAATCATCTTCCTCCTGTGTTGTGTATTTTTCTCGGCTTGCTCTCACTGTTCCCTTCTTGATCGTGATGCTGAGTGTACGGCCCAGCGAGGTCTTGGACTCAACAACCTCAATGTTAGATTCACTTTCTTCATTTTTCTCCGACAATGTTTCCTTCAAAGTATATTTCCTTACAGCTATGGCGTGTTTCTTCGCCGTGTGGGTTCTGTCCTCTCTGAAGTCCTGCTCCCTCTTGGCAATGTATTCATCCCAGAAACCTTTCTTTTGTGCAACCAAATTCTTCTCGGGTTCCTCCTCGCTAATACAGGGAACCTTCTGCTCACCTTCAGCATCAGGACTTGTTGTCACTAAATTGGGATCAGCCGATGGAAGTTTGGAATTAATGTCAGTGATGGCGAGTCTAGTGTCTTGTTCGCTGCTTTCACACTCCACAACTTTTTCCTGCTGATTCACTGGTAATCCAAAGGTTGTTTTTGAAGCCTGTATGGTACTTGTCCAGGTTTGGGATTGGTTGATTTTAACATTTTCCACTTCTTTCTTGACAAACAGCTGATCCCAAAATTCTTTTTTCTGGGACACCAAATCCTTCGAGGGCGCGCTGTCTGACGTGACTCTGGTTGGTTCACTGCAAGCATCAGCCTTCGACGTCTCAGATGGAGGTAAAGTGTCTTCTGACTTCTCTTGTGTTGCTTCTCGATTCTCCTTTCGCTCTTGTTTTCTTTCACTTACTAATATTACTTTACCCTCCTTTACTTCGCCCTGTCCCTTCTCGGTATTCATGCTATCCCAAAATGTCTTCTTTTGTGTTATTGGGTTATTGGTCGATGGCCGGCTGCCGGGAGACGCCTTAATCGAAATAGCCAGCTGACCATGACCCTCAGGTTGCTTAGGTGAAAGTATTTCAGGGGCGTCTACCCACATCTCCAGTTCCTCTGTCCCCTCCTGAACCACCAGTAGGTCCTGGTCCTCACTCAAAGTCTGTAAGGTCTGTATCTTTCTGTGGGGCGACACTCCACGGAAGTCTGGGAAAGATACAGTAGGAAGTATTTCAGGGGACGATACATCCAGGGAAAACGCTTCGGGAAGTTCATCGGGGGACGACACTTCAGGAATTTCTTCAGGAGATGTTATTTCAGGATCTTGATAGAGGGAAGACACTTCAGAAATCTCATCAAGAAACGACCCTTCAGGAACTTCTTTGGGGGAGAACACTTCAAGAACTTCAGTCAATGGCACCTCGGGAATTTGAGAGAAGGATTCAACATCGTCTTCAACTATTCCTGAACAGCCTGGTGGAAGCTTCTGAGTCCAGGTACAGATTTCTGACTCATATTGTTCAGTCATACTTCTGTCGGGCAAATGTGGAGGACTAGCAATTGGCAGCGCAGGAGGGTCATCGTCATCTCCCTTTATGACATCTTTTACCTTGTTATTTTCTTTCTCTTCTTCTCTCTTCTGATTCCCTTCTTTTTCTGTCTCTGATTTAATAAATTCCTTATGATTTTTATCTGAAAGTCTAGAATCCTGACTCACGGCAAGAGGTTCCTCCCATCCAAGGTCATCAGTGGACAGCATAGTGTCATAGAAGGCTCTCTTACTACCCTTGAGGACGTCATCTACTGGACTGGCCGAACCTTTTGGCTCAGGATACGAGTCTAGGATGTGTGTTTGTTCTTCCGTCATTATATCAGATTGTGTTCTATCTTGCTGACAACCATCGACGGACTCCTCATCTCCAGCTTGTGTGTGTGTTGCCTCATCTTGTTTGTGCTCCCAGAAGTGGCAGGCAGCGCTCACCGACCCGGACAGGATAGTAACACTCAGCGGTCTCGTCAAGGCTGCAATATCCTCTTCTGGATGTGAGCCAAGTAAAGGTTCCTCTTCATCCTCGATTTTGACGGAAAGAAGTTCTTCTGGAGAGGATTGGAAGTTTGTTTTCACTGTCTCCGAATCTTCGCACATCATGGCATTATGAGTGGGTAATAGGAGCTTGGCGTTAAGCTTCCACTGTCGGACATTTTCTCCCCGTGGTACATTCTCCTCCCAGGTGTTTCTCTTCAGCTGCACACTGCCTTCATAAGCTGTGCTGCTGAATGTTCTCACCTTGTCAGGGTCTTCTCCGGTTTCATCCTCAGAAAGAATAGTCTCTGGGATGCTTACTGTCTCACTACAGTGTTCTACTTCTGTTGAACTTAATTGGAAGTCCCAAACTTTCGGCCTCTTTTCAGATCCAACTTTCTGCGTCCGTGGGAGGTCCTCTAGGTTCTCTGTCTCATTGTTCTCTAAATCTTCCCCTTCAAGTTCTGACTTTGCATGTCTCATGTGTTGGGTACAATGAACCGCCTCAGAATCTTGATGTCTCCCCTCCCACGCTTTCCTGGAGGCGCTCACAAAACCTACTTCAATCTGCAAAGCCGATTCAGTTTCAGATAATTCGTAATTTTCAGAATCGCTACATAAGACCTCTGACTTATCCAGAAGGAGATTCTCTCCTGAAGGGATGTCATCAGCTGCGAGAGACACATCTGCAACAATGGCAGTAACACTCTCATCATTACTTTTGGAATTGTCCTCTTCAGCGTGCCTTCCTTCCCACAAGTCTCTGCCACACCTCACTCTTCCTTTTTCGATAAATTTCAAACTAGAAATCCTTTCAATGGGATTGACATCTTCAGTTTTGTCTCTGCCAGATATGTTTATATCTGCAGTGACTGGAGTAACACCTACAGGTACCTGTGATGTTTCTGGATTATACGTGTGAGTGGTAGAGCTCATAATATCTTGAGTGCCAACGTCGTCACCCTCCCACAGTTCCTTCCCTGCTAACACTCTCCCCTTCTGAATCTGCTCGATGCTGGGTATTCGTGCTAACAATTTTTTATCTTCCTCTTTTTCTAGAATGGCAGCTCCATCAACTGTCTCTTCCTGTGATGATTTCAGAGCTGCGGGAACATGCTCATGGTCTACTGCTAACGAAGCCTCAGTTTCCTTCTGGATATGCCTGGACTTTTTCCATTCTCTGTAGTCATCAGGAACTTCAGGCAACTGCATCGTCGACTCCCACTTCATCTTCTCCTCCAGAACAGCACCTTCAGAAATCCTGACACTTAGCTGCCTGCTTTTCACGGACTCCTCAGCAGAACCTTCCTCTGATTCGCGAAGTTTTGGTCCCTTCTTGTTCTTCTGCGCCCTCACCTTGCTCTTCAAGACGCTTTCTGTATTCAGGTTATCCGACGTCACCAGATTGAGCCACACCTGTCTTGTGGTGTTGACAAGACCTTCCTCGATATCGGGTTCAGCAAGAGGCTCATCGTAACGAACTACGTCCCTGGCATCTACTCCCTCAGACGACTGAGGAGGCACGATCACCAGCGGTTCTTCGGCTCCGGCGACTGTGTCTTGGGAGTCAATCGGAAAGGTCACTTCATTTTGGTATCCCTCACTGGCAACCTGTGCGTCCTCGGTGTTCTTGCCAGCATGGAGACGAGTCCACTCGGCTTCTGCTGTCTTTTTCCTTGCCTCCTCCCTCGCCTCCCACAGGAGTTTAGTATCAACCACTGTTCCATTTTTTATCCTCACACTCAGTCGATAACCCACTGCTTGTTTTGATTTTGGCGGCCTTCTGAACTTTCTACGTCGACAAGGACTTACTTTACGTTCAGTGTCTGGCGTGTGAACTTGTGTGTGAGTGTCATCAACCTCCGGCACCTCCTTACTGGGTGATGTATCGTCTTCACACGCATCTTCCTCCATGACTGGCAGTTGTCTCTCCCACTGGTTCTTCCTCGTCTGCACAATCCCCTTCTCGATCATCTTAATGCTTGGCCGTCGATCTACAGGCACACAGTCACCTCCAGATTTCTCACTTTCTTGCTCCTCACAATCTGTATCTTTCACAGCTTCCCCTTTCATCCTCTCTGTATTACTTCCCTGGGAAAGCTGCTTATATGTTCCTATAGCCAGGACCTCTTGTTTGTCTTTATCACCTCTCACCCTGTCACTATTTTCATGGCATTTAGAATCTTTTTTACCCTCTGGTATTTGCGTTATGGTGTTGTTAGCTTTATGTAAATGACTTTTAACTGTTTGCTCTGTTTGTTTACTCTCCCACAAGTCCTTTCCAGTTTTCACAAGACCCTTCTCAATTTTCTTATAACTTGGCACTCGTTCCAAACCCTCAGCATTCTCAGACTTTAACTCTTCGTCTTCACCTTTATTTTTTACAACTGATTTCTGGTTGTTTTCATCAGCACCTCGAGGACAAACACTTTCGTCTTTTATACAGATCTCACTCAACACTTTTGTCTGGCTGTCATTTTTGGTCTCCTGCGCCGATAGAAATTCATCATCTACACAAGCCTTTTCATCACATTCGAATGTATCTAATTTGTCTACTTTCGGTTTGGAGATATTTTGATCCTTATCCTCAATCTTCTGGCTTCGTCCTCTGTTCTTCAATATACTTTCAGTCTTAAGTTCAGAAGAGTCCACCAAATTCTGCCACATTTGTTTCTTGTACTGAACAAGACCCGTTTCAATGTTGTCCTCAGAAACAGAATCGGTGACTCTCTCGGGCTCTTCCACGTTGTGTTCCTCAGCGAGTATGTCAGTGTGAGAAAACAGATCCGTCCATGATGCTTTCATCCTCCCAACCAAACCTAGCGGAGCATCTTCCTTCGGGGAGTTCTCGAAAACTTGGTCCTCTTCAAGTGACAGACTTCTAGAGATGGTGTGTTCGTTCTCCTCCTCGGCGATTGTGTCACACTTGGAGAGGTCCCCAGACTGACTGATGATGTCAGTTGACTCTGAGCTGCTGGACATTCGTGGCTCACCGCCACCTGCATTTCCAGCAATTATAGAATCCCAGAATTGTTTTCTGGAGGTCACCAGGTCAGTGGAAGGTTGAGCATCAACCTGGACTCTGCCTCCATCATAGCGAGCGTCTGCCTTGGGAGGTGTTTCGTCGATGGAGCTGCTGGTGCTGGAGTAAGTTCTGAACCCGTGGATCTCCTCCAGTAAGCTACGATGAGACTGTGATTCAGTGGAATCGTCAATTCTATCCTCGAGTTTATCACTGAAACGTTTCATGTACAGCGAAAGCCGGGTTTCAGAAGCAGTGGATCCTTCAGAGACCCAGCGTCCCGTGGCGTTATCACAGCCAGATAAACCAGAGTCGTCCACCAGATCCTCAGCTGTAGAGTTGTGACCTGACTCTGTCACGGATGAGCTAACAGAGTCTTCCTCATCCAGCATCTGCTGAAATTCGCTAAGGACAACATAAGTCCTGTCAGAGGACAGAGAATCTTCGTGGTCCTCAGCGTCATTACTGAGGTCACGAGCTGAGAGGGTAGCATCACTGGCATTAACATTTGGGGTGCTGTGACCAGTCTCAGGACTTCCCCTGAAGGGCTCGGGGCTCGCACTCGACACATCTGATAAACACTGAGGTGTTTCAGATTCCAATAAACTTAATTTATGGACCAGAACTGGGTCTACAGGTAGGCACGGTTCACGGGCGCTCTCAAATATATCAGATGAAATTTCTGAGAGCGTACTTTCTTTATCACAGTGAGATTCACTTCCTCCAAGAGAGTCTGTATCATATTGATCCTCTCTAGCAGTCACTGCCGGTGAGTCACTGTTATACACTTCCTCAGTACAGATCCCCAGACCCTTGCCAATCACATCAGTTTCAATGAAACAATTTTCCTTCACCACAATAACACCATCACAGTCTCCGGCAGGGGAGGTGAGCTCCACTTCGTCAAGTGGGTCTTCCCTCACATTACTTGCCGCATCCTCAGCACTCAGAGTTGCCGCATCCTGGGTCGCCTTCACTCTTGCCCCCAGACACTCACCAGGGGAACTGTCCAGCACCTGAAGGAGCTGAGACACTGCATATGTGTTGACATTTTCTGTTTGTTTCACTAAACTTCCACCAGGACGGTTCACGGGGGCTGTGACGTCATCTATCGGGATGGTCTGAAGCGGATTTTCACGTGGACTTCCATCGCCTATTTCTGCACTTTCCTGTGTTTGTTCCCTGTCTTTTTCCTCCTGTTTCCTCTTCCCTCCTTCTCTTTCATCCCAGTGTTGGCCGTCCACCACCACACCTGTCGGGCTCGGTGGAATTGCTGTGAGTAAATCAGCTGTTTGACCCGTCTCATTATGGCAAACAAGATCATGACCTTGACTGGCTTCACGCAAGTGGAGTGTTGTCTCTCTCCCGTCTACCGCGTTTTGTGCGTCTGTCTGCGTCACAGGTGAGCTTGTGTCGCCTCCACCTGCTTTCGCTGCGGTCTGTAGGGAATAGAGTGACTTATATGGTTCCTTGTCTTCTGAAGATGAATATATGACACGGAAGTCTTCTGCAATGACTACTGCAGCGTTAGGTTGTAGTGTGGGTGTGGTTCTCTCACTGACGGTGTGTCGCCTACCCATAGATTCATTGTTGTATTCCGTTTTCACTTGTGTTATTACGGTGGGTACATTTTCTTGGGTCACCGCCTCCTCCACATTCTCTTGCGTTACCACTTCATCCTCACTCACTTCTTCTACATCCTCTTGGGCCACCACCACTTCCACACCCACCTGAGATCCAGCTGGCAATAACTGAGGCTGGATAACACAGCTGTGTGAGGAATCTGGAATGTCTGAATCAATGAGAGACTCAACAGATTCCCCCATGAAGAATGTTAGATCTCCATCCTGATGACTTCCACAAACTTCTCCCTCGAGCTCAGACAAGCCCCTGGAGCAGCGCCCATCAGGAGAATCAAGATCCAACAGTCTCACTTCGCTGGTTGCTATTACTCCTAGTGGGGAGGTAAAAAGACCCCCTCCAAGTCCCAGAAGATCGATCGTGGGAACACATTCTTCAAATGGCTGTGACTGCGGCGTCAAGACCTGGGAGGACAATGACACTCCTCTTATGTCAACTAACCTCTGTTCCTCAGTTAATGTGACGTCATCACTAGCCACCTGTTCAGTTGCCGGGAGACTCGGGAGGTGTAAGGCTTCACCTGGTGTTAATCCTCTCGACTTATTGGTATTAAGGTCAACTGACTGTTCTAGTTCATCTGGAGAAATTAAAACTTTCCCAGTTACTGTAGTGTTTACAAACACATTAGGGTCATGGGAAACTGAGGTACTTTTGAGCTGGTCTTCTCCCTTAGTCCAGGACACATCTTGATCCTCTGTCTCCTCATTTACACGTGTGGTATCTACCTGAGCATCACACACACCTCTGGTCTTTTCGGAAGCTTCTCCTTTCACAAAACTTAAGATGGCTGAGCTTTCCTCACTGTTTTGAGTTTCTTTATTACCATGACCAGTCAGAAGTGGGTCAAAGAATTTACAAGTTACTGTTGTATCACCATGAGATGTCGCTGTCGTTTCCGGAGCGTCAGTAGCCACCAATAAATCACAAGTGAGCTTCCCACCACCAGGTGACACATCACTAGCAAGAGGAAAAGTGTCCCAGTGTATCACCGGCACCGAGTCTGATAGATCCTCATCCATTACTGAACATCCTCTGCTGGATTGATCCTCGTCTGAATTTTCTGTAACGTATCTGGACTCCACTTTTGCCACAGACTTCTCGCACAGGGTCTGAGACAAGACTGGAGGACAGACGATGAAATCTGGCTTCTCCGCGTCTCCTTGTGATGGTGATACCTCTCCACCATCACCACCCTCAATACTGGGGCTTCCCTTCACCTCCTGCACCACATGCAGCGTTTCACTCATTCGGTACGAGCTTATCTCTGTGTTCTCGTCACTGAAGGGATCCCCTGTCCAGGACCCAATATCAGAGAACATAGAAAACGGGTCGCTGCTGGCCGTCACGGCGAAGGTGTCACTGGTTGCTGGGAAAACGTCACTCTGATCATCAAAAACATCCTCTGTGTACGTCTCGTCCTGGTACTCGCCCCGGCATGGTGTCTTAACTTTGGGATGTACATTACAGAAGTATTGAGTCGATATTTCCGGTTCTCTCGACGATTTCTTGTCACTGCTCAGAGTGTCTTTGTGGTCATCATCGTGTAAATGAGGGCTGTTGGTGGTGAGGGAGTGAGGGTCAACATTACTGGTGCTGTGGGTAAGATCTACGTCTACCACTGGAGAAGATTCACCACTTACAGTACTATGAATCTCACCTTTTACCAACACCGTCTCGGTAGGATCGATAACGCCAAAGGAACATGCAAGGCGCTGAAGTCCGCCACTCTGAAAAAAGGTTAACTGTTCTTTGGTAAGCACTACGTTATCGTGGCTGATGCTACTCTCGTCAGGCTGTCTGTCCCCGATGGTCCCTTCGTCAGTTTGTCCTTCACTCACTTCGTCCGTCGTCTTCGTGTCTTTACAGAGAGAACTGTCACCATCTGCTTCGTCTGGAGTTTTGTCTGATACTGTTTCCTGACCAACGTCACCAACTGCGGCTGTTTCAACTTTACCGTTGTTGTCTTCCTCAATCTCATCCATCTTACTGTCTCTACTATGATCTTTACACACTGTTTGCTTCTCACTAAGGTCTTCGGTATGTTTTGGAACTACAACTTCCTTTACACTGACTGTCTCTGTTGGTGAGCTGTTTTCTTCAAATTTAACAGTTGTTGTGTCTACAGTGTCTCGAGATAGTTCCACATTTAGCGACTGTATAAGCAGAATGTGTTTTGTAGGTTCCTCAGCTGATACAGTGCTCTGAGAATCAGTCTGCAGGAAGCCTGTAGAACTTGTATGGGGCGCAGCAGACAGAGAACTATGTACTTCTGGTGCTACAATTAAACTATGTGCCTCTGCATCTGTAATGTCCACAAAATTCCGATGTTCAATAGAAGGAAGGAATAAACTATCACATTTGAAAGTGGTGTTTCGAGCTTGACTTTCAGCGTTCATTCCGAACTCATCTTCACCTTGCCCGGAGTCATTACCAGATGCTACAGAAGACTGGTAGGGAGCTTGACACTCTGTGAGGTCTTCATCGCCAACTGCTTGAAGCTCAGGTATCAACAGCATCTCCATTGGAGGAACGAAAGCGTGATGAGTCAAGACGCTCTCCCGCCCTAGTGCTGTGATTACATACTTAGGCTGGGTGGTCACTTCCCCACACATTGAAGGATCGGGGTCCTCCTCAAAGGATGGGGAGCCAATGATGATAGGGTCAACATGGGCTGGAATGAGCAGGGTTTCCATGGGTGGGTAAAAGGACCCTTGGGTCACGTCCTCCTCCAGGAAGTGCGGGGTCGAGGACGTCCCCTTCTGCGAGTGGGGAGGTTGTAAGGTCTTTAGGTTTGTTTCGAAAGACGCTGACTCTTCTCCAGGGATATTTTGGACCTCGTGTTCTCCCGTAATATTTATGTCTGAACTTTCAGGAGCTTCAGCTGGTGTTTCTTTTTTATTTGTATGCTCGGCGTCAGGTTCAGCGGGGCTTTTATCTCTTTGAGTCTTTAGCGTGTTTCTGGTTTTAAAAGCTTCAGGGCCTTCAGGATAATCTCTGTTTAGTGCGTTAAATTCATCACTTTTTTCTTCGTCTGAACTCTCTTGCTCTTTATGTTCACTTTTAACCTGACCTTTATTACTGTCCACGTCTAACTCTCTCGCCTGTGCTCTTTTATACATACTTCCCACGTGCGACCGTCTCCCGTAGGTAATATGTGGCTCACCATCATCATCTTCCTCACTATCACTTGAAGATGACGAAGTTGCACTATCTGAGGATCGTGCTTCTCTTTGCCGAAACACTGACTTTTCTTGCCCTCTCTGGTCCTGGCCGTGTCCGTCACTTTCTTCCGTAATCCTTGATGTAAATACTTGTTCATCAACAATTTCAAATCTCCTAAGAAAATCTGGGGCCAACTTGCCCACTTTGGGGGCCCGCTGGCCGACCTTTGGTGAGGGCGGGCCTCCTCTTGGCGAGTCAGGATTCCAGCTCTCAAGGAGTCTAAGCCTCCCACTCGAGAGTCTCCTCAGTCTGGGTGGTCTGGTGGGCACCTCCTCCTCCTCCTCCTCGTCCTCTGAGAGCTCTGGGATGGTGTGCAGTTTGCTTCTGTGACTTCGAGCTGGTTTGTTGTACTTGGCTCTGGGCTTCGTTCCGGGAATCTCTATGTCATCCTCATCTGTCGTAACATCAGATTCAGACTGGGAGGAATCACTATCGGAAGCTGTCACTGGGGACTTACTGGGGCTAGGTGAGAGAGGTATCACTAGGGGATGGCAGCCTTTGATCGGGCCGACCCGCATGTCATCATCAGAGTCAGATTCACTCTCGTGGCTTGTCGCGTCGTAAGGTTCTGCAGGTCTCGTGGTCATGTTGACTGCTTGGGAACTGAGCTGAGAGGAGTCCTTGATAACAGATGATGATTTAGACAGTATATCTGTGACCAAATCGGTTCCAAGATTCTTGCACGAATCTTTCATGTTATGTAAAACTCGTTGGTCTTGTACTTGTTCCAAATGTAATGCATCTTCAGGATTTTGTAGTTTTCGATGGACTTCAGAGATTCTTCTTGATAATTCAACACTGTCCAGTAACGTAGCTAAATCTTCCTTCTCGTCATCGAAGGAATCTTGATTCACACTACTCCACGGCGTGCGTGTCTGCCAGGGATGGAATGTCTTTGGCTGTAAGTTAATATTATTACTGCCACTTGTATTACTCCCCGAAGGAATATTTTCTTGAGTTTGTTCTCGTTGTCTGGCGACGAGCTGTTCATAAATGTATCGTTGAGGAACACAATACACGTCCCCGGAGTCTTCTGTGCTAAACATATTGTCACTGTCATCGGTATCTCCGGCAGGTTGTTCCTCAACTCTAAGGGTCGTCGCGGATGACTGCGAGTCTCCCTCTGCCTCTGTGCTACACGTCTGTTCCTTAGCAGAAGTACCAAGTAAATCTTTCTGTGTGAGTGTGTCTGTCATTTGCTGGTCAGCTGCACCAGATACATATATCTTGGGTTCCGTGTGTCCAGGATAAGAAAGACCCGCCTCAGCCTCGACCTTTGTGCCATCCCCACTGCTTGTGCGAACTGGATGGGAAATTTTTAGATTTATTTTGTGAGTGTCATCGTCTTCTGTAGCTGTCATACCTGCAGGCACGTTTTCTTTATTTTTTTCTTGTTCGTGGGCTTTCCTTAGAGCATTAAGCTGTGTATCAATATACTCTTGAGGCACCAGCACGTCCCCACAGTCTTCTGTACCAAAGGAATAGTCACTTTCGTCTGACTCATCAACCCTGAAGTGTGTCACTGATTCATATTGATCTTCGGCTGTCTCTCCACTCGACTTTTCGTTAACAGGCAAGTTCTTTAAGGCACCTTCTTGTTTGGTTGTTTCTGCTGTGAGTGTACTTAGTTTACCGCTTGAATTTTCTTCTTGAAGTGAAGTACCTAATGTTGTAGGTTCCTCAGTGTGATCAACAGGAACGATTGATATGAGATTCGTTTCATCCCTAGTGTTTGTATTATCAGCGGCTGGAGAAGATGAAATTTCTTGGACTAGTAAATTTTTCTTCACACTTTCCTCTGATATAACACCTGCCATATCATCTCTCGAGCCCCTGTAGCTGTCAGATGGAAACACTGTAGTATCTTCATAGTCTGGAGTCGTATCTGCCAGGCTGGTGGTGATGACTGGTGGCTCTGGCGACACAGGGGAGCTGGGTAAGTGTTCGGTCGCTGTTTCATACGTGGGGCTGGTGATGGTGTCACTTGAGTCCTGCTCACTTGGCTCGTCCTGTGGGGTCTTCACATCGGAAGTAGGCAAGTTGCCTCTACTGAGAAATAAGGAAGTTGGAGGTTGTATGAAACGATTTAATGTGACATCTAAACCGTATATCGATGTGCGTGACAGAGAGATGATGTCTTTCTTCATTTCCCCGCTAATATGAACTGTTTGAGGAAGTTTGCCGTCTGATGCGACGTCATCTGTGGTGAAATTGTCAATGAGGATTAAATGTTCTCCTGACGAGTCCCCGGGAATAGTCTCCCTCTCTTGGGTCGACTCCTGTTGCTGATTCACCTTGAGTGACTGTTGGCGATCAGTCAGTCCAGGTTCCTCTTCGTCAGAATATTCCTCTGGTGAAGGATTATTACCGAAGAACATACTCAAAGGTGACGGTGATCGGGAACGAATATAATCAGATATAGCTGTGTACACGAGCCATGGGGAGCCACTGTGTTCCTCAAGGTTCACAGCCTTCTCATCCAGTATGTCAGGTGTTGGGTCATCGATCTCTTCTGGGAGGTGAATGAGCACGTTAGTTTTCTCTCCCAGGTAGCCAGGTAAGTCTTCGGGGTGTGAGCAGCTCTCACCCCCAGCTTTTTCAAAACTTAAGGACATTAAATCCGGTTCTCTCTTCTGCAACTCGTCAAAACAGACAGGAATGTTTATGGAACCAGCAGCAGGGGGATCTGATGCACCTTCTCTCTGGGGGTCTAATACACCTATGTCCTCAGAAGCATCGTCATAAGGTTGTTGTCCATTAAGCAAGTCCAACGTAATATCATCTTGTAGACAAACATATGTATTCGAGTCGCTAACGATATCCTCCACAGGCAGGTCATCAGATTCGGGAGTAATGTTGTTGTCCTCGAGGTCACTTTCCGGAGTGGCTGACTGAACTACCACTCCAGGAATCAGTGTGTGTTTTCCACTGTTCGACTCCAACTCTGTTACTGAAGACACCACTTGTTCTTGAGGAAGCCCATCACTTGATTCTCTGGGACTTTGAGGTAATGATGGCTTTACCGGGAAGAGGTCCGTAGTTTCAGTACCAGATAACAAGGTAGAGATTTCTTCCCGAGACTCGAATGTTGGGTCATCCATCTCATCCACAATCTCGTGAGGTTGAACAAGGCCTTCCTCGGTTAGGTTACTGTCAGATACATCTAGTTGGCCTGGGATTAGAGACTCTTTAACTGTAATTAGAGGAAGTACCACATCAATAGCAGATGGTACGGAATCCTCTCTAACGTCGATACATGCGCCTGGATGCTCTTGAGGTTCAACATCGGTAAGCGTTTCCGCCAAGGGGTCAGTAAGTATAGTTTCCTTCGCTGGTTTATCCAACTGGCCGAGGGAGTTAGTCTCACCCAGGACCTCCAGATGACCAACGTCTAACACACTCTGAGGGTCACCAGATGACGCTTCTTGTTCTCTTGGTGTTGTTCCTTCTTTCAAAATGTCATCAGGTGCCAATACTCCCTCCAAAAGGTCAGTAGGGGCCAATGACCCCTCAGAAAGGTCAGTAGGTGCCAATGACCCTTCCAAAAGGTCAGTAGACGCCAATACTCCCTCCAAAAGATCAATAGGTGTCAATGCTCCCTCCAGAAGGTCAGTAGATTCCATTGATCCCTCCAAAAGGTCATTAGGTGTCAATGACCCCTCCAAAAGGTCAGTAGGTGTCAATGCTCCCTCCAGAAGGTCAGAAGATTCCAATGATCCCTCCAAAAGGTCATTAGGTGCAAATGCTCCCTCCAAAAGATCAATAGGTGTCAATGCTCCCTCCAAAAGGTCAGTAAATTCCAATGATCCCTCCAAAAGGTCATTAGGTGCAAATGCTCCCTCCAAAAGGTCAACAGGTGTTAATGCTCCCTCCAAAAGGTCAGATGAGTTCTGTTGGACCTCTTTAAGAGTATATGTTTCCTCTTGAATATCTTGAAGATCAAATAGATTATCATTGACCTCATGAAGGACAGATGGTTCTTTCTGGACATCACTACCAATAATTTGGTTCCTCTGGTCAGCCACATGAGCAGGCAGGTTCTCTTGTTCAGGATCATGTTCTTCATGAGCATCTAGACATTTACAAGAGTCTTCCTGCCACGGGACGGCTGCTCTAGTCATCTGATGGACGTTTGCTGATGCGAGCACCTCGTCTTGGGCGTCCTCAACCGGAGGAGTTTCTTTTTCCTGTAAATTTATAAATGATTCTTGTAGCAGCTGATTCTTGGGTGTTTGTGTTTCCTCTGGTGAGTGTTCGTGGTCTGTTCTATCTTTTTGAAGCTGGTCAAAAGGTTCAGAAGACTCCTGATACTGATCAAAAAGTACGGCTGATTCCTCCTGAAGTTTAGTAACAGGTGTGAATGATTCTTCTTGGAGCTGATCAAAATCTGAGACTGACTCCTCCTCATGTTTATCAATATGTACGGCTGATTCTTCCTGAAGTTGGTTTACAGGTACAGATGATTCCTGAAGTTCATCAACAGATACAATTGACTCTTCCTGAAGTTCATCAACAGATACAATTGACTCTTCCTGAAGTTCATGACCAACAGATACGATTAACTCCTGTAATTGGTCAGAAGGTACAGCAGGCTTCACTGGGTCCTGTTTTGGGCTTGCAGTTGGGGGTGATTCATTAGTAAAGTGATGTATGGATTCAGATGGTCGACCCTGAAATTGATCCACAGGTCTGTTGAGTTGGTCTTGATCTGTGAGGTCGTCCGTCTCTCCCTGAAGTTGGCCAATACATGTGGAAGGTTCTTTTTTAAGTGAATCCATGGTGTCTTTCATAGTCTCATCTATGGTTTCATTTTCACCTTGGCGCTTGTCGTCTCTTTTGGTCTCAGAAGCAAACAGTGTATCGTTCTGTTGTGAGTCTAAAGCTGATTCATCCATCCCAATTTCAGCCTCGAGTACTAATGTTTCATGTTCTGTGTGAAAGAGTGTTGCCTCTTGACCAAGAAAAGGTTGTTCAGTCAAATTATGAGAGTGAGTGACTTTCTCCTTCTTCGTCACCTGGGCGTTAGTCTCCTCTTTTCCTTCAACATTGGTGAATTCTGAAGGGATGTTTCGGGAGTCAGCTACTGTAGTTTTCCTCAGCGTTGAGTGATTCGCTTCTGGATTACTAAAGAGCTGCATTAACAGATGCACCTTCCCACGGTGTGCAACTTTCTGTTCGTCTGAACTTGCTTCACTTGTGGTCAGAAGTGACTGTTCGTTTGAAGATAATTTGAGGTTGATATCGGAGTTTTTGGCAGTTTGGGGAGACACTTTAACTTGGTCTACATCATCCTGTGGTATGACTGGATAGTGATCATTGAGTCGTTTTACAGACATCTGCACTTCTTTGATGTCTCTCTCCATGTTCGACAGCGCTACCACCAGTTTCTGGGATTTTTTCTGGAGTTCAAATTCTCCTGGAGTCTGTGCGATGATTTCTGGCTTCTGTTCAACATCCTCTTCTATTGTGTGTTGACGGGACACGTCCTCGAGAAGATCTGAGGAGCAAATTACTGCATCATCTTCGGTTACTGACGTGACTAGACTCTTCGAGCTTTCTTCAGTTTGGAGACTTAGAGATGCAGCCATTTGGTCTACGAAAATTTCTCCGCCATGCGGTGTACTATTAACTTTCCCAACACAAGGAATGCATTCATCATTCGGAGATAATTTGTTGTTTAAATTATTTCCCACTGCAGAAGAAACAGAGGTAATTAGTTCGAGAGCTTCCACACAAAATTCTTCCTTAACTGAATGAGTTCCATCCACAGGCAGCGCTGTAGTATCACTGTCAGGAGTCAAAGGAGGCGAGTCCTTCCTTTTCTCCGTCTCTGGTGTATCAAACTTCTCATCCTCAACAATGAATCTCTTCATCCTCTTCAAGAAGGGTCTTGGTGATCTCTGTGAACCTTGACTGGACTGCTCAAACACTGACCTGAGCCGCGACACTCTCTTGTCCTTCTCCAGGACAATCGTGGCCGGCTTGACATAGGTGTTGTAAGCGATTCTCTTTGCTTTAGAATGCCTGATCCTCTCCTGTAGTAACTGAAGTGTTGGAGAAATACTTCCCTGTTGGGGCGGTATACTGTCTGTCGATGTCAACAGTCTACTGAATTTATCTAGATCTTTTACTGTACCCTTGTTTGAGGTAATACCGAGAGCTTCCTTGGAACCTTCGCGGGCTACGTCTCTCGTGTTGCCAGGTACTGTGTCTACCCTGTACTGATTCAGTAGATCCATATCAGGAGATATTACTGGAAGAGGAAAAACATTTATGCAAGATTTACTTCTTTCCTTGATCACCTTATTTTTCACATTACGTGTAAGTTTTATAGTTATGTCTTCTGTAGCTGGTAGAACTTGAGGATTTTCTGTGGGAATTTCCGGTATTAATTCCTTTTCAAGTTCAACAACTCTTGACTCATTTAAGTTACCCTGATTATTGGGTATTGTCAAGTCCCGAGAGTCCGTCTTATTCTCACATTCAGTTGGCTTCTTATCTCTCTGAAGGTATGAGATTTCTTCCAAAGATCTGGTTTCGAACATAGATCTATACCTTGTGACAGAACCGCACACATAAGTCCTCTTTTCCGACTGACCTTCTGCCGAGTCCTTTTGCTGCGTCTTTAACTTTTCATCGGGAATCTCAACTGGGACAAAATATCGCTCTCCTCCTAACTTGTCTTTTTCATACTTCATATTATTCTCAAACATTTTTTGTCTCTGAGATACTTTAGACGATGTAATCAAATCGACCTCCCGAGAAGCTGAGGACGGTAATGAGTTGCTCAAAGTTGTCGAATGAATACCCAAATAACTCTCACTCTTCACGGTAACCTCTGGACACTTCCCTTCTCTCCTCACAGCCTCCTTAGTGTGTGTTCCTGAGAGGTTACACAAACCAAGTTGCTCAAAAAGTAAATCAGACGCGTTTGTGCCTGTAGCCTCCAGATGACCCTTCTCGCTTCTCACCACCTCCTCCTGTTCCTCATTACTTCTTTCCAGCTCATTCTTATTGATCTCCATCTTCTTAATCTGGTTCCCGATGTCTCCAATCTCCTCGATCTGATTCCCACTCTCTGTCTCCAATTCCTCGTGTTTCTCAGTGTTTCTCTCCACCCCAATCTGGTCTTCACTGTCTCTCTCCAATTCCTCGTGTTTCTCAGTGTTTCCCTCCACCTCTGTCTGGTCCTTAACCGCTTGACTCAACAGTGTATATTCCTGCGACTCTTCAATTGGCTTTCCACTGGGTTGTCTTGCAGCATTTCCCTGACCTAGTAGTGACAGATTTTCAGAAGCTTTTGGCAGGTCTTCAGGAGTCTCTGGTAGGTCTTCAGGAGTCTCTGGCAGGTCTTCAGGAGTCTCTGGCAGGTCTTCGGGAGTCTCTAGCAGGTCTTCGGGAGTCTCTGGCAGGTCTTCGGGAGTCTCTGGCAGGTCTTCGGGAGTCTCTGGCAGGTCTTCTTTAGACTGTAGATCTTCTGTGGTCTGCAGATCTTCAGTGATATCCAAGAGGTCTATGGTAGTCTGCCAATGGTCTTCACTGATCACTGATATACCTTCATTGGTCTGTGAGACGTCGTTGTTGGTCTTCAGAGAAACTATAACCTCCAGGTGGTCCTTCTTGCTTCTCACCTCCTCCTCCTCCTCAATGCTTCTTTCCAGCTGATTCTTATTGATCTTCGTCTTCTTCATCTGTTTCCCGCTGTCTTCAATCACCTCAACCTGATTCTCATTACCTCTCTCTAATTCCTCTTGTTTCTCCTCCACTGTTGTTGATGGTGTAACTATTCCATAATTTGGCTCCAGCAGTTGAAGAACATCGGTTATCTCTTGATGTGGCTCATCTATACATACAGGTGGTTGTGTCTGTTCCCTACATGATTCAATCTCTGCTTCATTTGGCACAGTTTCCTTCTCATATGGTTCATTCATTTCTTCTGGTGGTTCAAGCAACTGTACAACTTCGGCTATGGCTGTGCGTGATTTTTCTATTTCTACCGATGGTTTAACAAGCGACCTGTCTTGTCCCAGTATTTCCCTGACCACCTCAGCTATTCCTACAATTGGTTCTTCCAGCTGGTCGCTGTGTTCCTTCGTACGCTCATTTCGGTCACGCCACTTATCCATCACGTCAAAGAAGTTCACATCTTCTTCATGTAGCTCCTCACAGATCTCTAACTCGGAGGCCCACCTATCATCATCGCCAACTGAGCTCGGTTCAGTTTCCTCATCGATTGTGTGAAGATAGTCCATATCAGAATTGGCCTCGAGGCAAGCAAGAGCCAGCCTCGATTTGGTGTCTAATTCAATATCAGCCTTAGTTGCTTGACACTCGGCCTCCTCTTGAACAACTACTTCGGGGATGACAAGGGGTGTTTCGTCGTGGCAGCTGTTCATGTGGCCATTATCTGAGCCCTCCAGGCTGTCTTTAGTTAGTTCTGATCCTTCAGAGCTATCCAAAGGTTCAGATATATCTGTATTTTCTCCGTCAGAGTAGTCCTGGTTGGTGCTGCCAAAGGAGATGCTCAAAACGGTCCCATGCTCGTCCATTACAGACTCAAGTAGCTCGTCATCGTCCTCTTCATATTCATCATGGACGCGTGTCACATCCTCCTCACCTGAGAAGTCTTGTCCGCTGTCTTCAGATGCCAAGGAATGAGATGAATCAGACATTTCATTAAAGTTGTAAGCCATGATTCGTGACGCAATTTCGACTGTTTTGAGAGCTTCTTTCTTTGGGCTATGTTCGATGATGAAATCACACATATTCATAATACTGTTGCAGGTCTGTTCAAAGTGTTCAGTTGAATCTTCTGCCACACTTTTAGATGTTACATCACGATTTGTTTTTCTTCTCCGGGATTTATGGTCTGCAAAGCTGACTTCATGGACTGAGGACTCTGTGCTTTCTTTCATTTCGTCGTGCAAGTTACTTAGAGCGTCCCCCTCGAATACATCTCCAACACCAGACGAGACAAGCATATCTGGCTCTTTTAAATCTTGTTGGTTTGAATAAGTGCGAAGTATGCCTGCGGCCTCCTTATGGGGTCTGGAGTCATCTACAGCTTCATTAATTAAACACTGTTCATTCTGTCCATTTTCAGAATGAGGAACCTCAGGTGATGGACAATCAGACTCGCCTTTATCTGAACTTCGGAAATTATCTTTAGGTTCCTCATCAACCCCAGCAATTCCAGATATGTCCTCGGAAGATGATGCCGTCTCATCCAAGATGGTACTAGCGATACCTTCTTCACTTACTCTTTCTACCTGTGAAGTCAGGTTTTCTATATTCTTTCTAGTTTCCACACTTTCGAACTGATTTATACACTTAACACTTTCTTGAGATTCATCATCGGTCTCCAGACAAGGAACCTCGAGACTGTCTTCTTGGTTGTCCTCTTCCTCCTGACGACACTCCTGGGTAACGTCCTCACCTTCCTCTGCCGACTCTTCATACGTAGTCTTGGTGGGCGTCTGACTTACACATTTTAACTTCTCCATCAGCTTCGCCTTTTGAGAATCGAATGAAAAGATACCAGGCAGAAGAGGTACTTTACCATCCACTTGTTGTGAAGATCTCCGGGAAGAGGGAGCTGAGAAACAGTGTCTGAAAGTTCTGTAGGCCAACATGTCTTCCAAGTTCTCGTTAGAGTTCGCCCTTATCTTCTGGAACGCCTGCAAGTACATCAGTCAAGTATCAACCAAATGAGTATGTCTGAATTACTCTTGATAAATGGTCAGGTCAGTGAGCATTGGTCGGATGAGGATTGGTCGGGAATGTGAGGATTGGTCGGGAATGTGAGGATTGGTCGGGTCTGTGAGGATTGGTCGGGAATGTGAGAATTGATCGGGAATATAAAAAAATATATCACACATATGTGGATTAATAGATGGATAGACACACTCAGACGCACACACAGACGGACGCAAGGATAGATAGATAGCATCATATAAGAGGTATTTGACCCCATAATACTCTGAAGACAGGAGGTGACGGGATACAGAATGAGATAGGAGACAGAGGAACAAATTAACAACCTACGTGATTTGAGACAGAGAGAGGGGGACAGACAGAGAGACAAACAGAGAAAGACAGGCAGACAGAGAGAGACAGATAGGCACAAAGACAAACAAAGACAGAGACACAGACACAGACAAACAAGAGATAGACAGATAAACAGACAGACAGAGAACTCACCTGACGAGCCTGAGAGGACCTGCCGATACTCTCGTTACCCTGAAGCACCACGTCCTCGTCACCCACATGCAGCACACGTCTCACCACCCGACGACGAAGGATACTCATGAACCTGTAGGAGGGATACACGTCATTATGAGTGGTGAGGATACATACACGTCATTATGAGTGGTGAGGGGGATACGTACACGTCATTATGAGTGGTGATGGGGGATACATACACGTCATTATGAGTGGTGAGGGGGGGTACATACGTCATTATGAGTGGTGAGGGGGATACATACACGTCATTATGAGTGGTGAGGGGGATACATACACGTCATTATGAGTGGTGAGGGGGATACATACACGTCATTATGAGTGGTGAGGGGGATACATACACGTCATTATGAGTGGTGAGGGGGATACGTACACGTCATTATGAGAGGTGGTGAGGATACATACACGTCATTATGAGTGGTGAGGGGGATACATACACGTCATTATGAGTGGTGATGGGGGATACATACACGTCATTATGAGTGGTGAGGGGGATACATACACGTCATTATGAGTGGTGATGGGGATACATACACGTCATTATGAGTGGTGAGGGGGGATACATACGTCATTATGAGTGGTGAGGGGGATACATACACGTCCTTATGAGTGGTGAGGGGGATACGTACACGTCATTATGAGTGGTGAGGGGGATACATACACGTCATTATGAGTGGTGAGGGGGATACATACACGTCATTATGAGAGGTGAGGGGGGTTCATACATGCTCACTGGGTAATGTTAATTGATGTGTTATGGTATTAGTTGATTATGTGAAGAGATTATTAGTGTAAATCATTCCTGTGGTGAGGAAGGAAGGAAGGAAGGAAGGAAGGAAGGGAGGAAGGAAGGAAGGAAGGAAGGGAGGAAGGAAGGGAGGAAGGAAGGAAGGAAGGAAGGAAGGGAGGAAGGAAGGAAGGAAGGAAGGGAATGTGTGTGTGTGTGTGTGTGAAAGGAAGAAGAAGGAAGAGACGTAATACCACTAAATCAACAACACAAAAACAACAACAACAACAACAGGTGACAGCAGGAGTACCTCAGGGCACCAGCCTGGGCTCTGTAGGACATGACGGTAGGCATGGCAACTGTATCCTTATTGGTGAGTGAGCTGCGTCTGCTGGTGTTCCCGGAAGTACCTCCTTCAGGCTCTGTGTCGCTATCCATCAGAGGTCGCAGGATCTTACACGTGTGGGCGGGTGAGTTGTGCTGAGGGAGTAATGAAGAACAGAGGTGGTTCAGGTCTGTCTTATTTGTCTACACGTCTTCTCTTCATATAAGTTTTGATCTCTTTCCCCTATACCATACACCTCTCTCTCACACCTGTGATTGGTCGACGAGGACGGTGTAGGGGGAGCCGACGACGTGCTGCCCCCGCCAGATTATGACGAGGGAGTGACGAGCGTGCTGGAGAGGCACCCACGCCACCCGGACCTCACAATCTCTCAGTTCGTACTCTAGGGGAATGTTGTGACATGCCTGGAGGAGGGGTGGAAAAGGGGAGGCGGGAAAGGGGGAGATAGGAGGAGGGATAGAGAGAGAGAGGGAGAGGGAGGGAGAAGGTTAGAGAAAAGAAAGGGAGGGAAGGAGGGAAATAGTAAGATCACGAGGGGAAGGGAAGGGGCAATGTCAAAGGGGAGAAAGGGAGGTAAAATGAAGGGCGAGGGGAGGGGGGGGGAGAGAAAAAGGGGGAGAGGCGATGAGCAGGAGTGGGATGAGGAGAGAGGAGAGTGATAGGGAGAGGAAAGAGAGGGGGAGGAGGGGAAGGGTGGTTAATGTGTAGGAGGGGAGAGAAGACGGAAGGAGAAAGAGGAAAATAATGAGAGTAAAGGTAGACGATTAGGGAGGAGTAAGAGAGAGAGAGAGAGAGAGAGAGAGAGAGAGAGAGAGAGAGAGAGAGTTATTAGCATGGAAATAAAAAGTAATTAAAAAAACCTTACTTATTATGTCACTTATGAGTTCCACTTAAGGGAAAAGTCATCGTACTCAAGGAACAAAGTCATCGTACTCAAGGAACAAAGTCATCATACTCAAGGAACAAAGTCATCGTACTCAAGGAACAAAGTCATCGTACTCAAGGAACAAAGTCACCATACTCAAGGAACAAAGTCATCATACTCAAGGAACAAAGTCATCATACTCAAGGAACAAAGTCATCATACTCAAGGAACAAAGTCATCATACTCAAGGAACAAAGTCATCATACTCAAGGAACAAAGTCATCATACTCAAGGAACAAAGTCATCATACTCAAGGAACAAAGTCATCATACTCAAGGAACAAAGTCATCATACTCAAGGAACAATGTCATCATACTCAAGGAACAATGTCATCATACTCAAGGAACAAAGTCATCATACTCAAGGGACAAAGTCATCATACTCAAGGAACAAAGTCATCATACTCAAGGAACAAAGTCATCATACTCAAGGAACAAAGTCATCATACTCAAGGAACAAAGTCATCATACTCAAGGGACCAACCATAAGTGTGTGTTTGGGGGAGCTCCTCTTCCTTGAGGGTGAGCGACTGGTGATCCGATGGCTACAGTAGTCACCTATCTCGTTCTTCACCTCCACCACCAGGTCGAGTCCCGAGGTGCTGCTCAGGTAGAGAGTGAACCTGGCCTTCCGACCCACCACCCCCATCTGTAGGCCCATCCCGCGGGCGATCACCTAATGGAGGCCCAGGAGAAGGGATCACTGAAGTGTGCCATGATGATGTTGATGATAATGGTGATGATGACATGAAGCGACAAAATAATAATAATAATAATAATAATAATAATAATAACAAACTGGGGCAGCACTCAACAGGAGCCAAGTCGCCTGAATAATGCTACAAAATTATTGGACTTTTGGTAATAACTGTGATTTTTGGTGAGACGAGGGACTGTAATCTAACAATACCCGTTACAAAATGAATTTCTTATGATTTCGGATACTTTCTGTAACCTTATTGTATTTGTTATGCGAATACAGAGCGTGAAAATTCAAAATTATTCCATTTTGTCCCGTTTAAAGCACGCCTACAAACACAATGGCCAGATAACCACTCGATACATTTGTCCCAGCGGTATAACAACGACGTCTGAAAATAGATACAATTAAGATTTTCTGTTCATATACAAAATTATTATATTTAATCACTCATCTAATAATGGTAAGAGATTATTTCCTATAATAATTGGTCTTACATTCAGAAGGAAAATAAATGGTCTGTACGTCCGCCGGTGACACGTGTGGCACAAGTTGTCGTATTATTTATATATATATATATATATATATATATATATATATATATATATATATATATATACATATATATATATATATATATATATATATATATATATATATAATGTAATGTAATATATACTAATACCTTTTGTAGAGGCTATAGAATCTATATTATTGTCAGATCAGCCAATCAGATCCGTCAATACACACCTGTTGTCCCAGCATGACAACAGGTGTACTACATGATGTTGGGGACAAGTATGGAGATATAGTTGCCCTCCTACCTCACCCCCGACCCTCCTCTATACAATAAAATCTTCACGTTAATAAATAAGGTCTCAATATAGAGTCCTGCTGGACATCAGGGCTCTGTGCCACTAATAATGTGCTCCGACCTGCAGCGGGTTGGTGGTGATGGTGGTCTGTGAGGAGTGAAAGATGTCGGACATACTCGTGCGTCTACTGCCACGGGGCTGACGACGCCGACGCCAGCAGTCTATCCCCATCTTCTGGGCTAGAACAGTGGAGAGTGAAGGAGCCTCCTGCCGGACCTGACGGTGGTGAGGGAGGTAGATCGTCAGACGTAACCACAATCACTTACTAACTATAGTGTTGTGAAGCAGAAAAAGTTCAATACTCTGTTGATTTTAAAGCAGGAAAAGCCGGGCCTTGAGGCGATGAGCACTTGTGAAGCATCAGCTGTGTTGGTCAGCACTTTGAGGAATATTAGGACTAAGTCTGCTGTTGTTGAAGCAGTAGGCGCACTATTGCCCTGGTATTCAAAGCAGGACACTTCAGTCTTGATTTGAAGAACATTTTCGAGCCAAAGCAAAGTCTTTCTTGACCTGATTTCCAAGCAGAAAGACTCATTCTTCCATTGACTGTCAAGCAGAAGGTCAATCTGGTGTTGATTTTTAAAGCAGGAGAAGCATCTTGCGGTGCGTCTCAAGCAGAAGCTCAAGTCTCGCGATGAAGCATAACATCTTGAAAGCAGAAAAAGCTCAACACACAAAGCGAAGCACAAATATATCTCCACTAAACTGTGCAGGTTACGAGTCAAGATATTTCACGTGCACAGGCAGGTAGCATAGCAGTAATTAATTTGATTAGTAAATAGTAAACATACAAATAGTAAAACAAAAATAAATAAAACTCGTGAGTACATAAATAAATAAAAAAAGAATTAAAGGCTGAAAGTCCGCAGTAAAATACAATGAAGAGAACAAAAAAGTTTATAAGAAAAAAACACAAGTTAAGTTAATTAATATTGAGTGTAAAAACTGCTGTAGTAAGTATCCCCCGGGTGAAGAAGACGCCCACATACATACATACATACATACATATATACATACCTTAAGTCGTGCACACTGATGGACCTGAACTGTTGACTCAAACAGTAAGTAAAAATAACATTACAGTAATTACAACTATCAAAAAGGCCACAGGTTATACGTACACACAGGTCACATGATATACGTACACAGGTCACATGATATACACACACAGAAGTCACATGATATACGTACACAGAGGTCACATGATATACACACACAGAGGTCACATGATATACACACACAGAGGTCACATGATATACGTACACAGAGGTCACATGATATACGTACACAGAAGTCACATGATATACACACACAGAGGTCACAACAGATGCACACAGTTACGTCACCAAACCATTACTCCAGTTGTTGGTAATGGAAGACTCTGGTCCTAATATATATTTACTCATTTACTCATACATTTACTTTATACATTTTACTCATACATTTACTCATTTATTCATACATTTACTTTATACATTTTACTCATACATTTTACAGGACACCATCTGGATAAGTTACGTATATTACTGGGTGTTGTGGGTCAGCCTGTATGGATATCTGTCACCCTACGTTCACTTTATCCATGGTAATATAACCTAACCTAACCTTACTTAACCATACTTGTACGACCCAGCTGTTAATAGATCCAGTTCTTTAACAGTATGTGTGCGACAGTCGTGACCCACCTGGTGAGAGCCCAGTGTTTGTGCGACAGCTTCCGGAGTGACGGGAGGCCCACCTAGTACCTTCCGCTTGAGGGCCGCATACCTTACCCTCCTGAGGAAGTAATAGAGCACTCCACTCCCTCCGCCGCTGATATCCTGGAGGAGATAAGAAAACGATAAGAAAAACACTAATCACGTGTTTTGATGAGGCCAAGACAGATATTAAACAGTTGATAGCCTCGACAACAAACTGCAGTATAGATTATATTCTCGTGGCAACAGACTAGGAATGTCTATTGGACTTTTGTTGGATGTACAGTAACGAACAATATTCCCTGGACAGTGTGGGTAATATTTGGGCCATCTTGTTGAAGGTTCATGTACTGTAGGTGAGTGGTGGTGGTTTGTGGTGGTCATGGATGACACTTCAGGTCATGGGTGTCACTACAGGTCATGGGTGTCACTGCTGGCCATTGTTGTCACTGCAGGTCATGGGTGTCACTACAGGTCATGGGTGTCTGCAGGTCATGGGTGTCACTGTTGGCCATTGTTGTCACTGCAGGTCATGGGTGTCACTACAGGTCATGGGTGTCTGCAGGTCATGGGTGTCTGTAGGTCATGGGTGTCACTACAGGTCATGGGAGTCACTGCAGGTCATGGGAGTCACTGCAGGTCATGGGAGTCTGTAGGTCATGGGTGTCACTACAGGTCATGGGAGTCACTGCAGGTCATGGGAGTCACTGCAGGTCATGGGAGTCACTGCAGGTCATGGGAGTCACTGCAGGTCATGGGAGTCACTGCAGGTCATGGGAGAGGGGGGTGAAGCCTGACAGTGCCCGGGTTCTGATCCTGTTAGGACACGTGGCCACATCACCACCTGCCTTACGTACCAGCTGCCTCACCATCTGTTACTTCACCTGTTCACCACCTGTTACTTCACCTGTTCACCATCTGTTACTTCACCTGTTCACCACCTGTTACTGCACCTGTACAGGTTTTAGTACAAGTTAGAGTTCCTAGTACAAGTCACAGGTCTTAGTACAAGTCACAGGTCTCAGTACAAGTCACAGGTCCTACTACAAGTCACAGGTCTTAGTACAAGTCACAGGTCTCAGTACAAGTCACAGGTCCTACTACAAGTCACAGGTCTTAGTACAAGTCACAGGTCTCAGTACAAGTCACAGGTCCTACTACAAGTCACAGGTCTTAGTACAAGTCACAGGTCTTAGTACAATTCACAGGTCTTAGTACAATTCACAGGTCTTAGTACAAGTCACAGGTCTCAGTACAAGTCACAGGTCCTACTACAAGTCACAGGTCTTAGTACAAGTCACAGGTCTTAGTACAAGTCACAGGTCTTAGTACAAGTCACAGGTCCTAGTACAAGTCACAGGTCTTAGTACAAGTCACAGGTCTTAGTACAAGTCACAGGTCCTACTACAAGTCACAGGTCTTAGTACAAGTCACAGGTCTTAGTACAAGTCACAGGTCCTACTACAAGTCACAGGTCTTAGTACAAGTCACAGGTCTTAGTACAAGTCACAGGTCTTAGTACAAGTCACAGGTCTTAGTACAAGTCACAGGTCTTAGTACAATTCACAGGTCTTAGTACAAGTCACAGGTCTTAGTACAAGTCACAGGTCTTAGTACAAGTCACAGGTCCTACTACAAGTCACAGGTCTTACAGTAGTGCAAGTCACAGATCTTAGTACAAGTCACAGGTCTTAGTACAAGTCACAGGTCTCAGTAGAAGTCACAGGTCCTACTACAAGTCACAGGTCTTAGTACAAGTCACAGGTCTCTAAATAACCCCGGTAAGTAAAGATGGATGAATTTAGCTCAAGAGTACAGTATGGAATTAGCGTTAAGAGACTCCTGTATCTCTACTTTGAACAGATATCTTCACTTTGCTACATATAGGATTAAAATATGACACAACCTCCTCATACCCAAGGCCACTCACTCACTCACTCAACTCACTCACTCAACTCACTCAACTCACTCAACTCACTCACTCACTCAACTCACCTGGTTAAGGCAAGCCACCTACAGTAATTATATATATATAAGTCACCTTTCACCCCACCACTCACCTGTGTCACCCCGAGGAAGTCATTAGCGAGCCTGGAGGCGATGCGCAGGTTAGCCTCAGGTTGATCGGGTGGCAGGAGGTCATGTCTTGGGCAGGTTCCGGGCACGAGAGCCTCCAGCAGCCCACACAAGGTCACCCCGTCAGCCAGGTCACGACCCAGCACACTCACACGTCGCGAAGGCACTTTGTCCCCAACCCACTTGACCAGATCTTCCTCCTTCTCCCCTATTGGGATAGCTGAGAGAGGGAGAGAGATAGAGAGTTAGTGAGAGGTAGAGAGATAGTGAGAGGGAGAGAGAGAGAGAGTTAGTGGTAATGATCGGATTCAAACCTTACCCACGAATCGACACCATGGCAGGCTACATCTCGGTATATTGACTGACGCTGTTACTTTAAATTGACGTAGTTACACCAGAGGACTGTCTTCTGTCTTCGTTTTCTTTGATCTATGAAAAGGTTTATGTATCATCATTGCACGAGACATTACCTTTGTGGAACTGGGTGAATCTTGGCAGACTAAGAGACAGACAGACAGACAGACAGATAGACAGACAGATAGACAGACAGATGCACAGACAGGCAGACTCGAAAACAATGCCCTAACCCTCTGTTATCAGCAGGTTAATGAGGAGTGGAGAAAGTATTCAATAAACTGTCTCCTCTACCCAACCTTCGTGATCTAAGATAAGCAGCCATTAAGCCAACTCACCTGTAGACCAGTAAGACATGCCAATCGCAAATGACAAACCCCACATAATCACTACTGTCTGTGTGTGTGTGTGTGTGTGTGTGGGTGTGTGTGTGTGTGTTAAATAAGGCAGGAACTACAGATACGGAGGTGAACGATATTAACTACAGGCTAACAACATCCACTGCCTTAACAAATGTGAAACGAGAAGAGCAACTGCATAATAACAATAAATTTAGCAACAACAATATAAAGGGGGAGGGGTAGATGATGGGTGGGGAGGGGTAGATGATGGGGAGGAGGGGTAGATGATGGGTGGGGAGGGGTAGATGAAAACTAAGCTTCTCAAGTTTCCCTCGAAGTAATTTAACTGAGGGAAGAGGTGGAGGGGAAGCCATATCGGAGGTCGGGGGAAGGTATGTGAGGGGGAGGGGGGAAGGCATGTGGGGGGGGGGGAGGGGGTAATTTTGTATAGGAGGGTGGGAAGGGAGGGAGGGAACTTTGCCTGTGTTTAAGAGTGGAGAGGAATTAGGTAACACCCCCCCCCCCCTTGACACATTAAATATCAGTAAACAGCATTGAATATTTCTCATCATTAATAATTTTTATATATATACAAAATATTCTACACACACACACACACACACACAGACACTAAAACATCAAATTTATTCTTCAATACATTAAAAACAAACATTAATTCTCAAACTTTTCAAAATAATACTAATTTATTCCACACAAAAACACACAAAAAAAATTAATGGAAAAGCTAAATCTAAAATACGAAATTTAAACACTTACTTGTCCTGACGCACATCCAAGCCAACGCCAGGTAGGGGAGACAAGTGGCCCATAGTGACGACAAGCACGACCACACCCACCGTACCCACGACCACCACGCCCACACCAACCACGCCCATCCTGGTAATAAAGAGATGGGGTGGTAGTAGTAGTAGTAGTTTGAGGAGGTTTCTTATCTTTTAGCCTCACATTACATTCCTTCCTCACCTTTCTCATTTCAGCTCGCTCAAGCCTTTTACGTGAAGGTTCTCTTGTTTTCGGTAAAGGCAGAAAAACTCCCTAAACTTCCCCCAGCCACTTCAGACTTACAACCGAGTTATCTTCAACACTGAGCATGTCCTCCAGGTAAGAGAACTCCTCGACACAGTTTCTCCAGGTTTAGTAAAGTTACATAATTACTTACGAATATATAACAGTGTGTAGTTCAGACGTGTTGGGGGGGGGGGAGGCTGAACACCACATTATGCATTAGACCTCTGAGTAAACAACGCTATATCTTAGCTTATATACACTCCCCCCCCCCCTCCCAGGTTGTCAGCTACATACAACAACGGGAAAATTAATTATTCAGTGACATAATAAAATGAAACCTAAAAAAGCTACAATTTTCTCTCCTCATTTGAAATTATGTTGCCTCTGCACTGCTCACTTCCCTCGCAATTTACTCCCACGGTTGTTCTTGAGCCTTCATGTAATGCCAAAACAACTCAAAAGACACCCCTTGACCCCTAACTTCGTCATTACCCACTGTACTACCTCGTGAGCCACCGTGTCATATGCTTTATCTAAATATGTAATAACAAAGTACAACGTTTTCCCCTTTTCTAGATATGTTTCCTGTAATTCACTAGCCAGAAATATTGCCTCTGTACTCTCCCTGCCTGACATGAACCCACATTGTATTTCCTTTATGTCCTCTCTCGCCCTTAACAAATTTTCGTTCACTTTTTCGACAACTTTCATAACCTTGTAAGTATTCACGATCAAATCCTTCAGTCTGTCATCTAGAACCCCTCGTCTGGCTTCCAGTTGCTTTCCTTGTCGCCACCCATCTTCCAGGCCTTTTTACGATCTTCTTTTCTCCTGTATCGCTGTGCATTAGTCCACCACCATGTTACTGCATGTCTGGTTGGGCCCTTCATTCAGCCACACACCTTGCCAGCCAAACAATGAGTGATGAGTGACGAAGGGAGGGGAGAGGAGGGTTCTGTACGAGAAGTGTTTCTTTATAAACACTTTTGGGCAATTCGTTGTTGCTTATGCATCAATTACTTTATTTTAAAAACCATTTTAAGCACAAAAAAACGTGTACCAGTAAACTGTACTACTGTTTTCGGCTGCTGGTTCCAATGATTATTTTTTTATTCACACAAAACTTGTTCCTCAAAAATAGAAAACCCCCAATAAGAAAAAAGCACAATTCCGCATCGTCAAATCATGAGTTTAACTGGATTTTGAATGGCGAAAATCAGTCAATAAACAATGTTTTTTGTTTGTGTGATGACTAGACATCATTTGGAAAAACGAGCGTTGAAAAATTACTGCGCATTATTGACTGAAATTATATACGGAAGCACAAGTAACAAGAAAGAAACACTCACACGGTTTACCTCGATCCTTTCTAGCGTGTAAGGCTTCCTGCGCCTTCTTCAGATACTCAGCAGCTTCCTGGTACTTCTTTGAGTTCCCCCTATCATGAATAAAACTCCAAATCATGAACAGTCTACCTAAATCAGCCAAAATCCAGAGCGTTTTGTTGCTACTGACGCCAAGATCATCTGAAAGCAAAGTCTTAAACCTGTAGAGGGATAACTAAAGAATGACGCCCCCCCCCCCCCCCCCCTCCTTGTGGGGCGGTGTAGTATAGCGTAACTTGAAAAGAGGTTGGAGTATTTTTTTAACGATAACTCGCATAAAAATGGTAACTAGAAACGCTTAGTTTTGGAGAAATACAAAGAAATCGATTTTGACCGATTTTCCGTCAGAATTGCTTGAAAGGTGAAAGTTGTAAACATGCTTCAATCTGACCTTAGTATTAGTCACTCAATTTTCATATAGTCTAAAAACCCTGTCGTGTGCAGTAGTTAGTGTCATCACCCTCTACACACTTGCTAATTGACAAGAAATATTCGACGGTTTTCATATGTGGCAATGCAAATTTAAAGACAAATAGACGTAAATTAATTCCCACAATATCTACTCTTTGAAAAAAATTGATAGTAACCTAAATCAACGAAAGGCTTCACCTGACCTGACACACAACGTGACCCCGAGAGCTAGACTGACCTAACACTCACACTAAAAACATTAATAATCACCTGTTTGGGTCGTGGTGGCAGAAGACTTCATCATCCTTAAATCAAGGTCGTTCCTTCACTCAGGTATTCTTCCTTAAGTAGTCATGTGTGTTCCAGGCCCCTTCTGTTCACTTTTCTCTGTCCCTCTCGCTCATCTCCTCTCTTCTTCTCACTCTAATCCCTCCTGTTAGTCGTCTACGCCACGTTCATAGCTCTCTTGTTTTCGTCAGATGAACACTTTTATGACACAGTTTACTTCTTAATCACAGTATTATAGTCATCTGTACATAACCTTCAAGTACTTTATAAATTTTAACTTTATATAAACATACTTTATTAAGGAGTCATTAATGAAGGTATTAATGACCATATTCCTTCGGTATTGTGTTCAGTCACCACTTTATGTCGAGTTGCTCTTGTTTACATTTCGACAGTGCCGCCACTTTGAACTCTCCCTTTCATATCACATTTTCGGTTTGTTCTTTAATATTTTATGTGAGTCACTTTATGAGTCTTACTAACACTGATGATGAGTGAGAAGGACCCATGTTTGGTCCCTCGAGTCTTCAGGAGGAACCCAAAGCTACAACCGAATCACTGCAGCTGTGACAGGAGCTTAAATGGGACTTGCAAGGTGAAGATTGAAGATGTCTTGGGTCCTCCAGGCGGCGTGACTCACATTTTGCTCCTCCCAACACGCCCATCAAGGTCAACCACCATGTCATTAACCACGCCTACGAGGATGCCACTTACTACGCCCTAGCAAGACCTCACTCATCACACTGAGAAGTCATCCACCACGCCCAAGTAACCTTCACTTCTACGTCTTCATTGCGATGTACGTGGAAGATGGTTCAGGAGGGCCGCTAACACATGAACCTGGATCATGTGGAGAAGTTCCCAAGGTGGTGATGGTGTGTGGTAACCTTGACTTCGGCTAGGTCCCTCTGCCTACGTAAACAAGTTTCCAAAACATTCACAATACTTTCACCGTGACAAATATTACATACAACTAGAAATACATTATCATCACTTGTCACTCATTTCTTTTCTCATCTTTCATTTGTTTCACTGGCTGACACTGCCTCAACACCGAGCGCCGGCTGCACCTCCCGACGACGGCCTCTACCCGTATGCTCCTCATCCTCTTAGCAGCTACCAAGAATGTGGGAATCATACTGACAGGAAACCGTCATATTTTTCTTCTTCAGAGAGGGATTAGAGATAATGAGATTCTTCTATAACGAGGCTACAAGAGAGATCACCGAAGACTTACGACGAAGCCATAACCTCAGTAGTGCTCTTGAGCTTCGACAAGTCGCCTAACGCGGGTCATTCCTTCACACGCAGGGAGAGAACAGAAAGGGCCTCTTGGTATTGTATAAAGTCTTTAGATAAGTGTAGTAGTAGTGTAGATGTTGGTGGGTTGGTAGGTAAAGTATTAGTGAGTTACCTGGAGACCAGTTCCTGCCACTACCACCACCACACTGGGCAGAGAAGCACCTGCCTTCACTCGTTGCCACACGTCGCCAGAAAATAATCCTCGGGTTCCTCCCTCGTCAAAATTTTGTTGCTGTCGTTCCTCTTATTTCTGACGAGCCCAATTCTATCCTTGGTCCGTTGGGCTAATAAGTAAATACTGTAATGATAAAGGAGGATAATCTCATCATGGAGGCTATGAGATAATGAGCAGTTAAGAGATTATACAAGTGTTGCATGGTTGTAGCTGGCTGGCTGGCGTCTTGCTGCCCCAGGCTTTACCTCTGAGTTTCTCTGGCTTCCCTCTGCAACTGCACCATTCACTTCTTATTAAATTTTTTACCTAACTTTTCTCAGTCAGACACAGATCACCATGTTGCTTGTTTTGTTTATTCTAGTTCACAAACAATTATCCAAACAAGTAGAGAAGATATACAGAGCTGTTGTTAGGTTAGATTAACTTATATACAGAGTCAAGCGTTGTTTAATACTTTAATGATGAAGGATTAAGATGTTATTTGTGGCATACAGTAGGGAAGAATTGTCTGTAGTACAGTCGGGGTCAAAAGTTCACACCCGCCCTAAATGAAGCAGCATCGACCCTAAATGAGATGAAACAGTCAAGGTAAATCAGTTGGGAGATTCATTCCCGTGACTCAGTTTCACCACGGGGAGTGAACTGTTGTCCCCTACAGTACAGTATGTATGGGAGAAATCCAACATGTAGCAGAAGGGCTGAGTGAAATAATTAGAGAAGGTGGAGTTTGTCTCATCTGCCCTTTAGTGACATCAGTTTAATTCAAAGACTTCCTGTACTGCCTGAAGACCTGCGGATGTACACACACACACACACACACCTGCAGGGGAGGGGAGCGTTGTGGGGGGGGGGGGGGTAAAGGGGGTGTGTTGGGAAGGCAGTGTCGTAGAAACTGAGGAAGAAAACCTTAAGAAAGAAGAAGAGAGAAGCAAAAGACAGAAGAAGAAGAGGGAGGTGGATAGAGACACTACAAGTTCATCATTAAGAACAGATATTAATTAAAAGTAAACTAAATTTTTTCTGATATATTTTTGTTTTACGATTTAACATTTTTACCAATAGATGACTTAAACAACCCTCATAGTATTACTCTTTTAATGGTGTTCCTTATTGGTGGAGAGGAAGCCACTACCCACATTACCTGATAACACGTGTAAGAGTGACACCGTGTGCGGTAGGACCAGGTAACTCACAGGATCAGTCACCTACTTGACACTGCTGCTCCTCGTCACCTGGCTTCTGGCCCTCTATGGTTTCCAGCTTATATGATTAACAGTTTATAGTCTTTATATACGTCCAGGTGTATAAGGTTGTGTTGCATCACTCGTACACAGTAAACTAGACTAAGTTTAAGTTAGGTTAAGTTAGGCAAGGTTAGGTTAGGTGTATTCTATTACAATATATATATTTTACTGTGTCTAATTTTAAACACACACACACACACACACACACACACACACACACGGTGTTCAATAAATAACTCAAAATAAATAACTGATTTTTTTTTCATACAAATGATCTCTTCAGCCTATAAGTTACTACTACTACTAATAATAATAATAATATAATACGACTATACTACTACTGCTACTACTACTATAGTGTCATTCACTAATAGTTAACGATGGTGCTTGTTATACGAGCCTCTATAGCGAAAAAAATTGGAGAATGTGATAAACATGCTTAAAAACCGAGAAGAAATATCAGAAAAAATTTAGTTTATCAATCTAATTTGTATCTGTAGTGTCTCTATCCACCTCCCTCTTCTTCTTCTGTCTTTTGCTTCTCTCTTCTTCTTTCTTAAGGTTTTCTTCCTCAGTTTCTACGACACTGCCTTCCCAACACACCCACTTTACCCCCCCCCCCACAACGCTCCCCTCCCCTGCAGGTGTGTGTGTGTGTGTGTACATCCGCAGGTCTTCAGGCAGTACAGGAAGTCTTTGAATTAAACTGATATCACTAAAGGGCAGATGAGACAAACTCCACATTCTCTAATTATTTCACTCAGCCCTTCTGCTACATGTTGGATTTCTCCCATACATACTGTACTGTAAGGGACAACAGTTCACTCCCCGTGGTGAAACTGAGTCACGGGAATGAATCTCCCAACTGATTTACCTTGACTGTTTCATCTCATTTAGGGTCGATGCTGCTTCATTTAGGGCGGGTGTGAACTTTTGACCCCGACTGTACAGTAGCTAAGACAACTATCTGTGCATACTTTGTGGGAAACAATATGAGACCATGGACGATAAATATTGTTATATGAGGGCTGTCACTAGTCACACGTCAAATTTCGGAGCATATCGACCCCCCACCTGCACACCATCATAACTACTACTACCACTACCACCATCATAACTACTACTACCACTACCACCATCATAACTACTACTACCACTACCACCATCATAACTACTACTACCACTACCACCATCATAACTACTACTACCACTACCACCATCATAACTACCACTACCACTACCACCATCATAACTACTACTACCACTACCACCATCATAACTACTACTACCACTACCACCATCATAACTACTACTACCACTACCACCATCATAACTACTACTACCACTACCTCCATCATAACTACTACTACCACTACCACCATCATAACTACTACTACCACTACCACCATCATAACTACTACTACCACTACCACCATCATAACTACTACTACCACTACCACCATCATAACTACTACTACCACTACCACCATCATAACTACTACTACCACTACCACCATCATAACTACTACTACCACTACCACCATCATAACTACTACTACCACTACCTCCATCATAACTACTACTACCACTACCACCATCATAACTACTACTACCACTACCACCATCATAACTACTACTACCACTACCACCATCATAACTACTACTACCACTACCACCATCATAACTACTACTACCACTACCACCATCATAACTACTACTACCACTACCACCATCATAACTACTACTATACTACTACTACCATCACCATCATAACTACTACCATACTACTACTACTACTACCATATCACTACTACCACTACCACCATCATAACTACCACCACCATCATAACTACTACTACCATTACCACCATCATAACTACCACCACCATCATAACTACTACCATACTACTAATACTACTACCACTACTACCATCATAACTACCACCACCATCATAACTACTACCATACTACAACCATAATAATGACTACTACTACTATACTGTACTACTACCCTGTACTATATTTCTACCACCATTACTATATTACTGTAATACTACCTCTTATTACAATAAAAATGCAGCCAAATTCGATCATATTATCATTATAATTAATCAGTATCATTAGCATAATCAAAATATGCCAAAGCAAAATATAAACTTGCTTCCCGCTCTCGGTGACGGAAGAAGACTGTATAAAAATTACATCCAGAAAAATCTGAGTGGGCCGGGACCGCTGGACCTGTTCGCCGGCGCCCTTCATTTTCCAGTGAGTTTTTACTTAGCCCTTGGAGTATTTGGTTTCATCTTTAATGGGGTTTTCGTGGATGAACAAATCCAATGCTTCTCCCAGGGGGGCGGTTTAAGGGAAGTGAAAGGGGACGATGATAGAGAGGCAAACGTCTTGCAGATATGTATGGCTTTTGGGACCATTAATGTGGCTGATGGGGAGAAGAAATCCACTTTGAATTATAAATGGATTCCTTTGCTCTTCTTGGTGTTGGCCGTCGTTAATTATGTCCCCCGTATTACCAAAAAAAATCTCCAGCACCACCGATTGGAAGATTTTCTGAAAAATCTTTAACAACACAGCGCGGAGAAAATACGAACCTACGCTGTCGAGAACATAGGGTCACACGCCGGTCAACTCACAGGGGGGTTAAAGATATCCTTTGTGTGTTTGATCTGTGACATTATCTCTGTTTTTCTCATCGACGTGGCAGCTAACAACACGCTCTTCAACCTTCTGACTCACGGCCCGTATGGACGCTACACGGATGAGTATAACATATACTCCCGTGTGTTCCCATCCTTCACTAAGTGTTCCATCACTCCTAAGATGGGGTTAGCCGTACTCAATACAGAAAATTACGGTTGCTCTCTGCCCTTAAACTCTTATTACGCTCAGATCTTTATAGTCTTACTCGTTTACTATTTGTTTCTCTCTCTGTTTTCAGGTTTTTCGTTGCTTGTGAACTTCTTCAGAGTCTTGCCCTTTGGTAGACGTGATTGGGTTGTGATCGGAGGAGGGTACTTAGACTGGGGAGACAAGATTACCAGAAAATGGAACGGGGATGAACTATATGTTCTGAATATTATTAAGACAAATATTTCAGGAGACACTTACATGAGCATCTTATCGGATATAGAAAAGCTGGATGAGGACATGATCGAGTGTCCTGTGGAACACTCGATGGTGTGAGGAATGTTTCTCTATTAAATAAAACCAATAAAATTATTCTGTATTTTTTTCCTAAACCTTCAATATCCATGGTTCAAAATATTCATCAGTTCAAAATACTACACATTAGTTCAAAATACTACACATTCGTTCAAAATACTACACAATAAGCCAGTACACATTACATCATAGATTTACCCACTAAAGTACCGAGAAATTTTAGGTGAAACTCACTGTTTATCAAGTAGGAAACTGTATGTTATTACTGAACAATTTCTATTTAATTTCCTCAGTATAATATAATATGGCCTTGTGGCGCAACGGATAACGCGTATAACTACGGGTCAGAAGATTCTTGTTTCGAATCCTGGCAAGGTCGGTGAAGGAAATTGTTTTTCGAGCATAAAATTTTCATTCTCGCAAATAATTCATAGTATTGTTGAATCTCTAAAACGTGTTTCTAAATTAATTCTTTCAATGTCTCCGAGGACCTAACTATAAACGGTGTTATTGATGTGTCGCCAACAATGATAATGATTATTGTCATACAGAGATGGAATATTAATTACTAGCAACAGATTGTGTTAGTTGCCCCCATATAGGATAGGACCACTGGCAACAGACTGTGGCACTTGACATACAACGTAGAACCGCCACTAACAATACCTCCCTCTGCTGTATTCATCCAGTACTTGTAATCCACACCACCGTCTGCACTTTGTATTATAAGTTCATAGTGAGGTTTCTTGCAGTCATAATGGATCACAGTCCTCATTGGCCACAGTCCTAATGGGGCTTGGGCCTAATGGGCTGATTATAAAATACAATAAAATATTACAGAACAGCGTCATGGCAGCCCATCTTTTACGTTGGTCACAAGTTCTTCCACTATAGAAGAACACATGCGAGAACAATCAATTGAAGAACATAACTTCATCAGCTTTTAGATCAGTGAACCCTGCTGGTGTGTGTGTGTTTCACGAGCACAGCAACGTCTACCTCGGACACACACACACACACACACACACACACATTTCGCTACCACAACACACATTTAACGTACACGCAATGCTTATCAACACATGGGTAGGCATCGAGAGAAAAGTACAGCTCATTTGATCATTTACCTGTTGTACGTTACCTCTGCCCATCGCTTATTAAAAATCTAAACTTTGTAAATATTCACCTCACCTTTAACCCCATACGCACCACTAACACCACCACAATCACCACTACTACAACCATTCTCACCAATGCCACCACCACTACCACCACCACTACTACCACCACAACGACCACTACCACCACCACCACTACCATCACAACCACCACTACTACAACCACCTCCACCACTACGACTACTACAACCACCACTACCACCACCACCACTACCACCACCACTACTACCACCACCACTACCATCACAACCACCACTACTACAACCACCTCCACCACTACGACTACTACAACCACCACCACCACTACCACCACCACCACTACCACCACCACTACTACCACCACCACTACAACCACTACCCCCCCCCCCACCACCAGAGCAGTGAATAATAATTGACCCAAACAGAAATACGCATATGTATACCTCTATAAACACACACACACACACACACACACACACACACACACACACACACATAAACACACACACACACACACACACACACACACACACACATTAATGACACTCGTATACAGACACACACCCACTTGATCGCGCACACATATACAACCACATACACATAAACATACGCACATAGCTACACCCATACAAAAGTAAACTCTCTCTCTCTCTCTCTCTCTCTCTCTCTCTCTCTCTCTCTTTGCCCCTACCACAACATAAGTAGCCCCACATAAGTAGCCCCACATAAGTAGCCCCACATAATTAGCCCCTCTAACACAACATAACTATGTGGGGGTAATACAAGATCATTCAATATTTATTATAGTGATCAGCGAAGTACCTGGCAAGTATTGATTACACACCCTCACTGCACCTTCACTACACACACACACACTACACCCTCACTACACCTTCACTACACACACACACTACACCTTCACACACACACACACTACACCTTCACTACACCCTCACTACACCCTCACTACACCTTCACTACACTCATGTTGGCGGGAAATAATGTAAAAGGTATTGGCGGAAACACTCGCAAATTTGAGTCTATTGTTATTTTTGTTTGTATATGTCGGTATACACAGACACACAGACGCTATACGTATACATGTGTGTGTGTGTGTGTGTGTGTGTGTGTGTGTGTTTAGTATACTTCCACGCACGCACGATACACACAGACACACACACACACACCCCAATATATTACTAATTCAGATGCAGTCTATTTTCGGTCAAGTCTTTACACACATACTCTCTCTCTCTCTTTCTTTCTTTCTCTCTCTCTCTCTCTCTTCTTCCCCCAGCTGAGACAAGACAAGAAGTGTTACCATGGCAACGATGTCAACAACTCGTGTGTGTGTGTGTGTGTGTGTGTGTGTGTGTGTGTGTGTGTGTGTATTTGTTAACATTTCTTCTTCCTGTTTACTGGTTACTTATTCTTGTTTACTTTTGATATATATTATGTCTCAGATCTATGGAAGAGAGAGGGAGGGAGGTAGCAAGGAAGGAGGGAAGAAGGGTATAGGAAAAGGAAGGAAGGAAGGAAGGAAGGAAGGAAGGAAGGAAGGAACCAATGTTGAGACAATCAGATGGCTACTGTATCTTGTGTGGTCAATAAACCTGTCATTCTGTCTGTCTGTCTGTCTGTCTGTCTACGCACCATCTTAACATACTACTAATATCATAAACGACGTCACGTATCTATGTATGTCAAGTTATAAAACGATTTAATACGACAAACGATTCCCATTGTATATAATTTTGTTTTCACCTTTTGTTTACCCAGCGTCCCCCCCCCCTCTCCCCCCCCTCCCCCCCCCCAAAAAAAATCGTGACCTTGGAAGTAAAAATTGAGTGCAGGGGGGGTAGGGGGGGTAGGGGGGTGGGGGGTAAGGGGAGGGGGGGTTAGGGGGAACAGGGAGGTAAAAGGGGGTAGCAAGGGAGGTGTGAGGCATTAAGGTGGAGGGAAGAAATAAATACGAGTTGAGGTAGAATATAATACTCTTCTACCCACACAATCGTGACATTAACTTCCCCCCCCCCATTACCCCTCCCCCTTCCACCCCCTCCCCTCCTCTACCCCTTCCACCCCTCCCCTCCTCTACCCCTTCCACCCCCTCCCCTCCTCTACCCCTTCCACCCCCTCCCCTCCTCTACCCCTTCCACCCCCTCCTCATCAACCTCCATGCCAATCAATACTTTAGCTGGATGTCATATGATTGTGAGGGGGGAGGGGGAGGGGAGAGAGAGGGGGAGGGGAGAGGGGGGAGAGGGTAGGGGAGGGGGTGGGGGGCGTGACAACTCTCCCTCAACCTACGCCAACATTGACGAACGACCGGATGAATCACGTGGAAGGGGGGGGCGTAGATGGTCCATGTGTGTGTGTGTGTGTGTGTGTTGTCCTTCTAAAAACATGAAATAGCATATGTATACTAACATTACCATCATAATTATTATCATTATCATTCATCATCATCATCATTATCATCATCATCATTGCCGTTGTTGTTGTTATTTATATATTTATTTATTCATTTATCATCATCAATATATTCAATAATGTTTACAGTTCAGTTTCATTGCAGGATTTAATATTTCCTGCCAAACACATACTTTCATTAAGGTCAAAGGTCACTCAACATAAAGGTCAAAGGTCACTCCACATAAAGGTCAAAGTTCACTCAAATATATCGCTAATTAAAGGCTCTAACTCACCTTCAACAACACCTTAGGTCAAATGAACCCCTGATCCTGATTGACGCCTTTATTATCGGGCCCCATTAAACCTTGGGTCTATTATTATTATTGGGGCCCATTAGGACTGTGGTATACTAGTAATGAGGGCCCATTAGGACTGTGGTTTACTAGTAATGAGGGCCCATTAGGACTGTGGTATACTAGTAATGAGGGCCCATTAGGACTGTGGTTCACTAGTAATGAGGGCCCATTAGGACTGTGGTTTACTAGTAATGAGGGCCCATTAGGACTGTGGTTCACTAGTAATGAGGGCCCATTAGGACTGTGGTTCACTAGTAATGAGGCCCATTAGGACTGTGGTTCACTAGTAATGAGGGCCCATTAGGACTGTGGTTCACTAGTAATGAGGGCCCATTAGGACTGTGGTTTACTAGTAATGAGGGCCCATTAGGACTGTGGTTCACTAGTAATGAGGGCCCATTAGGACTGTGGTTTACTAGTAATGAGGGCCCATTAGGACTGTGGTTTACTAGTAATGAGGGCCCATTAGGACTGTGGTTCACTAGTAATGAGGGCCCATTAGGACTGCGGTTCACTAGTAATGAGGGCCCATTAGGACTGCGGTTCACTAGTAATGAGGGCCCATTAGGACTGTGGTTTACTAGTAATGAGGGCCCATTAGGACTGTGGTTTACTAGTAATGAGGGCCCATTAGGACTGTGGTTTACTAGTAATGAGGGCCCATTAGGACTGTGGTTCACTAGTAATGAGGGCCCATTAGGACTGTGGTTCACTAGTAATGAAGGCCCATTAGGACTGTGGTTCACTAGTAATGAGGGCCCATTAGGACTGTGGTTCACTAGTAATGAGGGCCCATTAGGACTGTGGTTCACTAGTAATGAGGGCCCATTAGGACTGCGGTTCACTAGTAATGAGGGCCCATTAGGACTGTGGTTTACTAGTAATGAGGGCCCATTAGGACTGTGGTTCACTAGTAATGAGGGCCCATTAGGACTGTGGTTCACTAGTAATGAGGGCCCATTAGGACTGCGGTTCACTAGTAATGAGGGCCCATTAGGACTGGTATATTAGCACTGACACCCTCATTGAAATGGTTTTAGGTCAGCTTATTCTATACTATCATGTTAACTTTACAGAGGTTAAAAGCCAATTAATAAACCGAGTTACACAGAATGCCGAGTTATTGTGTTTTCGTCGCGGATCTGTGGTACCGAGTTATCGAGTTGTCGAGAAAAGAAAAAGAGATTAATTATATTTTTCTTTAATAAAAAATATGGATTAAAGTGGTTTCAAAAGATTATATTTATTTTGCCTTTTGTTAGTGTTGTTTCAGTGGCTCTCTCTCTCTCTCTCTCTCTCTCTCTCTCTCTCTCTCTCTCTCTCTCTCTCTCTCTCTCTCGAAAATACTTATTATCTTACCTTTAATTACCATAAACTGATAATATTCGTTAACCCAAGTGAGTTCTAACCCAGGTTCACTTCTAACCCAGGTTCACTTCTAACCCAGGTAAATTAATATTCTTGGAAGATAATTGTGAGTTACACACCTGAAGTGAAATATTAATATTACTCCCGGGAACGGAACACTTTATACACACACACACACACACACACACACACACACACACACACACACACACACACCAACCTGGTCTCATGGCTCACTGATTTCCTGAGTGAGGTATCAGGGCTTGGTCTCTACATTCCAGCACCTCACCTGCGGTGTTCCCCAGGGGACCAAGATGGGACCACTGTGCTTCCTCATCCTGATCAACGACGCTCTATCGGACACTCCTCACAGGTGGAAGTACGTGGATGAATGCAATGTGGGGGTTTCAGTGGACAACACCGCACCAGACTACTCATCGCTCCAAGGCACCCTGGACAGGCTACAGGCATGGACTACTGAGAACAAGGTCACCATCAACCACACCAAAACCGTAGTCATGCACATCAATACCGCCACCACTCCAGTGCAAGCCCCAGCAGTCACAGTGGGTGCCCATCCTCTCCAGCTGGTGCAGTCTGCCAAACTCCTGGGTGTAACTATAGACAACAAACTTGACTGGAAGGCCCATGTAAATAACACAGTCAAGGCAGCCTCGTACCGTCTCTACATGCTACGACGACTTAGGTCACTTGGGACACCCACGCCAGAGCTGAGGACCATCTACAACGCCTTTATTCTCCCCAAACTAACGTATGCGTCACCAGCCTGGTCGTCTTCTCTCAACTCCACCCAACAACGTCAGCTAGAGAAGGTACAGAAAAGGGCCTGCAGAATCATGCTCGGCGCAGAATACTCCGGCTACACCAACGCTCTCTCCACCCTGGAAATACCATCCCTCAGTGACCTCCACCACCAAGCACTGGAAAGGTTTGGCCGTGGACTACTGCACCACTCTCGCCATCGCCACCTCCTGCCACAGGCAGCCCCCCACCCAACTCGCGCAGTCCGCCACTCCAACAAAATTCAGCCCATAAGAGCCCGCACCAATAGATATAAGAACAGCACCATCCCATCTATTGTTAAAATAATAAACAACTCCTGATTTATGTACTGTACAGCCCTGTAAATGTATTCAATGCATATTATATCATTATGTCTAAACTAAATGTAAATCTGTATATTTTCAGCCACCGGCTGCAACTCTATCAATAAACCGTTTGTTATTATTATTATTATTATTACACACACACACACACACACACCTGTTTGTGGTAAAATTCATTAATAATTCATAGTCGTATGTTTGGTTGTTACACAGACCGTTCAAATGCTTATGTACGTCAACAGAATATAATCGATATTTTACGTAATATGATTTAATGAATACTCTCTCTCTCTCTCTCTCTCTCTCTCTCTCTCTCTCTCTCTCTCTCTCTCTCTCATCCACCCGTCACTTCAGTCTTAAGGCCAGACGATCCATCACCTGGCCTCTCATCAGCTGATCTTTGTTTACATGGGAACTGGATCAGCTGTTCCGGAGATCACTATGGATTATCTAGCTACAGGTGTGACTCTTACCTGGCCCCCGTGTACCCCAGGCTCATATATTATTAGGTACCTATATACACCTGGCGGCTTAGCTGTGACCTTATACACACCTGGTCCATCTATTAATATCCACACATATACACACACACAAACGTGACACCTCCCACACATATATACAGTACACCTCACACACACACACACACACACACACACACACATCTGGCACCCCTACACACACACACAGCTAACACTCCTACACACACACACACACATCTGACACCCCTCCACACACACACAGCTAACACCCCCCCCCCCCCCCACACACACACACCTGACACCTCCCACACATATATATACAGTACACCTCACACACACACACACACACACATCTGACACCCCTACATACACACCTGACACCCCCCCCCCCCCACACCACGTTCATCGACCTTGCATACTATAAACCCGACTTTTGTTGTTATATGTAAGGTAAGGCCTTTGTAATATTTAATAGGCGGGCGTAATTGTTCGTTCAGCAGTGTGGGTCATGTTGTTATTGTTGTTGTTGATGTGGACCGTTATGTTGTCTCTCTTTCTTTTCTATTCCTTTCTCTCTGTCTTTATTTCTTCCTTCCTTCCTTCCTTCCTTCCTTCCTTCCTTCTTACTCCCCCCTCTTGCACCTACACCACCACTACTACCACCACTAACACTACCACTACCACTATCACTATCAACCACCGCTACTAACACTACCAAACACTACCACCACCACCACTATCAACCACCACTACTAACACTACCAAACACTACCACCACCACCACTACCACAATCAACCACCACCACCAGGACACGACTCGAGAGACCATCACAGTGGCTGGTGGTGTCTGGCAGTCAGTCCTCAGTATAGCAACATCAGTCCCTTGGTAAACACTGCAGCTACCCATCGCTCCCCTTCCCCCTGTACTATATCATTCTACTGTACCCCGACCTCTCTGTACCCCGACCTCTCTGTAACCTCACCTCTCTGTAACCTCACCCCTCTGTACCCTCACCCCTCTGTACCCTCACCCCTCTGTACCCCGACCTCTCTGTACCCTCACCCCTCTGTACCCCGACCTCTCTGTACCCTCACCCCTCTGTACCCTCACCCCTCTGTACCCTCACCCCTCTGTACCCCGACCTCTCTGTAACCTCACCCCTCTGTACCCTCACCCCTCTGTAACCTCACCTCTCTGTACCCCGACCTCTCTGTAACCTCACCCCTCTGTACCCTCACCCCTCTGTACCCCGACCTCTCTGTAACCTCACCCCTCTGTACCCTCACCCCTCTGTACCCTCACCCCTCTGTACCCCGACCTCTCTGTAACCTCACCCCTCTGTACCCTCACCCCTCTGTACCCTCGATAATGTTGGTTTGGATTTTACGCAAAAAAATTGAAACTGATTCAGGAAAGGAAAGATAAAATTTAAGTGGTAAGTTAAATTCGTATTGGAAAAAAAAAAGATCTGAAACTCGGGGAAAAAAACGGGAAAAAAAGTGAAACTCGGGGGAAAAAACAGGAAAAAAAGTGAAACGCGGGGGAAAAATGGAAAAAAGTAAAGGACTAGATCAATGTGAATATTTTTTCCACCTCTAATATAATAAATTTACCTGTGTTTGTAAAGTAAATATATAGATAAGAATCAATTCATGGTCTGTTTACTATAGTCCTACGACGGTGTTTATAAACCCGTGTGTGCCTCTGTGTAGTGAAGAACTCTTAACCATCTACATCAAGAGAGTCAATAGTGTGTTTTTTCTATTCATTTGCATTTTTTTTTCTATTCTGTATATTGAAAGTGAAGGCAGTTGTGGGGTTGTGGGGGAGGGAAGGAAGTATTTTCAAGTCATAGTGATTCTGTCTATGTTTTGGTTGGCTGATAAGTGAAGATCTCAAGACAACAGGAGGATAGTTTTCTTACGTCTTAAGAATAACAATATATTCTTACGTGAGGGGTGTGTGTGTGTGTGTGTGTGTGTGTGTGTGTGTGTGTGTGTGTGTGTGTGTGTGTGTGTGTGTGTGTGTGTGTGTATATAAATCACTATATGTACAGTGATTTAAAAGAAAAAAACACCCCAGCTTATTTCACTAGAAGATTAACACCCTAAAACTAACCTAACCTAATCTAACTGAACCTAAAACTAACCTACCCTAACTTAAACCTGCATTACCTGTACCTGCTGTAATAAGTGTACCTATATACCTGTACCTGCTGTAATAAGTGTACCTATATACCTGTCAATCAGTCAGTTAGTTAGTTAGTTAGTTAGTCAGTCAGTCATTCAGTCAGTCAGTCAGTCATTCAGTCAGTCAGTCAGTCATTCAGTCAGTCAGTCAGTCAGGGAACGATCTAGAATCACACCTGAGCAAATGACCAATGGGGGATATCGCATGGCGTGTATCATGACCACCTACCTGCCATGCCACCCCACGCCACGCCACGCCACGCCACCCCACCCCACGCCACCCCACGCCACGCCACGCCACCCCACCCCACCCCACCCCACGCCACCCCACGCCACGCCACAACTAAAACGTGACAACCACTACCTCGACCTCTAATTACTCTACGTGACAACTACACAACATGACAGCCACGCCACACACAAACTTTAAGTTAATAACAAAGATTACAGGATAACCAAAGCACACAAACTGATCCCAAACACAACTAAACACACACACACACACACACACACACACACACACACACACACACACATCCCTCTTAAACGGTAGAACACGTAAGAGTGGTGATGATGATGATGATGATGATGATGATGATGATGATGATGATGATAATAATAATGTACTCACCACCAAGGACTGAATTCTGACATCAATGGAGCTCCAGAAGTCAAGAAGTTATGACAGTGTGTGTGTGTGTGTGTGTGTGTGTGTGTGTGTGTGTGTGTGTGTGTGTGTGTGTGTGTGTGTGTGTCTGATTCAGTGGTAGAGTTACAGGTACAGGACACAGGTACAAACACGGGTACAGACGCAGGTACAGGTAGACACAGTTACAGGTAGACACAGGTACAAGTACAGGGTGCTTAAGTAACGTCTTTTGTCACCCTAACTTACCCCAAAGATCACAGGTGTAATATGAGGGAGATGGGTGACCTCTCCAACGTAATAATCTCACCCTGGACTCCCCCACAGGTCACTGGCGTCACCCTGGCCGGCACAACACCTCCCCCATGAGGGTGTGGAGGCAACCCACGGCCGGCACCAGCGAGTAGTGTGGGCTGACATGGGCTCTGGCAGCAGCACCCATACCACGGTGAGTATACACACACACACACACACACACACACACACACACACACACACTGCCCAACTCTATCGATGTCCTTCACTCCTCCTCTCCTCCTCCTTTCTTCCACCTCCTCCTCCTAAACCTCCTCCTCTCCTCCTCCTCCTAAACCTCCTCCTCCTAAACCTCCTCCTCCTCCTCTCATTCTCCACCACCACCTCCTCCTCCTCCTACAGGATCCCAAACCACTCGCCATCCTATAGATCCTTCCAGATGGGTTTAAACGGATGATACTGTGCGAGTTATGTGTATCCTGTTGTATCTCATGCAGCAGGATACAGCGTGATGACTGTTGTATTATGATGTGTCTTATGTAACAGGATATAGCATAATAACTCTTATATCCCTCTGACCAGGTTACTGTATCCTGCTGTACCCTAGATAACAGGATATAAACTAATTAGAGCATTTTGTATTCTATTGTATCAAAAGAAAGACAAGAATATGAATAACATATTAATCCTGTGACGTAGAACCAAAAATAAAGGTTTAAAATTTATTCCTCAATCTCAAAAAATAATAATAATAATAATTTCTTTTACTCTTTGCGGACATTTTCTTCATTATATATTAGTTCTGGTTTTGGCTTTTTAATGCGTTGTAAATCATACGTGACCGTGAATAAGCTTCGTGCCAACACAAACACCCACACTGTTTACGTCACGACACACCACCATCATCAGCTGGGCCCAAAGGACGCTATCTCAGTCACCATGGCAACGGTTACCATAACTCGCCTCCTGCCCGCCAGCCAGTAGGTCGCTTATATTCCTGTAAGTCCTCATAATCAAGGGGTTAAATCACCATAATCAAGGGGTTAAATCACCATAATCAAGGGGTTAAATCACCATAATCAAGGGGTTAAATCATCATAATCAAGGGGTTAAATCACCATAATCAAGGGGTTAATACGCACATAATTCCCGTAACTACTGCTGGCATTTATAACAGACGCCAATGACCTTCTCCTAACACCAGCATTTTTAGTATAATAATAATTCTTGTATTTAATGACAATATAATAAATTAAATACCAACCTTATATTACGCTATATAAATTATATAGTGTTCATAATATAAGAAATTCTGGGTTAGGCGATTAAATACCAGAATTAATTACATACCGTTTATATTATAGTTATTCTGGTCTCAATTGTATATAGTTAATGATTATATGAATTAAATGCCCAGAATCAGCTAAAATTGATACTTTGATAATTAATTAATTATTTTAGTATCTATGTTTTGTAAGGTAATGTGTGTTTGGTGGTATTTATTGACATACATACATAATAATAATAGTAATGGTTGCCCCTCTTGTAACGAGGATGGCCGGCCCAAGGGCCTCCTAGGCGTGAATTTGTTTAAGGTGTAGAAGCTGTCGCCAACACAACAACCACACCCTGAGTTAACGAGTTGCATGACCCAATGTCAAGGAATAATCCGAGAAGACCGGACAACTCGCCAACTGCACTGGCTAACCATTACCCCGGAATATGATCAGCAAATCGATTAAGATCCAGTTTCCCAATTACTGCTGGGTAGACGGAGGCAAGTGGCGTAAAGAAACTTTTCCATATTTCAAACTGCCCAGGGATCGAACCCGGGTCCACTCGCTTGTGAGGCGAGCTTGCTGACCAATTGACCATTACACCACAGGCCGCCCCACACACACACACACACATACACACACACCGCCAGTTAGAATCATATGAGGTCAAGTTGTCTGCTTGTTTGACTGTCTCGTCTGTCTGTCTGTTCCTAGTAATGTCCAAAATTACTTACCCTTCAAGTCATCCATCAGGGAGTCTTGGTAGGGGAAGCGTGGGGGGGGGCGTGTAGGGGCGTGGGGGGGGAGACGTGTAGGGGCGTGGGGGGGAGGAGACGTGTAGGGGCGTGGGAGGGGGGCATGTAGGGGCGTGGGGGAAGGGTGTAGGGGCGTGGGGGAAGCGTGTAGGGGCGTGGGGGAAGGGTCAGTCATCCAGTCAGACAGTTTGTCAGCCATCCAGTCAGCCAACCAGTCAGCCAGTCATCCAGTCAATCAACCACACAGTCAGTTATCCAGTCAGGCAACCCACTGCGCCACAATTATCCTACCATGTGTAAATAAATTTTGTTTTTTAATGTTTTATGTTCTGATCGATACGAACCTTGAGGATTTTAAAGAGATAGATAGATAGATAGATACTCAGACAGACAGGCAGGTAAATAGACATATGGAAATACAGACAGGTGGACAGACAGAAAAAGGTTATCGAAAACTAAAATGGATTTGCTTAGGTTAGGTTAGGTTAGGTTAGGTTAGGTTAGGTTAGGTTAGGTTTACAGAGGACTTCAATAGCTCGTAAGTTACCTATAAGATCTTATCCATAACAGTAATGTGTCAGGTAAACTGCTCTTCACCTCTGATTTAATTAGGCGCTGACGTGTGTGTGTGTGTGTGTTTCTCAGCTGCCGTCATCTTCCAAGTTCTGAGATGAAAACGTCCCAGTGTATGTAATGAAGAACGTGTCGACCAAAACACACACACACACACACACACACACACACACACACACACACACTGTTTTGATAACTTTCTTCATTAATTTAGTAAAGATCTCTCTCTCTCTCTCGCTCTCTCTCTCTCTCTCTCTCATAATTATCTCCAGTATAAATTCTATGACACAAAATCCTTTAATAACAAAAGCCACCTACCTACACTGTACAAAACAAAAGACGATGAGTTAAACAAAAGACTATCTCTAAAACAATAGACGATCACTTATACAACAGACGATCACTTAAACAATAGACGATTCAAGTTTTCAATAAATTTACCGAGAAAAACTCATGGTGTTTATAGTGTACGAAAATCTCATATATTTATATCATCTGGTGAATTGAGTCATACCCTGGTGAAGTCACTCAAACCCTGGTGAAGTCACTCAAACCCTGGTGAAGTCAGTCATACCCTGGTGAAGTCACTCAAACCCTGGTGAAGTCACTCAAACCTTGGTGAAGTCAGTCAAACCCTGGTGAAGTCACTCAAACCCTGGTGAAGTCAGTTAGGTTAGGACAGTAGCTATACATCTAGATGTTAAAGTATTGAATATCATATTTGTACGAATTACTGATAATGAATCCTAGATCTACTGCAAGAAATGTTGGTGTTGTTGCTGGTGCAGGAAGGAAGGAAGGAAGGAAGGAAGGAAGGGAGGAAAGAAAGGAACATGTATCTATTACTAAAGAGTTATGGGTCTGTGTCTTGTACAGGTGAATTATAGCCACCACACCTGTCTCTAGTGCCATGTCTTACTAATGAGTGTCTCCCTACAGGAGGTGGAGGCGTACGGGAACTGCAGGCACCGACAGGAGGAGGGGGTAGCCACGCCCCTGCGCCCCGCCTACGCCCCGACCTCCCAGTCGCCCGCCACCAGCCCACCGGCGCCTTACCCCAGACGGCCGCAACATCTCAGCTCACACAAGCCCTTGCCCTACAACCCCTCCTTCATTGGAGGGATGCCATGCACCACGAACCACTCACATGACTCCTGGATAACGTCGCAGCCCAGTGCCCCCTCCCTGCCCTTCCAGCCCACGCCGCCCCCACCTTTCGCTCATCATCACGCCCACATGGGCTACTACCCGATGGAGATGGGCGGTGTGAGCGGCGTGGCGGGGACAGGGTTGGTACTGTCGAGGGTGGTGAGGATGCTGGAGGCCACCCCGCCCCCTTACCTCCTCCTCCCTGAACACCCCAACGTCCCCGCCTCGCCTGGCTTGCCCAAACACGCGCCTCCAGCCCCGCCCAACACCGCCCACGCCCGTAGATATAACTCTGATACTTCCCGGTACCCGATGCTGACTAAGTCCCAAACCAGTCCCAACTTGGTACATGGTGGCGAGATGGCCCTCAGCACTCGGGTGTCCGGGCCACCGCCCTCACCCAGACTCGGCTAACTGTCAGGTGTCAGACAGTGACCTCAACCTTCGAGGTCTCACACCTCCAGGGGTTAGTGAGGTAGGTGGTGTTACCGGTAAGAGAGGACCTATACCTCGAGTGTACAACAGTGAATCCGTTTGGGTTACAAGAGGGTGGTAGGTGTACCAGCAGCCCTCTAGTGCCACCTCAGGGCCAAGACACTATAGATCAACGCCACAACAAACAATCAACAGTGTGGCGTCGTTCTGTTCCATCAATAAGCCTCATCTGGAAACTAACACCAAATATATTACGTGTTTTACCGCCTGCCTATAGCGGCGCTCCTTAATGATTATGACCAGGACCTCCTCACCTACAGCGGACGTGGCACTTGAGTGTCTGGTCGCTTCACAGGTGTGCCAGCCAGAGTGTGATAAGAAAGTATACGTGGCAATATAGGAGGTCAGTAGGGATAGGCAGAAGTAAGTACAGTAAAGTGAGGACTGGTGTTGACACAGTCACCATCAGAACCTTCTCCTTGAGGGGCGTCTAAAGCAGCAGCTCTTGGGATAGATCATCAGTGCTCCCTCCGTCAACACCTAACATAATCAACAAGACAGAGTATAGCTTGCCAATATATACAACTATGGCTGTAGTCCGTCCAGTTATGACAATATGCGCCTGTAGACAACAGTAGCAGCCTCAAGCTTAGCAGTATTCTCAAGACGCCGCCCAAAAAAATAGTAAATATTCAGATAAACACATTTTCTCAACTATAAATATATCAATGATCCTATTATGACAGTTCCATGATGTATCGTGTACAGATGTATAGAAAATAATATTGAATGACTATTTATTCTCGCCTTAGTGCTTCGTATAGAACATAAAGCAAAGAATCTCTATTGACCATTTAAAACACTCGCTCCAAAAAAATGTACCTTTACGTTGTGTCATATTATTTAACACAGCAAAATCATAAAGAACATTTTTGGGGAGTAACAATAGTCAGGTTAGGTTAGGTTAGGTCTGGTTAGGTTAGGTTAGGTTAGGTTAGGTGAATATAACATGCCTATAATTGAAGCTGTGTAACTAACCGCCCGTAATTATTTATTACTAGAGGCTCTTTTGTTAATATTTTCTATGTGGTATTAAATCAAGGTGTAATTTTAGGGGTATATAGGAGACGTTATAGTGTGTGTGTGTGTGTGTGTGTATATGTATAGGAGACGTTATAGTGTGTGTGTGTGTGTGTGTGTGTGTGTGTGTATAGGAGACGTTATAGTGTGTGTGTGTGTGTGTGTGTGTATAGGAGACGTTAATAGTGTGTGTGTGTGTGTGTGTGTGTATAGGAGACGTTATAGTGTGTGTGTGTGTGTGTATAGGAGACATTATAGTAGACACACTATAACGTCTCCTATGCACACTATTAACATCATGTCACGTCTCTATGTTTGTAATGACTCCTTAATCAATAGGACAAAACATTCCTCGTTCAACACACACACACACACACACACACACACACGAACGTCATAAAAAAGTCTTATTAATACTATCGGTTGTTGAGGTTGATGTTATCCGAACTTTTATACTATCTGTCTGTCTGCCTGTCTGTCTGTCTGTGTGTCTGTCTGTCTGTCTGTCCTAGCAGTCGTATATATATGTGTCCTAGCAACAGAAAAATATTGATAGGGTTAACTATAGAAATTATTATGTGCCAAATAAAATAATAATAAGCCTCTTAGTTTACCCTCAAGATGTCAGTTACCTATTGACTTTTTTTTTAGCTTTTTTTTGTCAATATATAATTAATATCGTAAACAAATTATCGTTTTTGTTTTACGTTCCCGCATACATACATACATACATACATACAATACATACATACATACATACATACATACATACATTTCAATATATTTTCTTCGAGTTGCCTAATTTTATTTTTATTTTACCTAACCTAACCTAGCCTAACCTAACCTAACCTAACCTAACCAAAGACACTTCGCTGTTGGCTGTGCTGTTACATAATGAGTGGCTGTTGTATCCTGGTGTTAAATTGACCTTCTGTACTGTAACTTCAAACGCCGTTCATAATGATACAGCTCCTATGTATCAACCTAGGAGCATCTGTGGCTTAGCATTTTGATCTCTCCTCTTAGTACCATTATCACCTCCTAGGATCATTATCACCTCCTAGGATCATTATCACCTCCTAGGATCATTATCACCTCCTAGGGTCATTATATCTCCTCTTAACTTTTTGGGTTAGGTTAGGTTAGGTTAGATTAGGTGGTAAAGACTCTGGTATTAGCTAATCTATATTCCTAATCGTCGGTATAACTTAGCTAATCTATATTCCTAATCGTCGGTATAACTTAGCTAATCTATATTCCTAATCGTCGGTATAACTTAGCTAATCTTTATTGGGTTAGGTTAGATTAGGTTTGATGTGGTTAGGTTAGGCTACATTTTGTCATATCATTTCAATAAGGATTCCAAGATCACTCAGAAACATGAGAGACATTGCGTTATGCTGAGATCATGTTATGGGACTGAATTCTTTCATGTCTGTCTGTCTGTCTGTCTGTCTGTCTGTCTGTTAAAGAGGAATTTATGATCATGTGTCTGTCTTGGTATAATGTGATCATGGCTGTCTATGTGTCTGTCTGTCTGTCTGTCTAAAAATGGTTATTGTTTATCGTTGTTGTTGTTGTTGTTGTTGTTACTTGTTATAATGTAGCTCTGACAACTCGAGGTGTTCACTCATAAGACTCACACAGGTACTCTAGACTCACACAGGTACCCATAAGACTCACACAGGTACTCTAGACTCACACAGGTACCCATAAGACTCACACAGGTACTCATAAGACTCACACAGGTACCCATAAGACTCACACAGGTACTCTAGACTCACACAGGTACCCATAAGACTCACACAGGTACCCATAAGACTCACACAGGTACCCATAAGACTCACACAGGTAACCATAAGACTCACACAGGTACTCATAAGACTCACACAGGTAACCATAAGACTCACACAGGTACTCTAGACTCACACAGGTACCCATAAGACTCACACAGGTACCCATAAGACTCACACAGGTACTCTAGACTCACACAGGTACCCATAAGACTCACACAGGTACCCATAAGACTCACACAGGTACCCATAAGACTCACACAGGTAACCATAAGACTCACACAGGTAACCATAAGACTCACACAGGTAACCATAAGACTCACACAGGTACTCTAGACTCACACAGGTACTCTAGACTCACACAGGTACTCATAAGACTCACACAGGTAACCATAAGACTCACACAGGTAACCATAAGACTCACACAGGTACTCTAGACTCACACAGGTGCCCATAAGACTCACACAGGTACTCATAAGACTCACACAGGTAACCATAAGACTCACACAGGTACCCATAAGACTCACACAGGTACTCTAGACTCACACAGGTACCCATAAGACTCACACAGGTACTCATAAGACTCACACAGGTACCCATAAGACTCACACAGGTACTCTAGACTCACACAGGTACCCATAAGACTCACACAGGTACCCATAAGACTCACACAGGTACCCATAAGACTCACACAGGTACTCATAAGACTCACACAGGTACTCATAAGACTCACACAGGTACCCATAAGACTCACACAGGTACCCATAAGACTCACACAGGTACCCATAAGACTCACACAGGTACTCATAAGACTCACACAGGTACTCATAAGACTCACACAGGTACTCATAAGACTCACACAGGTACCCATAAGACTCACACAGGTACCCATAAGACTCACACAGGTACCCATAAGACTCACACAGGTACTCTAGACTCACACAGGTACTCATAAGACTCACACAGGTACCCATAAGACTCACACAGGTACTCATAAGACTCACACAGATACTCTAGACTCACACAGGTACCCATAAGACTCACACAGGTACTCATAAAACTCACACAGGTACTCATAAGACTCACACAGGCACCCATAAGACTCACACAGGTACTCTAGACTCACACAGGTAACCATAAGACTCACACAGGTACTCTAGACTCACACAGGTACCCATAAGACTCACACAGGTACTCTAGACTCACACAGGTAATCATAAGACTCACACAGGTACCCATAAGACTCACACAGGTACTCTAGACTCATACAGGTACTCTAGACTCACACAGGTACCCATAAGACTCACAGAATATTATATTTATTCGATGATTATCTGGAGATTAATTAAACTGTAATTTATATCATTATTATATAAATCTGAGTACAGTGTTATAGTGTACATAGGGGATAAATTTATATACGTGTACCTTATATGACAGTAATGTTTGTTTACATAAGACGAATAAATTTGTATATATATAAATTAATTACTACTTTCGGTGGTTAATTAAAATGTTTATAGAGGTGATAAAAATTATTAATTGTGTTTATTTAATTTATTTCTATGTTTTGTTGTTAGTCTCTCTCTCTCGTTCTCTCATCTCTCCTTCGTTAGTCTCTTGTTCTTCATTTACATCTTTTATCAACTATTTTATTGGTATTTTCAATTGTATTTTTAATTGAGATATATGTCTATTGTTTTTCAAGATAGGTAGATAGATAGAGTACCATTGCCTTCTGTTTTCATCTACTACTCAAATGTGCCAATAAAGATCTTGTTGTAGAAATGTGTAGTGTTTGTATACACCTGTGTGTGTGTGTGTGTGTGTGTGTGTGTGTGTGTGTACTGCAGATTGGCCTGATACAAGCTGATGATCATATTGACAAGCCTAATAGTAAGCAATATGAGGTAACGGTAAGCAACAACAGGAGGTAACAGTAAGTAACAACATGTGAGTAAGGATCAACAGGAAGTTACAGTAAGCAACAACAGGAGCTAACGGTAAACTACAACAGGAGGTAAAGGTAAACTACAACTGGAGGTAACAGTAAGCAACAACAGGAAGTAACACCAAGAGGTAACAGCAGATAACAACAGAGGATAAGTGTAAATAGCAACAGCTCAGAAAAACAGAAAAAACACAACAGGAGGTAACGCCATGAGCGGTAATCATAACAGGAAATAACAGTAAATAACAACAGGAAATAACAGTAAACGAGGCACAAAACAGAACCTTCTTGAACATAGTGTGTGTGTGTGTGCAAGAATACCCAGTCTGTTGTGGGCCCATAAATTAATATTATATCAACTTGTGTCATTCGGTAATAATAATAATAATAATAATAATAATAATAAAATTGGTGTGGTGACTTTATGATTAGTTAATTCTTTCATAGATTTATTTAAGTTTCCACTGAGACTTTAAAGAAAACTCCATTTGTTGAGTAGCTTCCTAGAAAATGATAGTTCATATTCTCTAGGTAACTAATATAAACTAGTACACACGGTTATCGGTATCCCAGTGTTAATTTTCATAAGTTGATTTTCATGAAATTTTCACTTTAGCTTCGTAGAATGTTTTTTTAATTTTCACAAGATGTTTAATTTTGTACTTATTTAACTACATACGAATCCTGTTTCCTCCTGTACTAGCACTAGAGTGACTAGACAGACCAATGGCTAGTAAGCTGGTAAGTGGTGAAATGATATATAAAAACAGCTTTCTTGGGCTATCGACAGTCAGACAGACAGATAGGTAGATTAGATAGATACAATTAAATCGTCACACAAGTTCACATTGGTAAAACTTGTATTGTACACGTTTTCTCCCTTCTACCCTCAACGACTTATAATAATAATAATAATAATAATAATAATAATAATAATAATAATAATAATAATAAGTAATGAGTAATAATAATAAATTTCTATCAATAAAAAATATAACACTGTACCTACTGTATGTCCCTCCCACAAAACATTCCATACCAACACCTTGGCTGTACACAGAGACTTGACCCATGATAGCACTAATAACATATGAAGGTAAATCTTATACAGGATTCCTTCATTTTAGCCGACTAGGTGATTTTTTTTTTTCCGGCGAGACGTTCAACAAAAAAATATACAAATTCGTTTTCACAGTATTTCTATTTTGATTGAATTTCACCTTTATCTCAGTTTTTCATCCTGTCAGCCCAAGAGATTCTCAAATATTGTGATAGTGTGAGCGAGGAGAGGTGTGTGTCTTTTATTATATGAGGTTAGGTTAGGATATAACTGGTCGGGTTAGTTTAAGTAAGGTTAGGTTGGTCTATAACTGAAAGAAAATGAACTATACCTTTCCATGTCCTGGATGGTGACGTGACGAGCTAAATGGGCGTCATCCAGGTGTGATTTGGTCTGACCCAAGTTAAGTCCTTGTGTATACTGTAGATAAACCATCATCACTATCATCATTCTTGTAGATAATGTTCTTCAGCGTCTGAAAAAAAAGCATAGGTTATTGTTGCTATTGTTATTATTATTATTATTATTATTTTATATTTCGTATCATTTTCTTCCAACTAAAGCTTTGTCGGCTGTTCATGGTTGAATTACCTTACTGTTTAATCATTATTTGTATACCAGCACGGCTCTAATGTGCAGTGGAAGTTGTTGGCCATAATACCTACATGGTCTAAACTATGTTACACTGCATATCCTGCGGTGTGTATATTCATGTTAAACAGCATACCTGCACTGTTTATATACACGCTGAACTAATTGTAAACTTCTATGGCTATTTTCTGAATAAACAAATGAATCTACAACGGATAAACCTAAGTAATGTGATTAACCAAGGCTCAATCATTACATTTTGTTAACAACTATTTAACTCAAATGGGCGTGGGAGCGATGGGAAGTGGTGGTTTAGTTAGACATTGGTGCGCCTCCTCCCTGTCGACCTGCGCAGGTTTAGTTGGGCCCTGGTATAATGCGTGTGTGTCTCTCAATTACCGTCCAGTGTTCAATCCCCAGCCCGGGACAGATGCGAGAAGAGCGTCATCCAGTGTGACTCGTATGTCGAAGATTTCCTAAGTCCAGGTAGCCTACTGTGCTTTCTTTATGCACTGTTCTGTCACAATAAAGTTCTTAACAAGGAATAAACCAACCGCGCAAATGGCTAGTAAGATGACAAATGGTGAAGTGATAAATAATTATAGTAACAATAGATTTGTTTTTCTTTCTTTTCAATGAATCATATGATGGTAAAACAGTTAATTATTAGTAGTATGTTGGTAATTATTATCATTATAATCAGCATGTCATAATAGTTTTTCTATAGTAAAAGTTAAGCGTGACTCAAAAGTAGATGCCTTTTAAAGAGATATCTAAAGAAGCTTGAGGTATCCCGTGCGGTTAAGCCTTAACCTAAGATTATTTTACCTGTGTAACTATCAGCTGATTCACTATAAAAATATTAATATAAAAATAAGTTTGGCGTCAACACAGCCGAGACGAATCCGCTCACCATTATCAGCTGCTTCTGAAGGAACTGCGCATGCGCCGCTTCTCTAGGCACGAAAATCATTTGTTCAAACAACGTTCCTGAACTTTGAGATATATTGGTAATTTGTAGTCTTGAACACAGAATACGAATTGTTTACCTTGACGGTGTTATCTGTATATAGGTAAAATAATCAGAGGCATTTGTAGATACAGAAGAAGTAGTATTAAATATTACAAATATAAAGGTTGACCAAAAAACATTTAAATGCGAAAACAAAAGCTCCGTTAGTACTAGCTACTTACTCCCTTAAGTCTGAATAAACTTAAAAGAGAATTAGTTTCTCTATAGTCAGCGGAATTGACAGAGGGAGAAAATAGAAATAATTAACACACAAGGAATGCGCACACAAGGAATTGGTGAATTATATTGACGCGACAGCCGCCTCCCGTCCCAACCATTACCAAACATGACGAAAGGAACTAAACAACATACCTAGCTGAGGCACATTTTGAAATAGAAGTGTCTAAATTACTTCAGGATATTGATAACCATTGTTGTACTATCAACCATTGTTTTATTTTTCGTGATATACCGAAAACACGCAATTAAATAAATGGAATAAAAGTATAATTTACAGCGACCGGTTTGGAGTTCTTAGTGACATTTAGAACCGTGGTATTGAGTACAAGATGAAAATTATATATTTTATTATTATTATTATTATTAAATAGTAATTTATGCTGTGGGGGATGAAAAAGAAGGTGAGTGTGATTGAGCATCAAATCATTACATTGCCCAACTGTGGTATGAGCAGACATAGAGGGGCGTTTGGAGCAGTTTTCTGTGGTAGGAGTTGGTGAGGGAGAATGGCGGCCGCTCTCCTCTACCCTCGCTGCCGGGCTCTGCTAAACTCCACACGGGGACCGGCTTGGGCTAGCCTCGCTCAGGGTCCCTATACGTCAGCATAGCCCGCCGACTTATGTTGGTCTTTTTTCCGTATCCTAGAAATAAATATTTTCTATCTTATCATCCTCAACTGTTAATATATAGTCTTTGCTTTAAAGAAACAACAACATATATCTGCAAATCATCACGATCGTGCATATTTCAGCCGCGTCATTGGCACCTTTCTTGTATAGTTTGATTACGGGATAAAAATATGGATATGAATGTTGGATAGTCTTTATTTTGTAATGATTGTTGTTATGTGTACCGAAGACAGCTATATAAGGACTTTCTTCAGTGTACTTACAGAACTTATGGGAGTTAATGTACAAATGCCGGTGTTCTACCTCGGCGTCACTGGGCGGTCCACGCAACACACCAATGCTTAGGTCAGCATTTTACATACACCGTGATGTAAAAATGATTATATACGAGAAAATATAGATTAAAAAGCATAAACTTGTTTAAATGTAATTTAATACAAATAAATAGATCTACATTAAGCGTGGACAAGAGGTGACTATACAGACGCGCACCTGATAATACACACACACACACTTCTACATTTGACATTTAAAATATCTTTCATAAGTATTTAAACCTTTTTCCCAATAATAAAATAACACAAGTAGTACAATTCAAATCGTAGTTACATTTTGGATGCAATATCAGCGTTGTGATTTACCGTGTGTTGCCAGCACCGTCCGGCCGCGTGGTCCCGGTAACCAGAGCTGACCGAACACTTGTGGTATTTTCCCAAACATTGCGTCATTTATTTCGAAATTATTAGCTCTTGTAATTTTTCGTTCTTGTAAAATTGAGGTGCTTTATTGCAAAATTCCTCAGGCTTCACTTTACATATTTATATGTGTATGACACATGTGTTATGAATATAATATCCTTTGTATGCCAGAATTTCAATAACTATGTTCAACTGTTGGATTGTCACTAGCGGAACCATATACTGTATGTATAACTTTAAAAACAGTATTTAATATTTCAGCATAATATATTGCAGATCAGCTATTTCCTATATTACTGTATTTTATACATCTTATAGAATATAAATTATTACCCCACATTGTGCCTAGTGTTCACTACAACCTTCCTTTGTTCTGTCAACGGTGACCAATATTATCATGTATCTGGCATCGCCAACGGCCTGACGAAACACCTAAGGATTGTGATAGTTTTATATTATAACCTTAAAAAATTACTTTTGCTTGACTTCTTATGAAGAAGGCATATCACTTACAAAATATAGTGTTTTACTTAAACAAAGTGAGCGCGCTAGGCGTCAGACTGGCGCCATTGTGCGCATGCGCGACCACGGCCCTGAGAACTCCTCTTTGATTCGTTCATTTTGGCCCGAGGTCGCGACGCTTTCCAAAATGACCGATATTTTTTTAATCGTTTGGATCCCTTCACTGCAGACGGTACTTTGATGATGGCTGAACTTCACCTTACACAATTTATAGGTAGACCAGATGCGAAACCTAGATAATACACTCTTTGGTGTTAATCTCCTCCAGGTTGGTAAGATTTAAAGGGTCTTTGTTTCCTGTTGTACGCCCCTGTCATGTTCCCCCTGCCGGAGCATTGCTGAAGCGTCTGTTATTTGTTATGGCCTGGTGGTGGCGGGAGCGGACGCCAGCCAGCTTGCTCCCTCACCTCCTTCAACACAGATCCCCCCCCCCCCCCCTCAAGTCTCCTGGTGGACTCTTAGGCTAGCTAACATCCTCAACCCATCACAGACTCTCCCTTCTTTGTGGTGGCGGGAGTCTCCAAGTGCCGGATTTAGCGTAGTTACCCCCAAACATTGTCATCATTTGATGAATTTTAAGTGGATAGATGATGCCAGGCCGCACCAAACCTCATGATCCAACTTTAGCTGCACTGTGTTATGAGTCATATTTTTGCAGAGGAATTCTTTCAGTATGAAGAGTGAAAATGGTTATAAACAGTTGTTGATACGAGTGTCCTGCGCTTCAGGGAGGCGGCGGGGGAGAGTGATGAAAGATTCAGGGGAGAATTGCGCCACGGACAAAGACTGACGTCGTGCGCTGATGTGTTGTCCTCTGGGGCCCCAGTCACCAGTTAGTCATTTCAGGGACAGTTATTTCTAAATACAGTGACAGGATGTATTTGTCCGGTTGCGATTGTCATGACAGCTAGTGACAGTCGACAGAATCGTGCGGGAAAAAGTAGTCATTCGGTAGAGAAACAGACGTGCAACACGGCTAAGTAGAGGATGTTAGCTACAACGTAACATGAACAAATGGTAATGACAAAGTCTAGCATAGAGCAGCACCAACATTAGAATCTTTGAGCTTACACAGCAGTAACAACTGTAATACTCAGTCCTTTTAAAAGAACAATTACTGGCAGCACCAGTAAGTCAAGCACACAGTAACAGGCAGCAGCAACAGTTAAGTCAGGCACACAGTAACAGGAATATAAACAGTCAGCCACACAGCAGGAGCGGCCCAACAACGCCAGCAGCAGCCAGCCACATCACGCAGCTGGCGGTGGAACTTCCCCATGTTGCAACGCCAAGCACAGCAGCTGCCCAACCCTAGGCGCCATCACCGCCACGCCAACGCCACCACCGTCGGCGCAGCTGGCCAGACAGACGGCCCCCACATGACGCACCCTGCTGGCCCTGGTCCATGTGAAGGTGCGTACAGGTAGAGTGTGTGGTAGAGGGACACCTGTGCCTACCCCACCAGCTCCACCACACGTGTCCGGGGCCTCGCTCTCTGACGCAGGTGACGGCTGATAGGCTGCGCCAGAGCGTCGCTCCCCTCCACGCTACTTACCTCTTCCCTCCACCGCCTCCTCACCCTTCCCTGCCTCCATCCCTCCCTCCCTACCGCCTCTTGCCTCCACCAATCTCTTTCTTCCCTCCCACGTGGCGCTTCCTTCCAATCTCTCTCTCCCCTCCATCCCTACTCTTTCTTCTCTCCTCTCTTTCCTCATCCGCCCAGTATCTTCCCTTAGCCACACCCCTCATTGGCTCAACCTCCCAAGCTTCTGTATCCCAGCCGCTGTCACGAGTTCCATTCCATCAAGTACCCGCAGCCTCTCTTGTTTATCACCCATGATTACAATGAAACTCGAAAATGACATTCCACGAAAAGGTCTTTACCGCCGAACTGCAACCACAATACGAAGGACGCCATCTCGTGTGTGTTGGTGGGTGCGTGAAAGTTAGGTTATGCCTCGGAGTGACAGCGGCGCTCAGAACCAGTCCACACTCCTCATATACCCTAAGGAAAAACAATTCACTTGGTGCTCGTAATATGTAGTTTAAAAATTGACATGCGAATGATTGATTACAAATAAATGAGTTTCACAACGTAAGGTTTATTGGGGATACAAGTTATTAAGAGTAGGCAGTACACGCCAGTCTTCTTCGTTACTTCGGCAAGATAATGGGAAATAAATCCGAGCTTTAACCAGGCATTTATTTGTGGTGTAAACGGATCTTGACGCATGCTTTTGTTTGTGTGCTTGGTAGTGTGTATAAAGTACATGTCTCAGTTTGGCTACATGTTTCAGAGTACAGTATCAGCTTTACGGAGGGAGGAACAGGTGGCCAGTACCCAGGGGTGGAGAGCGTGTGTGACGCAAGAGGCGCACGCTCCAGTAAACTCCTGCCAACTCCAGCTACCAACCACCAGTAACCAATTCCAGCTCAACTTGACCAAATGACAACGCCTCTGCCAATGTCCCACCTCAGTACGTCCAAGTCTTGAGCTCTCAGGTACTAACGGCGACCCCCCACAACCTGCGCCGCTCAAGGGGAAGGCGTGGTGATACGCCTTCCTGGTGGTGGTGGTAGTGGAGTGGGCGGCTGGTCCCACAGGCAAGCTCACCGCCGCCCCACCCTGGCGCCGAGCAGACCCTTCCTCCGAAGGTCGCTAGCCTTCCCTGGGACCTTCCTAAACGGTTAAATATGCCACCTGACATTATTATACTTTCCAGAGCTTCCAAAGTGTCCTCAGAGAGGAGTCAGCTACAAGAGAAGTAGCCGAGCTGTAACAGAAGCTTGTCTGAGTCAACTATGTGAGTCGATAATTACTTCATTTTCTTTATCTCTTTAGAGCTTTCACAGGTCGAAGTCATCAGCAAGACCCACGATCACAACTTCAACCTCAGGAGATTGTAAGATTATAATTGGCTCTTTGCAATGTTGTTATCCCTAACCAATGACCAATCAGTGGACCACGATTCTGGAGTGTGTGTTTGTGTGTAGAACCGGAGGTGTTGCCGCCGAGTCCACACACCCTGCCCACCTACAACACCTTCGCCCAATTACCACACACCCTGCCCACCTACCACACACCCCGCCCACCTTCACCCACCTTACATTACCACAGTTCGCCCCACCCAATGGCCTTCACGAAACATGGCTCGCCCCACCCACCCCCTCACCTACCAATCCCATCTCACCCACCCTATGCATCCAACCTCCCTTACCCACCACGACCCACCCCCACCCATCCTCCTTTACCCACCCCATCCATTCTCCTTCACCCACCACAAGCCTATCCCACACATCCTCCTTCACCCACCACAAGCCTATCCCACCCATCCTCCTGTACCCACCACGACCCACCCCACCCATCCTTCCTCCCGTACCCACCACAACCCACCCCCACCCACCCTCCTTTACCCACCACGACCCACCCCATCCACCCTAACAATGCCAAACTGCCACGTACTCACAAAGATGAATCAATGACACTTAATGATTGTTTATCAGAGAGAGAGAGAGAGAGAGAGAGAGTACCGGCATCACGTATTATTTACCTCACGCAGGTACCCGTATGTTTTCCTAGACAAGAGAGAGAGAGAATTCATGGGTCAGGTTGCCTCACTAGATTGACTTACAAGTAAACAACAAAACATAAGTGTGTGTGTGGGGTGGTAAAAGACTGCAGCATTCTTTTCGATGACTATTCTGGGTCGATCTTATTACCTCAAAGAAAATATGATTAAATCTCCTACTCAACTCCTACCATCACCGGTCACCTGGGTGAGTTGGTAGGTTGGTGGATGAGTGGGTAGGTTGGTGGGTGAGTGAGTGAGTAGGTGGATGGGTGAGTGAGTGAGTAGGTGGATGAGTGGGTAGGTGGATGAGTGAGTAGGTGGGTAGATGGATGGGTGGGTGAGTGGGTTGACAATTCCCTCCATCCAACCCCTACAGCCCACCCCCCTCCATACTCGCGTTGAAAATATTAAACTATAATATGTCTCCATTTATTAGGCTCTTCCTCAGTCACTAATTATTATCTTCTTTTACCCTTTTATTCCTCTGACCACATAAAGAGTAGTGCTAGAGACACACACACACACACTAGCCACATCACCTTCCTCCTCCCCCACCGCACACACACATAAGAATGGAGGAAACTGCAGCGGGCCTATTGGTCCATACTGGGCAGTCCCGTTTACACCCAACCCCGATCGCTCATATATCCTACACGCCCTTTTTTAGTGCCATCAGCAAATTTACTTATGTTGTTGTCCACGCCGATATCTATGTCGTTTATGTATACAATAAATAATAATGGTCCAAGTACTGAGCCTTGGGGAACTCCACTAGTGACGTTGCTCCAATGCGATTTAGTGCCGTTTATGCTCACTCGCTGTTTCCTGTCCTGTAACCACGCCCTAATCCATTTAAGGATATTACCTTTGATGCCATGCGCTTCTACCTTTCTAATTAGTCTTTCGTGGGGGACTTTGTCGAAGGCTTTGCTAAAGTCGAGATATACCACATCATAATTGTGCCCCTCGTCCACCGATTCGAAAACCGATGAAAAGAATGTGAATAGATTAGTTAGACATGAACGCCCGCTTGTGAAGCCATGTTGGGAATCATTGATCAACTTTCGAATAGAGTTTGAAATGATTGCTTCCAGTAATTTGCCTACAATTGATGTTAGACTGATTGGACGGCAGTTAGAGGATAGTAATCTATCTCCCTTCTTGAAAATCGGTATTACATTCTCTATCCTCCAGGATTCTGGTACTACACCCGTTTTTAAGGACATGTTAAGCAACTTTGCTAAGGGTATACTAAGCTCTTCCTTACATTCCTTTAATACTCTGGCAAATATCTCATCAGGACCAGGTGACTTATTAGGCTTCAGTTCGTCTATTTGCTTACTAACATCGTTACTAGTCACTACTATCCCGCTTAATTTATTTTCATCGCTATCTCTGTATAGAGTCGGTGCCTCCGGTATCATGTTTAAATTTTCGGTGGTGAAAACTGTTGAAAAATATTTATTCAGATTATTGCTCATTTCTCCGTCGTAATCAGTTAGCTCGCCGGTATCTGACTGTATTGGTCCAATCTTTTCTCGTGTTTTAGTTTAATACATTTAATAGAATCCCTTGGGGTTTGACTTCGCCTCCCTTGCTACCTTCAGTTCATTATTCCTCTTTGCTTTTCTTATCTCGGTCTTAACCCTACCGGCCAACAATACCTTATAATAACCTCGGAGATAAACTTCACCACGATTTATTCTCCTACCTATAGCCTTCCTTTGTCCAATATTCTTTAAATAATTATTTATCCATTTAGGATCATTGTTGTCTGATCTGAGTTTTCTGTATGGTATGTTCTGCCTTTGTGCATTAAGTAACTCATTATTTAAAATGTTGTGGAACTCGTTAACCTCAGATCTCGTGATCAGGTCATCTTCAACCGCCAGGTCTCCAGGTAAGGTGAGGTCGCCCTCTGTGGGTACATTGTGTGAGGTCATGTAATTCACTCCCAAGCGTGATACCCCTTCTCTCAGCTGCCTCTTCAAACTATCAAAGTTTGCCCTTCTAAAATCTGGGACTTTAGTGGAATTTTCCTTGCGGCTGCCCTGAAATTCTAATTGGAATCTTATTTCTTTGTGATCGCTGTTGGCAAGTTTGTTCCCTATCACACACACACACTGACCACATCACCACCGACCCTCACCTTCCTCCTCCCCCACCACACACACATACCTGAAGTCAATTATCACTATATATATTCCCTGTAAATCTTTATATTAAAACATTTATTATATTGACCAAGTCTTGTAAACACACCGACAATGCCCGAGTTGTTGACTTAACCCCTGATACATAATATTATTGTTTACATCATGTGGTCTGTTTGTCTCCTAGCAACAACAGCTGGGTTGTTTTTTTCTTCTTAAAGTATTACATTACTGTCACGTCATTCAGGGCTTTTTCTGACATCTCGGTAATGTCATTGTTGTTTTTTCTCTGACGTCATGGCGATGTTATTGCTTTCCTCTAACGTCAAGGTGAGGTCATTCTTGTTTTCCTCTGACGTCACGGTGATGTCATTCTTGTTTTCCTCTGACGTCACAATGATGTTATTTTTTTCATCTAACGTGATGGTGATGTCATTGTTGTTTTCCTCTGACGTCACATATGGAGGGTGAATGAGGTGAGAGATTTATCTACCAAATAGTGGCAAGATGAGAGAGATGTGTAGATGTGAAATACTTACCCCACTACACAGTCAACTTAGGTTAGGTTAGGCTAGGATAGGTGTACATCCACCGAGGAAATCAAATACCACTGCTTTAGTTCCCCCTTGCAACAGAAAACACCACCACAGAAAACGTGTAATAGGAATGAAGAGCGTGTGACCTTCACTGTTTACTAATATTAATAATAATAATATTAATATTAATAATAATAATATTAATAATACTGATGATAACATTAATAATAATAATGATAATATTAATAATACTAATCATAATAATACAGCTACTACTACTACTAATAATAATAATAATAATAATTCTGAATCTGCCAAATCCGTCAAACAAAAATAGAGTAAATATCAACACCATATTATAAACAGTTATCAATTAGTCTCCCATATTGTAGCATAACTGTCAATGTTTTTTCTCTCTCTCTCTCTCTCACATCCTCCTTTACCTCACTTACCCTCCTCCTCCTCCCTCACACAGGCCACATCACCGCCCACCACCCTCTCACCTTCCTCCTCCCCCACACAGGCCACATCACCACCCACCATCCCCTCACCTTCCTCCTCCCCCACACAGGCCACATCACCACCCACCACCCCCTCACACACACACACACTCACAACAACCACCTACACACCACTTTCCCTCAGGTCTGAACACTCTACACCCCCCCCCCCCCCAACCACCCAAACCTCTCACCCGTGTTCTAACAAGGTTTCTACAGTACGGAAGTGTCATAATACAACCTACAATGGAATCAAGTAACTAAGTACGTCAGTTCCGTCTCCCCAACCCTCCCACTCCCCACCACGACCTTAACACCTCCTCCTCATAATCCTTCTTTAAGTAACACCAAAGGACATTAACCCGTAAAGTGACACTCCTAAGAGACTAGTTTTACCTGGTTAACGTTAAGAAGGGGGGTTTTATAATATACAAAGACACGAAAAGAATATATTGTTTTGTTTCTTTCCATATTGTACCTCTGTGGATATACGCCCCACCCCCCCCCCACAAAAAAAAAGTCATTTGCTTTGAGTATTTAGGGTAATTACTCATTTTAACAAACAACCAACTCACGTGAAGGTTAAATTCCCTCCTCTAGTTTATTTCAACCCTAGCGCTACCTGAGGAAGGGAGGGAGGGGTGCAGGTAAGGTTAGGTTAGGTTATAAAGCGCTAGGATGAGTTTATCTAAGCGTGTAAAAAAAGCTACGGGCATAAACATCATATTCAAGGGGTTAAGACATCGCATTCAAGGGGTCAAGACATAAGAACATAAGAAAATAAGGAGTCTGCAATTGGCCTGTGCATGGCAGCTCCTGTCGAGAGTTACTACCACTCTCTATCGCCCATGAATCTATCTAGCCTCCTTTTAAAACTTTCCAGCGTCCCAGCACTTACTACAAAGTTGCTAAGCTTGTTCCACTCATCTACCACCCTATTTGTGAACAAGTTTCTTCCTATCTCCCTCCTAAACCTAAGCTTATTCAACTTAAATCCGTTGCTACGAGTCCTATCCTGCTCGGATATTATAAGAACTTTATCCATATCTCCTTTATTGATTCCTTTCACCCACATAAATACTTCTATCATATCTCCCCGCACTCTTCGTCTTTCTAGGGAATGCAAGTTTAGTTTCTTTAATCAATCTTGATATGGAAGGTTTCGAAGTATTGAAACCATTTTCGTCATTCTAAGGTGCACCGACTCCAGTGAATTTATATCCATTCTATAATAAGGGCACCAGAACGGAACAGCAAAATTGAGGTGCGACCTGACTAGCGCAAGATATAATTGCAATATGACCCCCGCACTCTTATTACTTACACTTCTAGATATTAAACCTAATATACTCTGTTTGCCTTATTTCGAACATTAACGCACTGTTTTCTAGGCCGTAGGTCCGGGCTTACGAGTACCCCTAAGTCTCTTTCACAAGTCGACTTCTCTAGGTTGATGTCGTTAAGGCTGTAAATATTGACAGTGTTTGTTCTCCCAATATTAAGTACGCTGCACTTGCTGGTGTTGAATTTCATTTACCAGTTTTCTGACCACTCCTGCAGTTTATTTAAATCCTCTTGTAGTGCATTTGCATCCTGCCCCGAATTAATATGTCGCCTTATTTTGGTGTCATCCGCAAACTTGCTTATGTCACTGCTGATCCCAGTATCTAGATCGTTTATGTAGATTATCAACAAGAGTGGGCCCAGTACTGACCCCTGGGGAACCCCACTTGTTACACAGCCCCAATCAGATTTAAAATCATCTAAGCTGACCCTGTGTTCTATCGGAGAGCCACGATTTTATCCAATTTAAAACTTTCCCCTCGATACCATGAGCCTTAACTTTTCTCAGAAGCCTCTGATGCGGTACTCTTGTCAAATGCTTTGCTAAAGTCTAAGTAAATAACATCGCAATTTTCGTCATTATCTACTACCTCATAGACTCTCCTAAAAAACGTCAGCAGATTTGTTAGGACAAGATTTTCCCCTTTGTAAACCCATGTTGGGAGTCGTAGATTATTTTGATTTTCTCTAAATGCGATCGGATGCTATATGCTATAATTGATTCAGAAATTTCCCCACTACTAACGTCAAACTAATCGGTCGGTAATTTGACGCTGATGCTCTGTGTCCCTATTTTAATATGGGTACTACATTTGCCTGTCTCCACAAGTCTGGCACAGCTTCCATATCTTATAATTTTGTATATCAATTTACGAGGGGTCCGCTAATCTGTTCCTTACACTCTTTCAAAACTCGAGGGAAGATTCAAGGGGTTCAAGTCATCATGTCTAAGGACTTAAAAGCCATTCGTACAACACGCCCTTGAGACACTATCCACGAGATCATACAGAAGGTCGTCACTATGGACTCAATAGTACTCATTCAATAGTACTCATTCAATAGTACTCACTTAATAGTACTCATTCAATAGTACTCACTCACTAGTACTCATTCAATAGTAATCAATAGTACTCAATCAATGGTACTCACTCAATAGTACTCATTCAATACTAGTCATCCAATAGTACTCACTCAATAGTACTCATTCAATAGTACTCAATCAATACTACTCACTTAATAGTACTCACTCAATAGTACTCATAATCTACCCTAAGGAAGAGATTTACTCTCAAGTGACCCTAAGTAACCTCTTCCTATCTGTGGCAGACGGTGTAGTGTGTCTTACCCGGCGACAAGTTGCAACATATTCACTACTTGTTGCGCAGGTTGACTCGTTCCGGAAGTTGTCTGACAGGTTGGTTGAGTTGAGTTGGTTCAGTTGGTTGGTTGGTTGACTGACTGGTTGGTTGGTTGTTTGACTGACTGTTTGGTTGGTTGGTTGGTTGACTGACTGGTTGGTTGGTTGACTGACCAATTGGTTGGCTGACTGACTGGTTGGTTGGTTAGTTAGTTGGCAGGTTGATTAGTTGGCTGCCTGAATGGTTGGCTGACTGGCTGGCTGCATGATTTACAGTTTGGTCATGCAGTATTTAGGCCAGATGAGAGGAGGGGAGGGGGGAGGGAGGGAGGGAGGGGAGAGGAGAGGAGAGGAGGTGAGGTGAGGTGAGGTGAGGTGAGGGAGGGAGGTAGGAGGGGAGGGGAGGGGAGGGGAGGGGAGGGGAGGGGAGGGAGGGAGGTAGGAGAGGAGTGGAGGGGAGGGAAGGGAGGGGAAGGCAGAGGAGGGGAGGGAGGTAGAAGGGGAGGAGAAAAGTGGGAGGGAGGACGGAGGGAAAAGGGAAAAGAGGAAAAGAAGAGGAAGACAGAGGAAAGAGAAGAGGATAATAGGGAAGAGAGGTTAAGTAAGATAAGGGAGGGGAAAGGAGAGAAGAGAGAAGGGAGAAGAGAGGAGAGGACAGGAGACTATATTGAGAAGATTGGAGAGGAAGAACCACAAAATACCCAGCTATCTTTATACGTGTTAACATGTATACGTGTGTGTGTGTGTGTGTGTGCGTGCGTATACTTAGTTCAATCGTTTGTATTCATACGTTGTAATCATCTTTGCATGTGACCTGTGTGATGCATACTTGATAAGGGTGTATTTTTGAGAGAGAGAGAGAGAGAGAGAGAGAGAGAGAGAGAGAGAGAGAGAGAGAGAGAGACAAAAGAATGATTACACACACACACAAATACACAGAAAAACACAAACAAACAGAGACTCCAAGATACTGGTGTATACGAGGTACGGTAGGGAGGGAGGGAGGTAGGGGTAGGGGTAGGGATAGAGGGGTAGGGGGGTAGAGGGGTAGGGATAGAGGGGTAGGGGGGTAGAGGGAGGGGGTAGGGGTAGGTAGGTAGGTAAGTTGACCCCCTGGTTACATGACAAAGCAGAGTCTTGATACAGCTGTTAAAGTCATCTAACATTTATCTTATACTTAACATTGATTAACCATTAACCTATATTCATTTTATAAACTATTCCGTATCTATTTTACCTTTTATTTTATTATTTTTCATTTAGGATTACTTGTAGGTTAGAGAGATTAGTAATTTTCACTAGATTAGAAAAAACCTCAAGTTCCCTGCCGGCTAACGTTGGGTTGGGTTAGGTTAGGTGTCTAATCTTCAGGTGGAACAGGCCGGGGTGTTTAATCTTCAGGTGAAACAGGCCGGGGTGTCTAATCTTCAGGTGGAACAGGCTAGGGTGTTTAATCTTCAGGTGAAACAGGCCGGCGTGTCTAATCTTCAGGTGGAACAGGCTAGGGTGTCTAATCTTCAGGTGGAACAGGCTGGGGTGTCTAATCTTCAGGTGGAACAGGCCGGGATGTCTAATCTTCAGGTGAAACAGGCTGGGGTGTCTAATCTTCAGGTGCAACATCTTCAGGTGGAACAGGCCGGGGTGTCTAATCTTCAGGTGGAACAGGCCGGGGTGTCTAATCTTCAGGTGGAACAGGCCGGGGTGTCTAATCTTCAGGTGGAACAGGCCGGGGTGTCTAATCTTCAGGTGGAACAGGCCGGGGTGTCTAATCTTCAGGTGGAACAGGCTAGTAAGGTGACAAATAGTGAAATTATTAAAATTATGACGCAGCTAAAAATATTTGACATACCAAGGTGCCTGAAGACTCACGTTAGGTATCGTCTATAGGTAACTGTGAGGTATAGATTAGATGGACGATATTACTATAATGCTTTAAAGGTTTCACAAGTCTTATTATCAATGTAAACTTACCACATCAAAACAAACGATGTATTTCGGTATTTAAAGAAAACGGTGATATAAGACAGTATCCAGCGGTGACTTTGCCATTTAATAAGTTCGCAGGAGATTGATTTACTTTCATTTTCATCTCGGTTTTTTCTTCTGATTTTGTTTCTAATCCTTTTTTTTCAATTTAATATTAAAATAAAACAACATTAAATACGTCAACACCAAATTACAAAGTGTAGGTAAGGTAAGGTCAGGTCAGGTAAGGTAAGGTCAGGTAAGGTAAGGTAAGGTCAGGTTAGGTAAGGTCAGGTCAGGTAAGGTTAGGTAAGGCCAAATATACGTTTGTAGACCCTTAAATCCACAATACACCACAAGTCAAGTCTTTATTTTTTATTTCTTCATCATATCTGGAACGTGTGATTATTGTTTTTATAATTTATGTAGTAAAACCTGTTACCTTTGTCCTTGAAATTCCTTAAGCGGGCGGCCAGGTGGAAGAGCTTCGTTGTTGAAGGGTAGTAATACACTGTAGTCACCACAGGGTGTAAACCTATGTATGTGAAGATGGTTGTGTTTTAATGATATACAGTAACTGGTGGTGACAGCAACACACACACACAGTGAGACGTACACACACACAAATGCGCACACAGATACAGAAACACAGACACAGAAAGATACACGCATACAAACACACACACTCATACACAAACACACATTGAATCGTAGACACACACACAAATACACAAACGCAAATACGCGCGCACACACACACAAACTTCACGAAACAAAAACATAACAAAAAATTGCCCCCCCCCCCCCCCCCATCTCAAATACCCGGACAGCTATACCGGATCCGTGGAAGTTATTCTTACGACGTGGTGAATAGTAGGAAGATCACCAGGAGTACTAACCAAACCTAACCTAACCAATCCGGCCAAGACACGTCACCTGTCACATAACCTAGATCTATCGAGGTCACGGAGATAACCTATACATACTATTTCAGGGTTAGAGAGAACGGTGATAAGAATATTTCAGATTTGTTTTTTGTTTTCTAAATTCGGCCTATACTGTATACAGGGCTGAGGCTAGTTAATTGGGCACCCCTGTATATCCTGGGTAAGTCGAAAAGGCATTACTAGTTTGTGCGAAGGGGTCATAAGGTATAGGAGAGGTCAGTCATTATAGGTCACAGGGTAGGGTCACTATAGGAGAGGTCATAGGGTAGGGTCACTATAGGAGAGGTCATAGGGTAGGGTCATGTAGGAGAGGTCATAGGATAGGGTCACTATAGGAGGTCAAAGGGTAAGGTCACAATAGGAGAGGTCATAGGGTAGGGTCACTATAGGAGAGGTCATAGGGTAGGGTCACCGTAGGAGAGGTCAAAGGGTAAGGTCACAATAGGAGAGGTCAAAGGATAGGGTCACAATCGGAGAGGTCATAGGGTAGGGTCACCATAGGAGAGGTCAAAGGGTAAGGTCACTATAGGAGAGGTCATAGGGTAGGGTCATGTTGGAAGTAAACGGATAAGTGTGTTTGTAAAAAAAATTCCTCCGATTTCCGTATTGAACACAAAACTGTAAATACGCCTCTCTTATTTTTTTTTACAATCAAAATAAAGACATTTTTAGAATCGTAAAACCAAACAACTTATTTTACGATTTACAACAACTTGAGATCATTTACAGAGAATATACGAGTAAATACGTATTTACACACACTGAATGTTCGTAAAAATCTACAATAATCAATCCCGAGAAGTGAAAAAAACATTTACAATTATTTACAATTCCAAAAACAATCATTTACAACGATTTACAATTCAACATCACCAACCAATCCAAAAAATTTACAATCTAAAATTTAACACCAGCTAACGCCTGTTCAAAATCAATGGATTCTGTGTTTGCCAAAGTCGCGTCAGAGAAAACGGACAAGTTCCCTATTGCCAAATGTGTCTACCTATGGCGCGAGGAAACTGGGGTCACATCTCCCCCCTCAAAAAATAGGAATATGTCCTATTTCTAAACGTGGTTAGGTAAGTAAATTAATTCTGAAATTATACCAGAAAATCGAAAGAAAGAAGAGAAGAGAAGAAAGGAGTGGAAGGAGAGAGTAATGAGATAATAGGGAGATATAAGAAAAAGAGAATGAAGAGCGATAAGAAAGGGATAACAAATCAAATATATATGATTTTATTTCCTGTACATTTACCTAACGTCTCTCTAAACAATATGAGCACTACATTAAAGCAACACCCTAAGAATTTCCTTTAAAAAACTAAATAAAAAAATGTAAACAAAACACACGTGGTTGGGTGACGTCACGTGGCTGGGTGACGTCACGTGGTTGGGTGACGTCACGTGGTTGGTAGGTGAAGTCTGATCGTGGTGACGCTGGCTGGTGACCTCTAGCGGCGTCTGAACACAACCATGCCTATAGAGACACATGGTACGTACGTATATTATTTGGTTAGGTTAGGTTAGGGTAAAGATACGTTAGATTAGGATAAGTAAAGATAGGTAGGTTAGGATAGGTTTAGATTAGGATCGGATAGATTTGGTTAGGTTACTATTCTTACCTAACTTAACTTAATCTAACCAATTCTTACCTAACCTAACTGAATCTAACCTAACCTGACTTAATCTAACCTAACCTGACCCCCGATAGCGTTCGAGTGTTCATTCAATCAGATGAAATAAAATCAACGTTGCAGGATTGATCAATATTGCATAAATTAATCAACTTTGTATAGAATGAGCAAAGAGTGTATGGATTTGATCAACACTGTATGGTATAGGTAGAATTGTTGTGGTATAGATTGATCAAATATACGTGGATTGGTTATTTCCCCCATCTCCCCCCCCCCCTCACCTTCCCCCCCCATCTCTCCCCCTCCCCTCACCTCTAAGGAAAACATAAACAACTTCAGAGGTAAACAATCATCAAAGGACTACAACACATAAATGACCCTGAATGATGAGGGACCTAGGATGATGAAGGACCTTGGATGATGAAGGACCTTGGATGATGAAGGACCCTGGATGATGAAGGACCTTGGATGATGGACCCTGGATGATGAAGGACCCTGGATGATGAAGGACCCTGGATGATGAAGGACCTTGGATGATGAAGGACCTTGGATGGTGAAGGACCCTGGATGATAAAGGACCTTGGATGATGAAGGACCTTGGATGATGAAGTACCCTGGATGATGAAGGACCCTGGATGATGAAGGACCTTGGATGATGAAGGACCCTGGGTGATGAGGGACCTTGGATGGTGAAGGACCCTGGATGATAAAGGACCTTGGATGATGAAGGACCCTGGATGATAAAGGACCTTGGATGATGAAGGACCTTGGATGATGAAGGACCCTGGGTGATGAGGGACCTTGGATGGTGAAGGACCCTGGATGATAAAGGACCTTGGATGATGAAGGACCTTGGATGATGAAGGACCTTGGATGATGAAGGACCTTGGATGATGAAGGACCTTGCATGATGAAGGACCTTGGATGATGAAGGACCTTGGATGATGAAGGACCTTGGATGATGAAGGATCTTGGATGATGAAGGACCTTGCATGATGAAGGACCTTGCATGATGAAGGACCTTGGATGATGAAGGACCCTGGATGATGAAGGACCCTGGATGATGAAGGACCTTGGCTGGATGAAGAAGAAAAGGCACTGCCTGTACAAACATTTTAACCTGGAGAGGGGGGAGGGGGGAGAGGGGAGGGGAGACGAAGGGGGAGGGGAAGGGATGGAGGGGAGAGGATGGAGAGGGGATAGGGAGGAGAGGGGAGGAGAGGGGAGACGAGGGGAGAGGGCTATCCTTATACCTAAAACCAATCTCCTGAAAACGTCGTAAATTGGGGACTGATAACATACAGTGTCCAACCAAACGTTTATCCTCACATCTGAAGAAAGAAGAAAGAAAGAAGAAAGAAGAAGAAGAAAGAAGAAGAAAGAAGAAAGAAGAAGAAAGAAGAAGAAGAAAGAAGAATAAGAAGAAGAAAGAAGAATAATAAGAAGAAAGAATAAGAAGAAAAAAGAAGACCTTTTTGTGGAGAAAGGATGTATGCATCAAACTCAACACGTGGAGGAACTAATGCTCATACACAAGGTAATTTACACGTACGAACTGATACCAATAAATAAAGGTAAATAAAGGTGAATTATGTCTATAAATTACTTACTTTTGAGGACACACCTGTACAGCGACATACCTGTACAGCCACTTAGGAGACAAACACTACATTTTTTTTTATTTCATATCATAGACAAAGAATAATATGTCACTTGTATGTACAGTACTTACAACTTAAAAATATCTTCACAGGTAATTATTCAGGTAGGTTTTGGAATTGATTACACCTGTACTTGCATATTATTTAATTATCATGATGGTTAGGTGTTATTAATTACACATTATTCTAATATAATATAAAATCAATTCACTAAGCATTAATAATATTTCTATATGAGCTATATATCACATCCGTACATGCTACAGTACAGTTTCTTGGAGCAGAGTGTCATATGTTTTCCATCTATCATTTTGCACCATATTTGGACACCATTATAACATATTTATTTACAATACTGTTATAAAATCATTTACATAATACCTATATATAATACTTTTTAATACTATGCATATACAGTACAGTCCAATAAACTTAAGTATATTATTTCAGTGTGTATTTATAATATGTACACACAGACATACATACATTTACTGCAAAACGGTATAAATCCCAAGTTAAAATGTTTACAGATGTTAAGTACAATAAACGTACCTCAGACAGCTTTGTGGGCAAGTGAAGAAACCTTGGTAAACATTTAAAACCTTAATTATATCCCAGATACCTTTTAACTTATAAGCGACTGGATCTATATTCCTCAATAAACAATTAAAGTTTCTTAGCCACTACGTTTGTTGATGTTGTTTTATTCTTTTTGTGTTTAAGTGATAGTCTCTTTGGTCCCAGTGTTCGTACATCTTGGTGCACACACGGTCACTTGATCATCCCTAGGAGTTCGCTAATTAAGTCAACATTTTTTTTTCGGGGAGGGGGGGGGGGGACTACCCTCGGTCGAATCTACTTATTATTTACCTTTGTTTATTCACCTGTACTGTCTAGGTAGTACATTGTTTGTATACTTTAACTGTCTCGAGTACATTATAAACATTCACTGTGTATAAACATTATTTGTATACCTGAACTATGGATGTTGTATACTTGCACTATGTACATTATATACCTTAACTGTGTATGTGGCACTGTTTGTACACCTGCACTGCCTATGTATAGTTGGGGGGACATGTCCAAAACATACAGTCACCAGCTCTCCAAGAACTGCGTGAATCTGAACCAACAGACAGACATTCAGATTTATTTTCCTGGTAACAGTGTACAGTAGATGGTGGTATAGGGTGATGGCTGTCTGAGGGAGGAGGAGGTGCTTGAGGCAATACCTTGTGTGCTTTAGTTGTCATATCTTGCTGAGTGAGGGTGAATATGGTTTAGGAATAGGGGTTAGTGCTTGTAATGAATGATCTATCTCTAAAATTAGCAGCATAAATGTTAAGCTGGTAATAATTAAGTCTAAAACAGCTAACAGTACATACATAGTACAGTTGGCCCTCGTGTAACGAGGATGGCCGGCCCTATGGCCACCTAGGCGTGAATTTGTTTAAGGTGTAGAAGCTGTCAACACGACAACCACACCCTAAGTTAACGAGCTGCATGACCCAGTGTCAAAGAATAGTCCGAGAAGACCGGACAACTCCACTGGCTAACCATTACCCCGAAACACGATCCGCAAATCGATTAACATTCAGGTACCCAATTACTGCTGCGTAGACAGAGGCAAATGGCGTAAAGAAACTTGACCATAGTTTCACCCTGCCCGGGGATCGAACCCAGGTTCACTCGTTTGCGAGGTGAGCATGTTGACCATTAGACCACAGGTGCGTGCATACTTACAAACATACCCATTCACTCTAATTATGCACCCAGTATGACAGCCATGTATAATAAAGTTTAAAACGGCTAACATACACACATACCCATTCACAATATGTACCCAGTATCACCGCCACATACGAACATAAGAATGGAGGAAACTGCAGCGGGCCTGTTGGCCCATACTGAACAGTCCCGTTTACACCCGACCCCTATCGCTCATGTATCCATCCAACCTATGTTTGAAGTTATCCAACTCATCTGCATAAAGATCAAATTAGACACTTTGTAAATACAGTTCATATTTAAACTTATCCCTGACCTCATTCACTCCTTTTTTTAATTTGTTATAATATTCACCCATAAGCCACTTGCCCTACTGTAGATACTGTATAGAACAGGTCAGATCACCTTCTCTACACTGCATCATTCAGCCCAATTTTACCCGAGTGGTTTGTTAATCCTATACTATATAATTATATTCTATGCTCCACTCAAGCCTTTAAATGGAACGTTTTCTCTCACAGTGGATAAGAGAACGTTTGTTTCCATGTTGTCAAATGTTGTGTGGAACATTTTTCTTTTAGTGGAACATTTGTTTGGTTACTGTCAATGTCATGTGTGATAAACAGTACACAAAAGATGGTTTGTTTACACCACTCAATCTCCTGTGTTTGTGTGATCAATAAACAAGGCGGAAGTATTTATATAGTTATGAACACTTCTAATAATTACAAATTCTTTATTATATAGCAACAGCCACAAGTACAGGTAGAGTAATAACTATATAGACAATTATTGAGCATTTGGCATGATAAATGGAATCGTTGGGTTAGGTTAGGTTGAGTTGGATTAGGTTACGTTACCTTACTCTGGGTTAGGTTAGGTCAGGATAAGTACTAAGTTAATTTGGGTTATGCCCGGGTAAGTTTGGTTAGATTTGGCCAGGATAGGTTAGGTCAGGTTGGGTTCGGTTACGTCCATATAAATTGCAGTAGGTTAGCTAACTGCCTCAAGTATACGCCGAGATCTAAAATAGGCGTGAATAATGGCATCAAAACATCGCAGAGACTCTAGTACTCAGTGGCGTTCTCCCACCCTCAAGGTACAGTAGCTAAAACAACTATTCGTGCAGGTGGAGGTCGATATGCTCCGAGATTTTATGGAATGACTAGTGACAGCCCTCGTGAACCAAAAATTATCGTCCATGGTTTCATATTGTTTCCCACAAAGTATGCACAGAGAGTTGTTAAGTATGTACAGACAATCACATCGAGAGCTCCTGGTACAGATTGCTGTTGTCTTTTTTCTTCATTGTCATTGGTAAAATCTGATGACTCAGATTCATAGTTCAGAAGTAAATTTATATATAATGATGTAACTTCCCCAAAAAATGACAAGAACGACGGAAAATTTATTGGTATGACATGAAAATTGACACCGTGAGCAGTTGGTAAGCATGTATACTGACATGACACTTCTACACAGGTTATCGTAAAGTGGTCTTGACACGTGACACTGTTCGTTAAGTAGTCGGAAATTTAATTGATTTGACATGACATTGACACACTCTCACCTCAACACCAACCCCATTCAGCATTCTTGTCCTCACGTAAGGCTGTCATCAGAGAGCTGTCATGGACTATCATTGGTGGCTATTAGGGATGTCACGTAATCCCCCAAATTATTCAGAAATTTCATGTAAACCCTAATTGTGTTTTCATGATTTTTTTTACAGTCACTGCAGCCATCAGGTAAACTCAAGTCCCTGGTTACATTTTAGGGATTACATTAAATCCCTAGTTTCACTTTTTTCTTTAGGGATTACTTAAAATCCCTAGTTACCCACAATTCCTCTTAACGGCTACACTGTCCATGTAGCTATACAGTCAACTACTAAAGTCCGTTCACCTCTCCCCCCTGAGCTACGAACTCCGAAATTCAGACTCACAAATCAGAAACATTTATGGGCAGAATAATGTATCAGTCGACTGCTTCGGGTTCACGAGTCTGAATCTCAGGGGGTCGTGGTTCAGGGGGGAGAGAAGCGAACGGACCTGAGTATAGCTGGCTGTACACTGAACCAATAGGTAATATTTTGTTTGTACATATGTAGCTTAAACTAACTATCTAACTATATACATTCATCCATCTATCACTGCATTTCCAACCTCTTTTGCGTGAGGATTCTCTGTATCTGCAGTTGGACCTCAAGAGCCGCCCTAAGAGGCATGGCTCTCAACTGGGAGGCCACGTTCATACCAAAAAGATGAAACTCGTTTATTTGATCTCCTCTACTGTACGGGACACTAGACGAGGTGGTAGGGACGGGTTCCGTTAAATCTGGACACTGTTTAATGCCTTCGCCTCCGCCGTTGTCGTTAGTGAGGTGGTCATTCGGGGGAGAGTGCTGCTGGGGGGACTGCTGCTGTTGTTGTTGCTGTAACGAGTCTAGATCCAACAAGCTGACCAGCCCAGTATCGTCCTCCACATATACGGTCTCAGGGTCAAACTCTTCATATTTGATATCAGGTTTGATTTCTTCGCCTTCGCTGTTTTCTTCTTTTTCCAATTTCTCGTGGAGTTCGTTTACATTCCCCTTGATAGAGTTGTTCTGAAAAGAGAGTGATGAAGGGTGTTACAAGTTAATATACTGGTAACTACTACTAGGGTGTTACAAGTTAATATACTGGTAACTACTACTAGGGTGTTACAAGTTAATATCACAACTATCACTATTACTACCATGTGTAAGTAACCATATTGGGTATAGTTTATAAGCACCACCAACAGTCGCGACAAATTTTATAACTCTACCTATAACGAAAACTTTAGAACTTCACGAATATATGAATAAAACTAACGGTATATAATAATTCTGATATCAAGTGCACAATAGCGTCTAATTCTACTCCATGGACAAAATTATACTCGAAAATGGACGTATTAACCTTCAAATTCCCTGTAAACATAAAGTATGCCAATTTTTTTTTAATCATCCTTGTCACTCGTCTGCTCCAAGCCTAGGTAACCTCACTGGTATTATTATTATTACACCTTTACAACATCAGTGAATTACCATACAGTACTATACCCTCTCAATAACAAACTTCCAATTACTTAGTTATTCTAATTAACAGAATTCTCAGATTTTGGGGAAGGTTCACTTTACACTCGCTAACAAAATGCATCTACAAATTTTTATGCTAGACATCATGACACAACTTACAGATACTTTGTGTAGCGAGTGTACGTACATGATTAGTTGTTTTTGTTTGTTTGCGTCAAAAACATCATCTTCGTGTATACAAGTATCAAGGTTAACGACTATAACAAATGACCAGAAAAGAACAAAGAAAAACACCTCAAAAACAAAAAAGCGACATCGTTTGACTGGTGGTTCATTCGTTTAACAAAAAATGACCCGATAACAAGTGTGTACATCAGTTATAAAGGTCAAGTCACAGAGCCCACGCCCATTTGTCCTGACCTTACCTGTAGGGAGGAGGGAGGAGGGGGGATTCTTCCTGTAGAGAGGACTGGGGTGGAGAATCGTCTATTAACAATGTTGCACACTGATTCTAGTCCTAAATATTCTCCTCTCATTGGTGAATCTAATAATGTTTAAAAATTTTAAATCGCCTAAGAACTTTTGGAGTTATTTCCAATTTTATGTGAAAATTTTCAGTTTTTAGTTACAAGCCTTTGAAGATTAATAAGTTCAAGGCACCTGGTCCCCTCCTGCTTTCGCAGGATATTAATTGCTGGAATGCAAGGGTGTTCCTGCAGCTGTGCTGTACTCTGGACCTGCAAGTTCGTGGGTGAAGGCTGCTGTGAAGATGGTCCTGGTTGTGGTGAAGACAGTGGTAGTGAGGTGGCAACGTCATGCTGCTTATGTGAGCTGGAAATATTCTTTATTCCTCCATACCGTGCTCTAATATTGACTGCTCCTCTAGCGCGGTTCCTCAGTTTCTTATTGGAGACTCTAGGCATCTTCACCAGAAGAAATCGCTGAAGAAACTACGTAATAGCGAAGTAAAAAGCTGTTGAACTCTTGAGATACTGCGACACAGTTGTGCGATGGTCAAGGGGTAGCCCGGCACTAAATTTTTCCCCTCCTACCAGCCAACAGGCTGTAGCTTTTTTTTTTTAAGGGGATTAGCCCACCCAGGCACAGGTCACTGATCCACATCAGGGCCTGAGAAACAATGTATGTATGTTGTGTTGTCAATAGTAAGAGAAACAATTGAGACCCTGCAATTGTGTGTAAATGAGGCAGAAAGTCAGATCAGCAATCTGGGACTTGGTCACAATTCTTGTGATGCCATATGGCAGCAGGGTCTACCATTAGACAACACATTATGCTTCCAGTATCTTCCCAGGTAGGCAGTACCTCCCTGTTTGGTAGCTTAATAAAACAAATTATTTATTTTGCTCTGATTATGAAAACAACAGAAAACGAGAATCACGCAAAACCTAACGAGAAAAATGGGATGGGGGGTTTCTTTATGATTTTTTTTTATGGTAGAAAATATTAAGGTACATCTTTCATACTTGGCAGCTAAGCTGAAGGCTGCCAGATTTCTGAGATTTTTTCTTTAGAAAACCCGATTTTTCATAATTTGTCGATCGTTCACAGCTGGATGATCCCTTTAAGTTAGGTGCTGTTTCACGTCTACAGTTCAGAGAAAAATTTAAACTTTTCAAATTTTGAGAATCTTTGCACAACAATCCGAAAGATTTGCTGCAGTCGATGGATGATTTACAACCTAACAATTAAGTTCACTTACTCTCGTCGCCCAATCAATGACATCTATACAAATTTCAGGAATCAATCCACTAAAACTTTTCTCAGCCAAGCTACCAATAGTTGTTAATGAGAATACGCGCTTACAGAGTTGTCGACAAGCAGTAATCTATAAAATACAGGGCGTGCGCGTGTTACTGTGTGTTAAGAATAAAAAGGGGAGTACAGCATGGATGGTTGCTACTCCTACTTTTCATTTCTTCCCTTTTCTTTAATTTTAGCTGAGATGATGATGAGGGTTGAGGTGCTGGTAACAGTGAAGGAGGGAGGAGGAGCAAAGGTGTCATATGTGCAGAAATGATCAAGGTATAGTGGCAGGCAGACACAGCACGAGAACTACAGAAGATGGACAAGTTACAGGAGCTAAAACAGAACATGTGAAGACCACCATAATGTGTCTCAGTTTAGAGAGAGAGAGAGAGAGAGAGAGAGAGAGAGAGAGAGAGAGAGAGAGAGAGAGAGAGAGAGAGAGAGAGAGAGAGAAGACCGTACAGTAAAACAAGTGACAAAAGAGTTTAAGTGATGGTAGGGACACAGTTTGCAATATATATGATAAAAAGTCAAACACATTCAGTAAAGGAGTTCAAATGACATATGTGAAAACACTGCTTTGGAACATTCACTTAGAATTGACTTTTGTTTTGGAGGTTGATGAAAAATATAAATACTATGAAAATAAAATACTGTATGTAAATCTGCATTGGAAAGGACGATCTATATAGTGTCAAAAAGAATATATAGAAGTGACTTGGTTACATGAGATAGGCTGCTGCCGTTTTATGATATGCAGTATAGGCAAGAAGGAATGTATAAGACTTCCAACAAGGGGGAATGATGGAAGATTTGAAGAAAAAAAAAGATGAAGAACAGAAACAAAAGTAGACAGGTAAGAACATCACCTTAACCAGTCGACCGAGGCCGTACTTGTCAAGGAAGGACGGCTTTCAACCTACAGCAGGGTGATCGATTCTTCCCATCCAGTCAACGACACAAAAGTTTTTTCAACGACATATGACGCGGGCAGTCGAGGTCTCAGCTCTCAACCAATGAGCGACGTGTTCCGACTCATCCTACCCAATCAACGAAGCTGATCAACTTTTTCATAGAATTAATGACTCAGGAGTGCATGTCAGGAGCTATACTCAGCCAATAAGCACCGTGATTCGCTCTCCCCAACCAATCAACGAGGGAAATGAAGTTTTTCGTCCAGTCATCATCGGGGACGCGTATACCTCGAGGAAGCTAGACTGCGGTTCACGGGACACCAGAAGCCGAGCCCCAAAGACGTCTTCAAGAATAGCATGATCTGACTGTGTGTGACCGCTCCTAAAAGTTATATCTAATCACCTCCAGAAGGTTCGTTTTTTTTTTCTAATTTCTGCATCACAATGAATTCAGATCCAACAGGAAAGCCACTGTTACAGACAATTAAATATACATTAGTTACCACCACAGGCACATGTACAATGAAACACAGGTATACGAGAACAGACACGTAGCTGCCAAGTACATTCACGGGTCTGGGAACAAGTGCAGACACACATATACGGGTACAGGCGTATGCTGAAAATACACATCAAGTTACAGTAATTACAGAATTCCTCTCCTCTCTCGTTGTGTGTGTGTGTGTGATATCTCCCTTTTGTTCTTCGTAGCTCCAAATGAATTTTCTCTCGGAATAATGTATTTCCTTTTCAACGTATCGTCAGGTTCTTGTTTAAATACTCAAGATACATCAGTGGTCTACTGTAGATAACGCCAATCATTATTAGGAGAACCATACCAGCTGATAATCTCATATCGTGTTGGCGTCCACAGCTAACTTCCGTAGTTGGGTGTCCGATTTACGTCTCGTGGGATCTACGCTACTCCGATGTCTCGTTCTAGGTGACCTTGTGTCTGACGTCCTCGCTGGGGGGGTGGGGGAGTCTTATGTTTCATTACAGGTCATATCTTGAGTCCTTGTGGCGTACGTTAGATCCTCTTGTCTCGTCTTCAGTGGCTTCTCACGTCCTCGTAGGGGGTCTTCAGTAATCTCGCGTTCTTATGGGTTCCTCATTGACTTCGTGTTTATAGCCACAACAGCCTCATGTCTGGTCCGCCGTGGTTTCATGTCTAATACTGAGTGGCCTCGCAACAGCCTGTATCTCGCGTCCTCGAGGGAGAGAGGGGAGAGGGGGGGGAGGGAGGGCGATGAAGCTTCTTGCGGACTCCCAACTTTCCACCCTTCGTCTTCCTTCCAGAATGTTGAGCGCTGTTCCCTCAAATTCGGAGTCTCTCTCTTCCTGGGAGAAAAAAAAATACCGTTGGATCAAACGTTCTTGGCTCTCATTGGCTGGCATGACGTGACCCCGCTCTCTGATTGGCTAAACGTCCTTCATGACGGTTGAGCGCGGTTTAAAATTTCGTTCAGGAGTAATTTGTGGAGGTTAAGACTTTGGTGTTGTTGTTTTTGACTCCCAATTGTCTCGCTTAAGTTAATGTGCTACTGTAAAAAACGGGGCTCAAACTAAAGCCTCTCGTTCTTTCATCTGGATCTCCGTTGATGATTAATGGATTAACTAACCTAGAATACTCACTTAAAGGCCAGAGTTGCTTTAGCACAGTGATTCACTATAAATGTTGACCTGAAATCTGTTGTCTACCTCTTTGTTAAGTAATTTGTTATTAACGATCATTCACTACAAATATTAGTTTTTTAAGGTTGTTAAGGAAGAAACCAAACTGAGTCAGTGTTGCCAAAATTGTTTTTCGTAGTATTGTAAGAACCATAAGGCTTCCTTTGACTTCTTATAAATACATAAATGCCCAGGTCTGTGTGTCTTTGTAAGCTGTACAAATTAGATCAAGGATACAAGAAAACTATAAGTGATATACAACATAATAACTAAGAAACACTCTAAGCTGTAACAATGGCATCACTAAACTCTTTTCAAAAAACATTTAGTAAACATCTCAAAATTAAGTTGTTCATGCATTAACAAGGTATTTGGAAGGTTAAGGAAATATTTCTGCGCTACCCTGTCATCCGTTCGCGGACAGCAGTACCTAGCCTGACCTGACACCCCTTGAAAGGTCAGGCAGATGTTCCTCGACCTGACGGTGGGAAGTTGGCATCACTGTCGGGTTGAGCTGGGGGTTGGTAGCCTTGGGATCAATAGCATGGTTGACCGGCTTCCGAAGTTTGTCTTATAAAGGTCTTGCTTCTACCCCAAATTTTCAACTACTATCACATGTGTACAGACTAAGGAGTGTGGTAAAGCAGTTGCTGTTCTTCTCCAGTTAAGTATCACGTTTATAGCATTGATGAGGAGGGGGTAGCCTAGCCTCTGCCGGCCGGCGACCCGTCAGCTGATCAATGCTGGATCTCCTCTCTGGAACTATTTATTCCAGGGCCGCTCCGCCAAGATATTGTAAGGAGGAGACCTTGACGTCAACTATGTATAGTAAACATCATTCTTAAGACCTCGTGTTCAATTGGCTACTTGACAAAAATGAGGGGGCTGGAGAGAGCAGCCATCTGGTGGCCATTGCGGGAACTAAGACGGGAGTAGCTTAGAAGCGCCCCCGCACCCCATCCCCTCCAGTGCCGATGGCTTCGTCCCCTCTGTTCCTCCCTCCCTCCACTCCCATCACCTTTCTTCCGCTTTTATCCGTCTCTTCCTTCTACCTCCCGAAGACGAAACTACAACTGGTCTGATACGATATCATTCCTTCTTTACTCCTCGTTTTATCACCACCACCCCCTCTTGTCCCCCCGTGCCACCTAGGGTAAGGTACACTATACTGAAGCACTAGAGGGAATTATGACGTAAATGATTCCCACCTCAGTTCCCGATCGTTTGGTTCCCTCTTTACCTTCCCCTCACCATTTTCCCCTCTTTTGTTCCCACTTTCTTATTCCATGTACTTCCACCCCTCCTGATATGCGTGAGAGAGAGAACTATACCTGGAGATGCTGAAGTCAATGATTCCTCCCTCCAGGATTGATAACTTCACGTCTATCCTTATTGCCTGTCTCCAGTCATCTCTTTCTCCCTTCCGTTATCTTGTTTCCTTCAGTCAATGATTTTCCTTTTTCATTCTACGTCTTACGATGAGAGAGAGAGAGAGAGAGAGAGAGAGAGAGAGAGATTGTTTTCACTAGGTAACTTGGTAATGATGGTACTTATAATGTGTCCACTTCTAATAGTTCCATATTCCTCATATCTCTATGGAGGGTTAAATCTCTCACTCTATTTCTCTCTCTCTCTCTCTATCTCACACTCTGATCTTCATTCCCCCCATTTTCGTCTTCGTATATCGTTTTTCTCTCCTATTTTCATTCTCTCGTTTATTCATCTTAATCTCTCTCTCTCTCTCTCTGTTTGTGTGTTTCTCTGCATATTTAATTTCTGTTTTCTTTCTTTCTCTCTGAACACTTTCCATCTTCCCCTCCCCTCTCTATATCTCTCCCCCTCCTCCTCCCTCCTTGAATATTTTTATCTCTGCATCTCTGACATTCATTCGCTCTCTCATTCTCTCCCCTTGAACGTTTCTCTCTCTCTCTCTCTCTCTCTCTCTCTCTCTCCTACTACTATTACTAATTCTGCCACCAGCACCACCACCATCAGTACTATTTACTAAAGAAAACAAATGCAGTTATCTTCAAACAAATACATCTATAAAACTTCCTCTTAAAAAAAATATGTAAACGTAAACAAAACAAAAACAGGAGAAAGGAGAAAGAAAATGAAGGGAAATCGAGAAAGGAAAACAAAAATACATAACAGGAAGTAACAAAAGCAATAAGTCAATAGGGGAAAATTGGTGATAATTGAGGAGACATCATCAAAGTTAAAAGAGCAAGGTCAGGTCAGGTCAGGTTAGGTTAGGTCAGGTTAGGTTAGGTTATAGGTGAGTGATTTTACGAGGAATAACAAATAACAAATGAGAACACAGCGGAATTTGTCGATAATGGTCATAATATCGCGTGGCGCTGTTCCTCTTATTAAAAGTCTGGGGAAGGAAGTGAATACAGGAGACAGTGTGTGTGTGTGTGTGTGTGTGTGTGTGTGTGTGTGTGGGGTAACATTCTGATATGTTCTTACTACCACCATGCTATGTGTACTATTCCAGCGGTCCACACCTTACCATCCCAAGGGCTACATTTTAGCCCGCGGGCCATGAGTTTGACACCCCTTCCTAGATGAATGAATACACCCTTCTCCTGCCTGTTTGGTGGTGTAGCAGCCACCGACTAGTGTTGTGGAGATGGGGGCAGGAGGAGGAGGGAGAACATCTGTAGAGAGAGCCTCGATTCAGAACACGTAAGTACCCGTTAAGTAATTTAGTAAAATAATTGTGCTAAGTGGATAATTACTGGTTGGTAAAATGTAACGTTAAGTGGAAAATTAACGTAAAATATAGTGCTACCCAAGTGGCGAATTAGCTAACGTAAATATAACGTTAAGTATAAGTGGAGAATTAACGTAAAATCATATTGCGTTAAGTGGGTAAGCGAGCTTAAGTGTACTAACAACCCAACTCAAAATTTCCAAGTAAATTAATTCACTTTATAAGGGGCTGGATATACAGTAGTTAAAGACGGTTTATATAAACGTAAGTTAAAGCGCTTTACATAACGATATAAATATTTTTAGTAATTATCGTGTTAGGATAAAAATTTATTTTAATTTGTTAGAAAATTAAGGCAAAGGGACAACTATAGTACATGTAGCATGACTTGTTGGGGCAACAGGCATACTTGTTGGGGCAACAGGCATACTTGTTGGGGCAACAGGCATACTTGTTGAGGCAGCAGACATACTTGTTGAGGCAGCAGACATACTTGTAGCATGACTTGTTGAGGCAGCAAGCATACTTGAGGCAACAGGCATACTTGTAGCATGACTCGGTGAGGCAACAGGCATAGTTATAGCATGACTTGTTGAAACAGCAGGCATACTTGTAGCATGACTTGTTGAAGCAACATGCATGCTAGTAGCATGACTTGAAACAGGCATACTTGCAACATGACTTGAAGCAACAGGCGTACTTAAGAACATAAGAAAATAAGGAGTCTGCAATAGGCCGGTTGGCCTGTGCATGGCAGCTCCTGTCGAGTTACTACCACTCTCTATCATCCATGAATCTATCTAGCCTCCTTTCAGAGTTCCTGCACTTACTACAAAGTTGCTAAGCTTGTTCCACTCGTCCACCACCCTATTTGTGAACCAGTTTCTTCCTATCTCCCTCCTAAACCAAAACTTATCCAACTTGAATCCGTTGCTCCGAGTCCTATCCTGCTCGGATATTATAAGAACTTTATCTATATCCCCTTTATTGATTCCTTTCACCCACTTAAATACTTCCATCATATCTCCCCGCACTCTTCGTCTTTCTAGGGAATGCAAGTTAAGTTTCTTTAACCTATCCTGATGTGGAAGGTTTCTAAGTCCCGGAATCATTTTTGTCATTCTTCGCTGCACCGACTCTAGTGAATTTATATCCATTGTATAATAGCATGACTTGTTGAGGCAACAGGCATACTTGCAGCATGACCTGTTGAGGCAACAGGAGTACCACGTGTTGCTGGAGGTGGTACGAGTCAGCTGATAATAACGCTCTGTCTCCTCGCTGCTGTCCTTGCCCTAAGCAACATTCAATTTGTTCTTTCATTTGACAACTCTTTGCAAGAGTTTGTTGAGGTCTTTTTGACATGTTCACGGTCTTTCAATACTGAAAACAACAACAAATTAAGCTATGAAACACAATGAGCAAACGATGCTTTGAGCTCTTACATTATCAAACACGGGACACAACCCCTACACGTAGTTGCTCGAAACATTGAGATAGTTGCCAAAATTATCTGGCATGATGAAAAAACATAAAATAAATAAAATAAAATATATATATATATATATATATATATATATATATATATATATATATATATATATATATATATATTTAATAGAACTCTCAAGCAAGACATTTAGTTGTGACGAAGAGTGACACGTACTCGCGCCACTCGTGTAAACAAGGCCGCTGAAACTCTTGAGTTGCCAACATGTCGATTTTTTCCGACTCCACAGCTTCACTGAATCCGTAACGTAACGATAAGTTAATTAAACATAATGAACCACAAAAGCTAATATTTTTGGATATCTGAGACTATATACACCACACCTGAATTACTACACTTTTTTTTATAATTAGGCGAGTTCAACAGGGGGTTTAGTAGCTAACTCAGGACTACATCACACCTTACACCTGGATTATTTAGCTTTCACTATTGTTTGAAGAAGTATTTGATGAACGATAAACTAAAGTGGAATAATTTCAATGAAGTAATATTGGTGTGTAGAAAAAACTTAAAGGGACAGACGAGGAACGAGGCTAAAAGTGAATGGATCACAAATGTAATCTTTAAGAAAATAGAAAGACGAATAAAGTTGATACGACAAAGTGGAGTTTACGAAGACCATAACAAAGAAAATAAAATAAAAAATTCAAGACTGGCATGAAGTGTTTGACTAAATTAAGTAACTCTACTGTTTTTGCTTAAAAAATCCATATTTGTGTAATTATCTAAAAAGTCAAGAGCTTTTAGAGTGCACCCAGTTAGGAACAATTACCTTAATAAGTCACACCTGCAAAGTTTTATTCAAAATTTTAAGTAGACTAAAATTTTGAATAGACATTAAGTTATATGGGTTCAGAAAAAGAACTAAAACTGCTGTATTTGGTATGAAAAATTTGAGGTAAACGGGCTTTAGAGGCCCAAAGAAACTCGTTTGTTTTGATGATTTGGAAAAAGCCTTTCATAGGGTAAAACATGGGAAAAATGGGTATTATTGAAGGATACAGTATAATAATTCTAAAAAATCTTTACTGGCAACACGAGGCTGCAGTGTTAAGATAAATAATGAACTTACTAAGTGATTCAAAGTTGGACAGAGAGTACGACAAGGCTGTGTTCTATCTCCAACATTGTAAAATACTGTATATATTCAGAATTCTTAATGAGAGAAGTTACAAGCATTACAAAAATGGTTAGCAGATTAGTGGGAAAAGGTGGAGAATTTCATACAAAAACAGTATATAATAATCTAAAAAACAATATGAATAAAGACGATATCAACGTTAATTTGACGAAGAGGCTGCTGAAATTCTATGTATGGTCAGGATTGTCGTATGGGTCAGAAGCGTGGACGCTTTAAGCAGACACCGGAAAGAGGTTAGATCCCTTGGAAGTGAGTCATTGACGATCTTATGCCCTGGGGCGCTTTGAATGCTCTCTCAACCTGAGTATTACGAGCAAGTGACCGCCAAAAACGTCCAGTTTCATCCACATTATCTGAGTCAGAGTCAGCCTTCAACTTAATTTCTAGAAACTTCACCTTAAATGGCTTCACTATAATTTTCTTATTCCCCACCATGCAGTGGCGTTTGCGGAAACGGTAAAGCCACCCAGTACTACACTTGTAGTTTTTCAATCCTAGATGTGTTGCTAGTCTTTCTGCTGCTTCTTGAATGTCTATTCCACTAACAGGAACACCTTCAGCACGCTGTTGGGTGTACCATTTGTACACTGCCTGGTCCAAACCACCAAATGCAGCATTACGCAAACGAAACACTTTTTGTTGACCAATAGCAGCTTCAGTTTCAAGCGAGGCCATCTTCACTTTATCTTTGTTCCGAATAAGTTCGTAGGTGGTTGATTTTTTCAAGTCATATTTCTCCATCAAAACTTTTGCAGACATACCTTTCTCATGATCTTCAAGAACTGCTAGCTTGTCCTTCAAGCTAAACTCCTTTCTGGCCCTCTTCTGACTTACTATTAAAGTTGTCTTGCCTTTAGAAGCCATGGTAATTAGTTCACAAGTCACAAATTAGTCCGCGGGAGCAAGGCGATGCGCACACGTGGGCTGTAGCAGCGCGACTGGCTAGTAAACAAAGAGGCCAGCGATGGTAGGCGACAGGCAGCCATCCGGATTTTTCTCGGTTAATCCAGACTCCTCTCCGGATTAACAAACCCATCCTATCGGAGATCGCTTTATCCGTTATATATTTTACTGATAGTAAAATAAATGAGGAAACACTAAGATTGGCAAAAACTTAAGAGAAATTCTTGAAATTTATACAATCAGGAAAATAGTTACTTAAGTCATATAACCAGGGAAGAGAGGATAATGGCAGAAATATCAACTGACAAAGTTAAGGGTAGGAGAGCCAGGGGGAAGGCAAATACTAGGATGGATGAATGAAATTAAAAACTGGGTTCCCAGAGCTATACAATATCTCGGAGGATTGGTAAAAAAAACAAAACAAAAACTGAAATTGTTGAGAGTGGAAGAAGACTGTGGTCACCAACCCTCAGCTATGATGACGACACTTTTGACTGACAGATTGAACACGGGTTAACATTAAAGCTAACTTAGGACTACCTCAGAGTTTAACACCAGTTTACTTTAACATATCTACCTAACAGATACCGACTCTAATCAAGACTACACTGGATATAAAACTGGATTTAATTACATCTCAAATACTTACCGGTGAACAGGGCAGCTTTACCATAACGTTTAATAGTTATTACTTAAAAGCGGAGACATTTGATTGGCTCTCTTTTAGTAAATAGATGAATTCAACACAAGTTTAAGTAAATATGATATAGCTTTCAACTTGATTTCCCCTGACTTGGTTTTTGTATTTAGGCAAGTATACAACACCCACGTCACTCAGGAACACCGTCACACAACACCCACGTCACTCAGGAACACCGTCACACAACAATCACGTCACTCAGGAACACCGTCACACAAGACCCACGTCAATCAGGAACACCGTCACACAACACCCACGTCACTCAGGAACACCGTCACACAACACCCACGTCACTCTCAGTCTTACAAAATATGAGATCACCTGTAGACACCCCCAGCAGGATAACGAAAGACCTCAACGCCACCTGCCTGAGTTAAGCTTCAGTTATCATTAAGGTGTTACTTTTCATCAGGTAATGTTAAGCTGCGGGAGGAGTAGGGTGGGGTGTGGTGGGGTAGGGTAGGGGTTGAGTTGGGTGTGTGGTGTTGGGTGTGGTGTTGGGTTTGCTTAATGCTTTACGTTAAGCTAGACCTTTATTTGGTTCAGTGGCTGCATAAAATTTGAATACATTATATTTTTCTTCAAGGATATCACAAACAGTAGTCACTGCTATATCCTCACGCATCTCTTTACGACGTCTCGCTAATCGTTTACGCATTCCCTGCACTGTCTCTGATGGCTAAGTCATCGTGAATAGTAAAGAAAAACAACTCAACAACGATAAAGCAACTATACAGCACGCCCGCCCCACTCGATCGTAAAACACGTGGATACTGGTTGGTATCGATAAAATATTCGATAGAAATAGTAATAATTACCAAACAAAGCTGAAGCTCAGAGGGGCGACTCAGGACGGTTGAATTAATTTTTCAGTATTTTTCGATTTTGTTGTTAATATTTTAGCCTCAAGCCTCGCGCAGGCCTTACAATCACCTCGCCAAGACTCGACAACATTAAACATAAGCTTTATTCTAAGTGTCAATTTAAAGCCAAATAATTGTTCTAAAATCATTTCGATATCTTTGTATAGTTATTTTTTATGTTTTTGCCTTTGCATTATGCATCTACACACGATAAGAAAAATATGTAAAAAAAAATACTGTTAATAACTAAAAGGTACCGTTGGCCAATAAAACCCAGCAACACAAGATGTTGCCCTTGTATCCTACAAACACGAATCAAACGAAAGCAGCAAAAAGTTGGTGTGGCTGATGCCATCTTTGCACACAGGGCCAACCATCGACGACAGTGGCAAACCAGAAATAATTGAATATTACAACAGCACAAAAGGGGGAGTCGATGCATTCGACCAAATGTGCGGAACATATTCTTGTAGCAGGAAAACGAAGAGTTGGCCACTCTGTGTTGTTTATGGAATTACCAACGCTGCTACCACCAATTCGAGGATATTTCATTCAAGTAACCAGCAGCTTGCAGGGGCAGAGAAACTGAGGAGACTTCGTCATTGCTCAATCCGTGGGCACAGGAGAGAGAGCCAGTACTCCTGATGACGACCATCTGCAGCGTCTGTGACATCCCAATCCCTTCTCAGGCCCATTCCAGGGTAACAGCCCCACGGTCTAACCTGCCTAGCAGTAAGAAGAGGTGTGTTCTTTGTGGTTTGGCCACTGACAGGAAAACACGATTCCAGTGTGCGACTTGTCGCTATGCATGCCAAAGCCACTACCTGCCTATCTGCCTTGACTGCAATTAGAGTAGGTGAGAATTTTTTACACCCCATTGCATATCATTATATGTATCTTGTACATGTATAGGACACAAACTATCACACAGCGTTGCCAATCATATAAAAATTGCCTTACCATAAATATACATAATAATACAAATTATGGTCATTATGATTACCTTGTACATCGTTTTTAACTCCAAGGACTCCTGGGGCAACTGTGCCTTGATAGTTAACGCCTTGTGCTCTTCCTTCTGATGCTCTGTAACCTTCCAGGGATTGTGGTCGTTATTGACAAATCCTGTGTCGAAGCCGTCGCTGGTGGTGCAGGTGTGTGTCTGGGAGGGTTCGAGGCCATCGCTGGTGGTGCAGGTGTGTGTATGGGAGGGTTCGAAGCCGTCGCTGGTGGTGCAGGTGTGTGTCTGGGAGGGTTCGAGGCCGTCGCTGGTGGTGCAGGTGTGTGTCTGGGAGGGTTGGAGGGAACGGTCGAATTCTTTTCTGAACACGCCCCTGTAATAATGGAAAGACACCTGCTTCTCGGTTAGGTGGTCCTTCGACATCCACTCTTTGTACAGGTCGTAGGGCTTCTGGGTCGTCAGGATTGTCTCCATGTCCCTACGGCGTGGAAGTTTAACACGGCTGTTGTGGGAGTTCATGACACGTACCCTCTTCAGGTGCTCCCTCACACGTTCAGCTGCAACACCGACAATTTTGTTGTGTGGTGTTGTCTTCCCACGGTTATCAGCCGTCGGGGTCCCAGTGCATGTTAGTTTCCTGCATGCAGTGTCTACCCGTGACCTGCCAATACCGTGCATGGCACAAAAGGCTTCTTTGCACACTTTAATAGTCTGGTTGTTGTACATCACACTGTACAGTACTGTGGCAGACCTCCTGCTCACCTCTGCTTTGGTACGTTTCCGTTTAATGTCTACTACAGTCATTAACTTCTGCAGGTAAGCATTCTGGTGTCCATAATTACCAAGACCCCAGAATGTTTTGAATATTTCGTCCACCCCTTCCTTTGTGACATTGTTGAAGCATCCATCACGGCAAGGGGCCCCCACAACACGTGGTGGTACAGTGCGCTGGGTGTTGGGGCTAGTATACGCCAGGCCGGCATTCCTCCTACTCTTGGCCAAATTTCTATTCCACTGTCTCTTCCTGCCAGGCAATGGCACACCCTCCTCACTGTAGCTATTGTCACTCATGTTCACTTTTCTGCTCATCACCGACGGCGGAAGTTGCGCAACAATAGCAGCAAAAGTAATCCACTGTGTTTGAAGACAGCGTCAACACTGGGGACCGGGGTGCTGAGAAGAAAGTTGTACACTGATTGGCAGTCTCATACCCAGGCGGTACGCAAGGTCGCTGCTGATTGGCGCTTCTGGGTACTCGTGGCTTTTACCACGTTCTTGCAGGCAGCTCTCACCTCGCCTAGCCGGCACGCAATTTCGGGGATCGATACATGTGCAGTTATTGGGAGTTTCGACCATACTTCTCATGGCATATCATGTTGCTCCTCTTTACAGCTGGTAAGACAGGGTTGAGGGAATAGTGTGTTATATTTTTGGGGGTAGCGCTTAGCAGGTTCTTCCCCTGAGCGCCACCATAAGCCCTAACATAATAAACTCAAATACATGAACATAAACATACACGAACACACACACACACATCCATACATCAACACACACACACATATATAGCCACACATATGAACACAAACACATGCATCAACACATATGAATCCAAACATACATGGATACAGGTAAAAACACAAACACACACATACACACACACACAAACATTTTTGAACCATTTTTGCACAAACCTTTGTCATGTTCAATTCTTCCGTTAGAATGCGTCGAACACTTTCCCTGTCTAAATTAACTTTCTCAGCTATTGCTCGAACACCCAACCTACGTTTTTTTCTAATCACATCTCGAACTTTTCCAATGTTGTCATCGGTAACTGCTGTGCGTGGACGGCCTGGGCGGTCATCATCTTTCACGGTTTCTCTACCTTCCGAAAATCGTTTGTGCCATTCAAAAACGCGTGTCCGAGACATGCAATCTTCACCGTAAGCTTCAGTTAATAATCGAAAAGTTTCCGTCGCGGATTTCTTAAGTTTAACGAGTAACTTGATGTTAACTCGTTGCTTAGTTTTGTAGTCCGACATTTTTCGACAGAGCGTAAGGACACGTCTATACTTCAACACGCATCCACTTGTACTGGGTGAAGCGACCGAGTTGAGCCTTGTAACACTGTAACAGGCTAGAACATGTTCAATAACCGTCTGTTTGTCCCTCCCCTCCCACTCTTGGCTCGCGAGTTATGGGGTCAGTCTCGTTATTTTTGTGTCGGGCCTCGTCCGTACATACATACATACATACATACTTACATACATATAAACAAATATACATACATACATACACATACAAGAACACAAACACATATACTGTACATAAAAACAAACAGAACCCGTACATAAGCAAACAAATGCATACACACATAAACAAATACATAATAACACATATACCGCACATAAACAAACACATATTTACCCGTCCATCACGATATCTACAAAACAAAGGGAACGTCCTCCTCCCACAAGGTAAACATCACGCGTCCGGAAGTGTACGAGAAAGATCGAACAACCAGCCGAGCAGGTCACTGAGGACGTCGCCGGTGCAAGGTCACGAGAGAGAGACTGTTTACCTAGATACGATCACTCCCGCTGGACTAAAATTCTTGCTAGTTTTCTTTCCCTACATTGTTACTCGGACTCACTCACACCATCATTCGTGATTTATTTCTCACTAACCATTATAATTAAAGGGATGCAGTAGCCGAGTTGGGGGGTTTGTGAAGGTAGTCAAGTGCATTACCGATCGTGCTGAAAAATCCTTGTGCGACGCCCCTAACGGATCTTCAGAGGATAACACACACACACACACACACACACACACACACACACACTTTCACCCATCCAAACATCTTTAACTTAAATTATTGTGTCCACTTCCCTCATATCTAACCCCCCCCCCCCCCCCCCCACACACACACACATTACTTGGGGAACTAAGTTGAGTGTGGGCATCATTCACGGTAATGTTGCCCCCACGCCACCTAGACCTACACCAAGGACCCCTCTCCACTTCTGCTGATCACCTCAAGATTAGGCACCACAGCTTAGTTCAAATGATAGTTAAACATTCTAACGCTATCTGTGGGGGGGGGGGGGGTCAGATTAGATTGGATTAGCGTTAAGGGTCTCCAATTACCAGGTGAAATAAAGATGGGGTGCTTAATCTTTAGTTGATCCAATTCTGTTGACCTATTTCACAGTTACCGTCTACTAGAATTCCTTATCCCCATTCTACACTTCCAATGAACCCTAGATTGGTTATATTTTATGTCAAAAGTTACCGTAACTGAGATCTAACAATGTGTTTCTATTGTCAACCCGGCATTAGCAACTTTCTTTAAATAATTTTGCAGAATCAATAAATCTTATGTTCCTGAATTTTCTAGTTTCATAACATTATCTTTGTCTCACCTGCACACTGGACATTCCACATTTGGAGTTCATAAAGCCGTCTGTCCACCTGTCCATTTAGAAAAGTTTGCCTTGGTACCGCCCTCCCGTTATCTTCAGATAGAGACACCCTTGTGCAGTCTTCAGTCTTAGTGTGTTGTCACCTACTCTGGAGAGGGCCAAGACAGCCGCCCTGTGGCTGGAGCCTTGCTCGTGTTTTAGGAAGTTATCCTTCTTGGGGCACACTGATATAGGTTTGCCGATAGTAAACACATTCTTCTTTAGGTTGGTTTCGATGCAGAATCTGCAGAAGACAGTCATTCTCGATATACGCCCACGGGAAGTGCACTAGCCACTCTGTTCTAAACCTCCTGTACACCTCGCGGATGCGCCCTGCATTGTAGCTGCAGTCTCCCAAGTTGGGCGTTCCTATCGCTGGGCTTCTCCACTTGGCATTGTCTTTATTTTTATCACTATTGTCACAGCCTCTCTCTTTGTTCTTGTCCGTGAACATAACTAGAAAAGACACATCAGCCATAACTCTCCACCAATTATTAGACGATACAGCTCTATAACACGACCAACAATAAAACATACACTTGAAAAGTGTGGCTCAGCGTGCCTCCCTTGGCTCAACCTTCACCATAAACAGAGGATGTGGTAGTGGTACCACCGTCACGCATGCGTGTGGCGCACTCTTAACTTTTCTGATCAATGTACATTTCTAACACCATTCTGCACGGCTTAGTTCTATACATAATCACTTTCTCATATAAATTACACTATAACACAGCCAATAACTAGATCACGTAAATAAGCGTGTAGCTTCCTTGTTCTGTTTTAGCCAATTTGATGAACGATTTTGAAAAGGTTTAAGCAATACAGAATTTGTTAGCCAGTGGCTAATGGAGAGCTTGTCGCCACACTTCAGGCCGCCTCACTCTTTTCGCTTGCTCTGTCTCCTTTTATCCCTCAGTTCAGTCTCTTTCGTTCTCCACGTATACAGTATTTACTTACTAGCACAAACAACAATAATTCTTAAACAAGCATGGCTGACGTAGCTCATTGACATTTAACCCAACCTCGCACAGGTGTAAAAAAAACCAAGCTAAAGAACACTTGTCCTTGTCCTCTTACAGTTATGAAAGGGGCCGGCAACTCACACCTGTCCTAACACTCACGGTAAATACCAGTGACTTACCCCTTCTGAGGTATACAGTAGGTGTGAACGAGACCACTATCATACACCTAACCTGACCCTCTCACAGGTGAGTAAGTAAGACATCGCAACTTTATGCCTGCCTCTACACTACCTCATAAATGACACAGATTGACACCTGCCACCTCAACTGACCTCCATAATGGCGTGATAGAGAACCGTAAGTGACACCTGCCGAGGGAGGAGTCTGATGAAAGATATGAGACGAGTTAAGTCACTTCCCTTGAACATCTTTAGGGAACCCACCTGCATAGTGTGTGTGTGTGTGTGTGTGTGTGTGTAGTGTGTGTGTGTCGCTCTGAAAATCAATGTTGTGAAGAGATGAATTTCAAAATTTTTCACCAACTTTCCGTCATTTTATTGAGCACTGCACAACTAGGGTCATACACAATGAAGAATGGGGTAATCTATCTCTCTCTCTCTCTCTCTCCAGGTTAGGCTAGTCTAAATTAGGTCAGGTTAGGTTAATTAAGACTTGGGTTTAGATTAGGTTGGATGCAAGTTTGAATCGGCTATGTTAATTTAGGTTGGATTTAATAAGGTTAAATCCGGCTACGTTAGTTTTAAGTTAGATCGAGTTTAGCACAATTAGGTTAAGGTTACACTGGGTTGCGAGGCGAGGACACCTGGGGTTGGGTTGACAGGGGTTGAATTGACAGAGGTTGAGTTGACAGAGGTTGAGTTGACGGGTTGAATTGACTGAGGTTGGGTTGACAGGGGTTGAGTTGACAGGGATGAAGTTGACAGGGGTTGAGTTGACAGGAGTTGAGTTGACAGAGGTTGAGAGGTTGAGTTGACGGGTTGAGTTGTGAGCCAAAAATATGTTCACTCTTTTGTGCTTATTGCTAACAGCTTCCTGAGGCTTCGTGGGCAATATGGATTAAATTATTATTATTGTTGTCACTGTTATCTATAATAATAACAATAGCAATAAAAATGTTAATAATAATTAGAGCCCGGATGTTCTGGCTATTAAAATCCTTGAAAAGGGCAAATAGGCACTAAACTATTCAAATATAGGCAGCATAAAACTAAAAAAAGGCACCAACCATTTTATTTATAAAATGCAAAAATCGAATACCTTTTGATTAACACTGGAGTGGACACCTTTTATTTTGTACAGTGTGCCTTTCTAATTTTGTCATTCTTCTTCTGAGTTGGAAAAATAAACAAAGGTAGTGTGAATGTGATCGGAAAAAGTAGAGAGATTTTCACTACACATCATGATGTCCTTTCACAGAAATACCTGGTTGCTAACTCACATCATCACGTATTTTTTGCTGACTTCAAACACAAGTTTCTTCAGACTTCGCTTTGCCAAGGCCTTAGTCTTCTGTGACACTCGCACCACTCTGAACTTATTAACCTTTCCTTACTCACAAGGGCAAGTACCGATATTCCTTTCTCTAGCTTATTTAAGATTTCTAGTTTTGGTAAAATTGAGAGACGCACTCTCTTATCCTTCACTTCAGTGGATTTGGCGCTCACTTTAGACATGGCGACAACGATATACAGGTACGTACGCACACCCCAAAGTATAATACGAAAAAACCCGGGAGACTACAACAGCGTGTAGCGGGGCGCGGCCACAACTCACTGGAGCGTCAAAATAAAATGGCGGCAGCCCACGTGGGCTGTTACTGAGATCACCTACCGTTTAACGGGAGACTCCGCTAGAGGGAGCAACAAATTCCGGAACAAATTCGTTTTGCTAAATCGAACTTCTGCTAGAATGAATACTCTTATATGGAATGATTACCGCATTATTTTTATCATTGTTGGTATTGCTCTTATTGCCCGTTCGTATATTATCACTGATACTTCTATTATCACCTTTATATTACCACTATATCACTAAACGCGTACAAGACATGTAATGTAGTCGAGCACATGCAGGTGTTCCGCGGCACATCATAACTCCCCAAAGGTTTTACAGATAATTATAAACATGGCAGGACCTCAGTTCAAACCTTCAACCCAACCCCCCTCATAAATTCAGCTAGAATACATTTATGTTCAGACATAAGTAAATCACAATGCATTAGCACTCACGTTTTGAGGATTTGGAACTACTGCAGTTGTTCTTTGCCTCACTCGTCGGACTCTTCTTTCAAGAGCTGATCGCTTTGGAAGTCTTGCTAACACATCATTGTCCAAATCAAGGAGATGCTCACCAAGGAGGTCTTTAACAGTGGTTAGGGAAGTGGATGCCGCTTCCTTGACTTTGGCGAGAACAACATTCACCTGAGCCTGAATAGAATCACCATTGTGGCCATGAACACTTGGCTCTGAAACAACATGATGTCCCTGAGTGGTCATTGTTGAAGAGCATCTGTTCCTGTAATACTGTCGGCATCTCCAGATTTTCTTTCCGTGGTGATTCGTGTTTCTGAGAAGATATTCATGCCCCTCATACTGGAGGACAGTTCCCCCTCTTTCTGATTTGGAAAACTCAATCTGTTTTTTAATATGATTCATGGGGCAGATGGTAATGTACAGTATGGTAGAGTATCTAGGAATATGAGTAGAGAGCGACCTCACTCACCACCACCTTCGCTGAGACTGATGCGGCAACAACGGTATGGTTGGGTAGCCCCTGTCCTCCTTAATGGGACGGGACGGGACGGGACGGGACGGGTTGGGTTGGGTTGGGTTAGGGTTGGGTTGGGTTAGGTTAAGGTGTGGGCTGGGCTAACAACTTTCAGCGAATCTTTGACAACTTTCAAATTTTTTTTTACCCCAGGTAATATTACCTTTCACCTCGATATTTATAAGATTCAATGAGGTCTGATATCAGGCTTTCCTCACGAACAGAACAATATACAAATACCATAATGACGGTGAGTGGACATGAGGGCCACGGTTAGGTTAGGCCCTAACCAACCTGGCCCAAACACCAAACGTCTATGGCCCAAACCCAAACGTCTATGGCCCAAACCCAAACGTCCATAATACAAACCCAAACGTGCATGGCCCAAACCCAAACGTCCTTAATTCGATTACGATATCAAGCAGAAAAAATAGATCGCAATGCATAAATAAAACGTGTCAATCTTCCATCACCATTATGCGAGTGAACCTAAAGGTGTAGTAGAGCAGGCATGGGCAACCCGCGGTCCGTATGAGGCCCACAGTGATTGAGAAATTTTATTTAATGTGGCCCGGGGTTCAGATAGATGCAGCCAGTTTACGATGAGTAAAGCAATATTTATTAAAAGAATAATCTTCACACACAATTCGTTACTGTTTCATCACTTAAGAGTAAGTTACTACGAAAACGTAACAGTGAAATAAAATATAAATAGTCAACAATATAAACATTTTAACTTGTGTGAGTTTACGGGCCAAGTTCGGCGCGGTCCGTTTGATGGATTAGCTGTGATATGGTAGTGGGTCACTGGGGAATTAACGAAGGTTGAGTAAGTTCAAGTGGGGTCACGGGCGGTGGTCACACGGGTCAAAGGTAAAGGTCTCTTCCTTGGTGACAGACTCTCTCTCTATAGCACCTCATCCTTCAGGCCTGGCTGTCTGTTCTATCTATTTATTCTTGTCTCATTAGCGCTTGGGAACTTCGTGTTTTCTTCTTTCCTGGTGGTTATCAGCATATATATATATATATATATATATATATTTTTTTTATGAAAATCCACAATGAAAACGTGGATAAGATGTCTTGAATAAAGACGAAAGCTAAGGTACTCCGTTGTTTCCATTTTCCCGTGTGATTTTATCAAGATATATATATATATATGCTGATAACCACCAGGAAAGAAGAAAACACGAAGTTCCCAAGCGCTTTCGTGTAATTCACATCTTCAGGGGTGAGTACAGACTAAAGAGAAATACAAAACAAGGTGTATATACACAGAGGGTGAGACCAGGTCCACAATGGTCAGGTATTAGGTAATGACCCTACTAATCTTTAAATAGCACACAACGGTTGGTGGTCAGGTCAGGTGGTCAGGTGACCCGACCTTCTCCCCTGCTTACAAATCTTCTTAATTACAAAATTGTCCAGCTTGTACATGCCGTTACTCAAATTCATGTTGAATGCTTCGGTATGTTTAATATATATATATAGTACTTACCTCAAGCGTGTTGTGTCATGTCTCGTGGTAGTGTTCTACACCAGGCAGTCAACCTTTTCTCAGTCATGGGCCGTATTACGATTCAGGTTTTTTTCGGCGGCCAATCTAACATAATTTATATCCTAACTAACCCAAAAGTAATGTTAACATTGTATTAGCACGGACAATTAAACACTTTACCTAATTATGATATTTTCAGTTTACAATCACAGTCTTCCCAATTATGAAACAAATCCATCAAAATAATTTTTAAGTAATATGTTAATGTTTCTTGGCATTTAACAGAAGATGAGTGAAGCAGTCTGTGAATATGTGGATTTTTCCTACAGTAACAGCAATTTCCTTACTTATCACATTATCTCTCTCTCTATCTTCTCCACCAGAACGCCGACAATAATAACCATGAAAGTGTAACTCATCGATATCTGTAAAGGCAACTCGTTGTTTTATGGGCGCTTCAAGGCGGGTTTACGCTGTGCTTCTTTTCGTGTGACAAGGGCCTGCCTTATGACGCAAGGTATGATGCATGCTTCAAACCTTGCCTCATATACTAAAGGTTGAGAAGCAAGAGCTGACGGACCTGGAGGAAGAGGGAGGGGGACTAATTTTGAGGTTAGGTTGGATTAAGCTAAGTTAGCCTTACGTTTGGTTTGCATTAGGGGCTAATCTTGAGGTGATCCCATGAGACAATGTAAACGAGTGGACTACCCTCATCCATAGGTCCAACTCAAGTCGGACGATGCTCTTCAGGGGTCACGACTATAGCTCTTACCATTCTCGAGTCTTGGTGCCGACATGCCGACACTTAGATTAAAATGGTACTGACCGCCCTACTCACGCGACCATGTCTTCATGAACAAAAATTACACAGGATTAATGTAAATTGTCATTACCTCACGCCATCTTGCACGCAAAGAAATATATGTTTATGAAAATTTGCATAGTTCATGAACTGGGCAATTTCGCTGCCAGGGCGCAAAACAAACACAAACAAACAAACAAACAAACAAACAAACACACACACACACACAGAGGCATTTTTGCAAACTTATCCCTATTTACTTGTTGCATATGAGTTAGGAGGAGTTTGTTTCTTGCAGGTATGGTAAGTCCGGGAGTCAATATCGTGATGCAACCTTCGCTGTATGATACGAAGTGACACCTAACCTAACCTAACCCAGGGTATGACTGCTGTACTTCACGTTCTGAAAGTTTACGTGTGGCATTTACTAGACGCTGAATGACCTACAAAGTATGTGGCGACCTTTTACGAGGCCGACCAATGCGTGGGAGTGAAACTGGCAGGGTATCCTAGCCATTCCTTAAGCAGAAACATTATTACAATATGATCTCTGGATACTTGATTACCCACCATTATCACACACACACAAGACTGTGATCGCCAACCCTAAGATAAGAATACGATACTTTGACAAAACACACACACACACACACACGGCCGGACGCACACCAACTTCAATACCTTATAAATGTTGACTAATTACGGGCTGGGAACGTTTGCTCACCTTGGTGGAAGCCGTCCCCAAAACAAAGCCAGATAAAAGACAACACTTTTGACGCAACCATCCAGCTTTGATTGTTGATGAACAGTTTTATGCCAAATTAATTGTCGTCAGCCCAGTTAACAACTCTTTTCACGCATACACCACAGGAGATAAACTGCTTCGTCGAATTATAGATGATGCAGAACAGATACAGAACCACCTTGATGTTTTTGGTGGGGTCTCGTTCGATGTTACGAGTTAGAATGTATATCCAAGCTGAAGGCAGTATTCTGAACATTTATTGTAGACTAATCAATACATTTGTGTCACTTATTCTATATATAGTACAGCTATATATTCTAATTATGTGCAACTCAACTCATTAACTTCAAATACCCATAGTTCTGTCACCGTTAGGAATCGGAGCCATATTCAATAGAGGTATTAACAAAGTCATGGGACTGGGCGGAACAACGGTCTTAGCCAATTTTTAATAACTGAGAAAAACGCGTTCAAATTTTGGCAACATTGAACACGCCACACAGTACACTTCGAACAAGGTAACACAATAAAGCCCTTTGTTTACTTTTTACAGGGAATTATGTCCACTTTCATGGTAGAATGTTTGTGATGCAACATCGAAGACTCAAACCTATGAGATAACAACAAAGGATTCCGACATCAACTATGATTAATTAACCTTAAAAAGTAGTCCAGTTTGATCTATCAAACATAAGGGTCAGTTTTGTACAGTGCTGTAACAAAAATAATGGTTCTCAGATATTATCCGACAATGAATTTACAGAAACAGTAATCTTCTACCCACACGTCTCAGCTGTTACACCCACAAATGAACTGTTTCTTCCCACACCCCTCACCCAGCCTAAAGGTGCTTTCATCACTAAACATTACCTTCTTCCAGTCGTCTGATGTCCGGTACTGGTATTTCTTGGAGAAATTAAGCCTCTTCTTCTTCATAGCCTCGGTGAGAAGAGGCTTCTTAGCTGCGCGCCGAGTCGGTAAACCGAGGTTTTTCTGGAGACGATGTTGTACGGTCCTGATTGCCACATGTTTGAGGAGGTTTGGGTGCCTTTTCTTCAGTGTAGAAGCTGTTACAGCAGGATCAGACATCACTTCACGCTTCAGGATGTTGTCTGTCCTTTGTGAAGTCTTCCTAACTGCCCCAGATCCCACTTTCCTCTTCGGTATAGCTCCGGGTGGTAATGGCGCCGCTGCATGTCTGAGGTGGTAAATGGCTTGCCTTGAAACTTTTAAGTCCGCGGCTACACGTATCACAGACATCCCCAGTTCTAATTGGGTTAAAGCCCAAGCTTTTTCATGTACTGTGAGCTTGTTGCGACCCATTCTGTTCAGTGTGAGTGGAGATATAGGCAGTCATGGTGGGCGCACCAGTGAAGAATGCCGGGTGGCCGAGATACATATATTTGCACCTCTCTCTATCCCACCGCCTGAAGCGAGAGGCCTTGGTGGCTGGGGGTGTGTGAGAGGCGGTCCCGTGATAACAAGCTCCTCCCACTTGTGTTTGCCCGGGAACGCAACTAAAATCTTTACACTGCCCGCCGTGTAAGCCAGGGAAGGGGCCCCATCACTGGTAAATAAACAGCCCGTTTTCGTCCTTGCCTACAGTGTCCTGCTTCACTGTCTTGTTCCATGGTAAACGGCAAGCACTTAACTATTATAATAATAATAATAATAATAATAATAATAATAGTAATAATAATAATAATAATAATAATAATAGTAATAATAATAATAGTAATAATAATAATAATAATAGTAATAATAATAATAGTAATAATAATAATAGTAATAATAATAATAGTAATAATAATAATAATAATAATAGTAATAATAATAATAGTAATAATAATAATAGTAATAATAATAATAATAATAATAATAATAATAATAATAATAGTAATAATAATAATAGTAATAATAATAATAGTAATAATAATAATAATAATAATAATAATAATAATAATAATAATAATAGTAATAATAATAATAGTAATAATAATAATAGTAATAATAATAATAGTAATAATAATAATAATAATAATAATAATAGTAATAATAATAATAATAATAATAATAATAGTAATAATAATAATAATAATAATAATAATAATAATAATAATAATAATAGTAATAATAATAATAATAATAAATAAATAAACACACACACACGGGCCAAAAAAGTCCGTCAACTGTGGTGGGGTCAGTCACGCCTCTTTCTTTCTAATGTTGACACTTGTCACTCGGCTCTACAGTCTACAGGTACCTGGTTCACTGAGTGGTTCACGTTATTATTAATGTCTAAGGGCAGCCACTTCACTGTTATCCGCGTAAAAAAGGCAAAACGCGCGAGCAGTGTTTTTTACATGTGCCCACTCTTGTTCATAATCTACATAAACGATCTAGATACTGGGAACAGCAGTGACATAAGCAAGTTTGCAGATGACACCAAAATAAGGCGACATATTAATTCGGGGCAGGATGCAAATGCATTACAGGAGGATCTAAATAAACTGCAGGGGTGGTCTGAAAAATGGCAAATGAAATTCAACACCAGCAAGTGCAGTGTACTTAATATTGGGAGAACAAATACTTATAATGTATGCAGCCTTAACAACATCAACCTAGAGAAGTCGACTTGTGAAAGAGACCTAGGGGTATTTGTAAGCCCGGACCTACGGCCTAGAAAACAGTGCATTAATGTTCGAAATAAGGCAAACAGAGTATTGGGTTTTATATCTAGAAGTGTACCTAATAAGAGTGCAGAGGTCTTATTGCAACTATATCTTGCGCTAGTCAGGCCGCACCTCGATTATGCGGTTCAGTTCTGGTGCCCTTATTATAGAATGGATATCAATTCACTAGAGTCGGTGCAGCGAAGAATGACGAAAATGATTCCGGAACTTAGAAAGCTTCCATATCAGGATAGGTTAAAGAAACAAAACTTGCATTCCCAAGAAAGACGAAGGGTGCGGGGAGATATGATAGAAGTATTTAAGTGGGTGAAAGGAATCAATAAAGGGGATATAGATAAAGTTCTTATAATATCCGAGCAGGATAGGACTCGAAGCAACGGATTTAAGTTGGATAAGCTTAGGTTTAGGAGGGAGATAGGAAGGAACTGGTTCACAAATAGGGTGGTGGACGAGTGGAACAAGCTTACCAACTTTGCAGTAAGTGCTGGAACGCTGGAAAGTTTCAAAAGGAGGCTAGATAGATTCATGGATGATAGAGAGTGGTAGTAACTCTCGACAGGAGCTGCCATGCACAGGCCAACCGGCCTATTGCAGACTCCTTATTTTCTTATGTTCTTATGTAAAGTCACATGGGAAAAAGAGCTTATTGACGTTTTCTGCGGGAAATATAACATGCACGCTGATTGGTTGGAAGCACACGCTGAGACAACATGGCTTGCTGACTGAGCTGGTGGTCAGGATGGACATACAGGTAACTCGTCCTCCCACTGCTTGTTTCTCTGAGCGCCGCAACTCAGCTGGTTAAGGAAGAAGGTAAAAAGGTTATTCCCACAGTCTGAACGTTACCGGTACTTCAGTACGCCTTTCGACTATTCACTACTTCAATATATAAACAACACTTCAGATGTCCAGGGTTCGATTTCTTGAGTGGTTAAATATATATATATATATATATTTTATGAAAATCCACAATGAAAACGTGGATAAGATAAATCTTGATAAAATTACACGGGAAAATGGAAACAACGGAGTACCTTAGCTTTCGTCTTTATTCAAGACATCTTCAGAGGCAACTGGATTACATGGACAGAGAGAGGCTTAAATATACAGGGTGACCTAAAAACATGAGGTCAGGTCAAAATGATGACATCCACTAATCCCCACACCAACACAAACGTAGAGGAGCTTAAGAGAAGGGTGGTGACGTGACTAGTCAAGTCAGGTCAGAAAAAAGGAGACCCACAAAATAACTATCATACATCTATATCAAAGGTTTTTAAAGCATTTTTAACCTTGGGCCACTGACAAATAAATTTATGTAACATATTATCAGTTTTGAACTGACCATCACTAAGGTTTATTGATTTTAATTCCTTAAACAAACTAGCTTCAACAAGAAGTCTTTCTGTGACACAAGATGATTTGAAAACTTCTAAGCTTTTTTCCCAAGCAATGTATGATAGTTATTTTGTGGGTCCCCTTTTTTCTGACCTGACTTGACTAGTCACGTCACCACCCTTCTCTTAAGCTCCTCTACGTTTGTGTTGGTGTGGGGATTAGTGGATGTCATCATTTTGACCTGACCTCATGTTTTTAGGTCACCCTGTATATTTAAGCCTCTCTCTGTCCATGTAATCCAGTTGCCTCTGAAGATGTCTTGAATAAAGACGAAAGCTAAGGTACTCCGTTGTTTCCATTTTCCCGTGTGATTTTATCAAGATTTATCTTATCCACGTTTTCATTGTGGATTTTCATAAAATTATTTATATATGTATATACCTGTGGTCTAATGGTCACCATGCTCGCCTCGCAAGCAAGTGAACCCGGGTTCGATCCCCGGGCAGGGTGAAACTAGGGCGGGTTTCTTTACGCCATTTGCCTCTGTCTACCCAGCAGTAATTGGGGATCTGGATGTTCCGGGGTAATGGTTAGCCAGTGCAGTTGGCGAGTTGTCCGGTCTTCTTGGACTATTCCTTGACACTGGGTCATGTAACTCGTTAACTTAGGGTGTGGTTGTTGTGTTGGCGACAGCTTCTACACCTTAAACAAATTCACGCCTAGGTGGCCCTTGGGCGGGCCATCCTCGTTACACGAGGGCCCATTATTATGTATGTATGTAGGTAGGTTTTCATTAAGGCTTTAATCCACTAATCTTATTTTCCCCGAGTGACTTAAGATACAGTATAAACTATGATGGTAGCCTGGGGGGTGGAGGGGGGGGTTGTTAGGAGGCAGTGCAGGGCGAAACCAACTCCAGTCTACGGCGGTCAAACGTCACGCGTCATTGTGCTGCCTCATGCTTCGTGATGCTGTGTGGTGGTGGTAGTGTGTGGTGGAGGTGATGGTATATGGTGGTATTGTGATGGTGTTGTGGCGTTATTATGGTGGTGGTGCGTGAAACTGTATGGTGATGTGGACAGTGGTGTAGGGTCATGTGTGGTATATGGTGATGCGTGTGTGTATATAGTGATGTGGTGTATGACGATAGTGTGGTGGTGCTGTGGTGTTTTTTATGGTGGTGGTGTGTGAAACTGTGTGGTGATTTATGTATGATGATATTGTAGGAGAGAAGTTACCGGAAATAAATAATGGTCTAGTTTTGTTTTTACTATTGACTATGTCCAAAGACCGTAACTTTTTCAGAATTTACTTTTTAATGACCAAAGAAAACCTAACTTAACCGACCTAACCTAATCGACCTAACTTAACCGACCTAACCTAATCGACTTAAACTAACTTAGCACATCTAACCGACCTAACCTAACCTAACCTAACTAAAGCCAAAATTGTGACTTTTTCCTGTGGCTATTCCCGCTTACTGTGGTAGTACTGTGGTGGTGTTACGTTTTAGTGTGTGTGTGGTAGTGTGTGTAGTGTGTGGTGATAGTGTATGGTGATACTGTGGCGATGGTGGTGGTTGTAATACTGTGGTGTCGGTGGTGTATGGACTGGCGGTGGTGTACAGTATGGTGGTGGTATGTGGTAGTGTGGTGGTGTATGGTGGTACTGTAGTGGTGGTAATGTATGGTGGTACTGTAGTGGTGGTAGTGTATGGTGGTACTGTAGTGGTGGTAGTGTATGGTGGTACTGTAGTGGTGGTAGTGTATGGTGGTACTGTAGTGGTGGTAGTGTATGGTGGTACTGTAGTGGTGGTAGTGTATGGTGGTACTTAACTGGTGTATGGTAGCACTATGGTAGTACTGTACTGTAGTGGTGGTGGTGTATGGTGGCACTGTGGTAGTGTGTGTGTGTGTGTGTGTGTGTGTGTGCCTACTACGGTACTGTGGTGTCGGTCGGGAGTGATCAACCATTTAGTTTATAAATGTAAATAGATGTCCACCTGCCAATGTGTCCATCAGCTAAATGTCCACCTGCCAATGTGTCCATCAGCTAAATGTCCACCTGCCAATGTGTCCGTCAGCTAAATGTCCACCTGCCTATGTGTCCATCAGCTAAATGTCCACCTGCCAATGTGTCCATCAGCTAAATGTCCACCTGCCAATGTGTCCATCAGCTAAATGTCCATCTGCCAATGTGTCCAACAACTAAATGTCCACCTGCCAATGTGTCCATCAGCTAAATGTCCACCTACCAATGTGTCCACCAACTGAGGTTATACTGTAATATTAGTTTATATTGTGTTGTATTATATTAGGCTATATTATGTAAAGTTGGGTTAGGTTAGGCTAGGTTAGGATGATTCTGGAACTACAGTATGTCATCTTGATTATCCAAGCAAACTGAGGGCCAGCCAAACGACTAACAACCCTTCAGACGAGACACAATGGGGCAGATCTCATATGGACATTCAAAATCTTGATAGGGATGGAAATCATGAACCTGGGGCTCTTTTATTTTCACGCACTATCAACACGAGAGGACATAACTACAAACTCGCCCAGTTATCAGGCAGAACGAACATTAGGAAATACTTCTTCACACAGGGTGTTTGACCTATGGAACGGTCTACCATCCCAAGCTGTGGAATCGAGAACATGTTTAAAAGCCCTGGGGTTCTCTGAATGATAGATCATGAAGGGCTTTAGCTTGAAACCAGCAACATTCCCCCCCAACAGAAGTGTAATTCTGTCCTTGAATGCCTTGAATCCTGGCATTGTTTTCGCCTCTTTGTGGATGTATGTCCGCTCAGGCATGCGCTTCCACAATAATCCAGTCTCATCCACATTGAATATTTGCTCAGGCAAATAATTCCCTTCCACAATCACTTCATCTAACTCCTCCTTAAAAGCTTCGGCAGCACCAACATCGGCACTAGCTGCCTCTCCACTCACCTTAACATTGTGTAGACTGTAGCGTTTTTTAAATCTATCAAACCACCCATGACTTCCTGTAAAGGTTTGATCACACTCATCTCCTGCCTGCTCCTTCAGGCTTTGGAACAGGCTTCTTGCTTTAGCCTGTATGGTTAGAAGGCTTAAGGGTACACGCTTCTGTATCTGGTCTTCTCTCCATATCACCAATAACTTTTCCATATCGTGAATAGGACCTAGTCTTTTCTTCGAAATTATAGTTCCCTTTATAGGTGTTGTCCCTTTCACTACATCGCGAATACGTTCCTTGTCAATTAAATACAATAATAACGAAAGTTCACAGCGCGATCAGTATAGGATACGCTAGGCAAACACAAACAAAGCGCTCCACTGAGTGAGTGTACCCACGACGACGCCTCCGAAACCGCCACCCACTGGACCCGGGACAGAAACGTTTCGGTATAGAAAATGCGCAGGTCATTTGAAAATATTTTTGGTCACGACTGCCGCGGTCGTATGTCCCGACGGACGTACGGTCAAAGCAGGTCGTAAGTACCAATGGACGTAAGTCCATGTCGTCGTAAGTCGGGGAGCACCTGTACTGTGTTTCAAAATAGACCTTGACAAAATTATCAAGAACAATGGAGAGAGATCCTACACAGACCACTGGCCTTCTTCCCACGGCATGGCCACCTCTAGTTATGCTACTTTATGTGTGGTTGTTATTTTTGGCGATATTTGACCAGGTTAAGTAATGTTGTTTGGTTAGTTTATATTGGGTTACAGTTAGGATGTTTACTGTTTAATTATCGGGTGAAACAAGCAGGCATTGCCTAATCTTCACGTGATCCAACAGGCAGCACATAAACTCAGCATTTTTCAACTGATTACCTCTAACCTCTCCCACTAACCTGTGACCTTCAGAGTTAATCAGATACAGAACTACAATCGCTGCTGATCTAAGATGTGTGATGAAATATTCAAAGCTCGAGTCTTGAGATGTAGCTCACAAGGGGTCCAGGAAACGAGTCGACGGTACAACACATAGTAATAAAAAAGTCACAATTTGGGGCGAGGAATAAGGTTTTGTTAGGTAAGACTAAGGTTATATGTTAAGTGGTTTGAGTTAAGGGTAGGTTAGGTTAGGTGGGTTAAGTTAAGGCTAGGCTTGTGACCTTTTCCCCCCTGACCCATTAGGTACGGTACCTTCTACACCAGGATTTTCAGACACCTGTGATCTCTGACCTATACAATTTGGGATCTGCCAACCCTAATCGGTCAAGAGCATCTTGTGTATCGTCTGTTTAGTAAGTTTGGACGTTTCACCTGTGTTCAGTATTCAGGGCATTTTATGAATAGAATTACCCATACCGGAATTAAAATTTATGTGTATTCATGAATGCTTTTATCAATACAGCTGAAGATTATGATTTTAGTGCAAACAAAATGAAACTTGGCACCACGTGGCTTTGGGGCAAACACTGAGGTTACTTCAATTTGTGAAGTGTCATGCTCCAGTGTACAGTATATCACTGCCCTGCCTTTTGGTAGATACTTCGTCGTAGCAAGAGCTTTGTTGAACATGCATGAAACGCGTACGTCTTCCCGCCGGGTCTGTAAAATGCAGGAAACAGTCGGTAAATGCGCTCACGTTCACCATGCGAAACGTAAACAATGACTGACGCTACCTCCTAGTTTTGAGCCGATACTCGTCTATGCGGGCCATGGAGGTAGTTATTCTACCTCCATGGCCCCCCCAACATTTACTCACAAGCCTTACGAGAAGCGGCATTTTACGAAGAATCTAGGGGTAACCATTGCAGATAACATAGCGTCCCGGAAACGTAATTTTTCAGGAGTTTTTGCCTCGTGACCGTCCGAATTCCGTCACAGTATGCACAAAACAAGGCTAAAAAAAAACGTTTTTGTTTTGTTTTTGCCCTAATATGTATCGAAATCGACGCAGGAAGACTTATACCTGACGTACAGTAGCTAAGACAACTATCTGTGCATACTTTATGAGAAACAATATGAGACAATGGACGATAAATATTGGTATATGAGGGCTGTCACTAGTCACACGTAAAATTTCGGAGCATATCGACCCCCACCTGCACTGATAATTGTTTTAGCTACTGTACAAGAATTAAAAAAAAATCGATTTTTTCCTCGATATTTTTGGGGTGAAAATGTGAAGAGCAATGTAAATGGGAATGGGAATGTAATAAGTGGAAACGTGAGTGGGAATGTAAGACTAAATGGGAATGTGAGTGGTGGGGAAGAGGAGAGGGAGAGAAGATAAGAGGGGGGAGAACATTGGGGGGAAAAAACAGGTGGTAAAGGAACAGAGGGATGGTAAGGGAAACAGAGAGGTGGGGAGGGAAAGAGAGAAAGAGAGGAGGATGGGGAGGTAAGAGAAAAGTAAGAGAGGGGAGAGAAAATAGAAATTGGGAAGACTGGGGAGAAGAGATGGATGGGATGGGGAGATTAAAATTATTTACGAGACATAAATAATTAGGTCCAGGTAGGTCCACGAGAGAGAGAGAGAGAGAGAGAGAGAGAGAGAGAGAGAGAGAGAGAGAGAGAGAGAGAGCATCTGGGGGGGGGGCGGTTGAGGGGGACGCGTTCGGCTGTTGAATAATGAACTTGGTCACCATGGGCTGGCGGCAGTGGCTGGTGGTAGCTGAACGAGGCTGTCACACACCTCGGCCTTCCTGCACCACTTAAGTCTCTCTGTTTACACCAGCTGTTGTCTACTCCATCTGTCTACCTGATTTTATTAACCACAGTAGTTGCTCAAGTTACCTGTGTGTATCCAACTGCGGTACTTACCTAAGCAAAGCCGGTGGTAATTTTGCAAGTAAACAATATATCGTATAGTTGTTCCTCGTTATATATATATACAGTATACCTACACTGTTAAGTCATCGTACGTAAGAAAATACGTTATGGTAATACTCAAATAGTGAAGTCATCTTGGAGGGAATAGGCAGCACCGCCCCCCCTACTACTCCAACATTTTGAGGCTATCTAATTTTAGCAATCGACTCCCAACACACTTCACCAACGAAACAGTATAATATTTTGCAGTTTTTGGGAGCCTTCAACACTGGCAGGCATTAGGTAGGTAGGTAGGTAGGTAGCAGCGACTTAAGAATGGTAACTAAAGACGCCTAGAAACCGCACTGCAAGACGATACTCTCACTGGTATTTTGAGTTATTGATAGTGGTTATTTATTTCATATAATATTCAAGTTTTACTAATTGTGTGTTTGTTAGTTATGTCATTTTTCTATTTATATTAATTTGAGCATGTTCATGGACCTGTTCCAGAGTCGATCTATTCGTAACTCAGAACGGTGTTAATGCTATAGGTCAGGTCAGGTCAGGTAAGGTTAGGTAAGGTTAGGTAAGGTAAGGTCAGGTCAGGTAAGGTTGGGTTAGGTAAGGTTGGGTTAGGTTAGGTGAGGTCAGGTAAGGTTGGGTTGGGTAAGGTAAGATTAGGTTAGGTCAGGTCAGGTAAAGTTGGGTTAGGTAAGGTCGGACAAGGTCAGGTAAGGTTGGGTTACGTAAGGTCAGGTAAGGTCAGATAAGGTTGGGTTACGTAAGGTCGGGTAAGGTAAGGTCAGGTCAGGTCAGGTTGGGTTAGGCAGCACAACCTTGCCCATAAAAAACAACATTAATATCCCATACATAGATAATACAAGTGTCTGTAATGCTACGTATATGTAAATTTATAAAATGGAAATACTGCATATACATAAAGTAATGTGAAACAACGTAAATTAATGTTAAAAAAATATACATATATCATAATTACATTGACTCCTGATGCATTATCCAGCCCCAAGGAACAAGGTGGGTCTGTCCTTAACTGTCCTTAACTAGCCAAGAAAAGTTTTAGCTGCTTCATAACCTAACCTAACCTCACTACTCACAAGGATGCTCCGTAGATTCGCCCTGGCTTTAAACCTGTTGAACCAACCACGACTGGCAACAAATTCTTCTTTCTCATTATCATCACTTATCCAGTCCCTTCCTTTGCTCTTCAGATCGTGGTAAAGACTTCTCGCTTTTTCCTGAATCAGCATCAGACTAAGAGGTACATTACACAGATACTGGTCCTCAATCCATATGGATAAAAGTTTCTCCATTTCTCCGATACATCCACTCCTCTGCTTAGTAATAATAGTGGACTGCAATGAGGCCGACCCCTTAATATGTTCACGAATTCTCGCCTTGTCTTTGAGAATTGTGCTAATGGTCGACCTGTTCATCCGCAGAGACCGGCCAATTTTACTTGGACCCTCACCTTTCTCACTTCTCTTTATTATGTTCAGCTTCATTTCAAGCGTTATAGTCCGTCTCTTGGCTGGTGTACCACTACTCTTCTGTTTACCAGTCATATTGAAGGTCCATAAATATGGAGTAAAACAGACCATGGAAGTTTCGAGAACACACACAATATGGCGCGGAGCAGTAGATCTGACGTTACCAGGACGTGGAACAGCCCAGCGCGGTTGAGGCCGACCGCTGAATAAAGCAGCGCCCGCTAGTAAGTACCAGCGAACGTTCGTAAGTCGGACCACAAAGGGTAGAAAGGACAAGGATAGCAGGAACTGAAATATATACAAGAAAATAACAATTGCGTCCCAGAGACAAAACTTGGGAGGATTAGTAAAGATGTAAAAATGTTTGGAGTGAGTCATGGCCTTGGTTTATTGCTTGTCGTTTAAAGGACAACTAATTATTAAACAATCTCGATCTGATATAAATATTTTTTTTTATTCTATAATACCTTTAACTTTACTAACTTGTGTCTAGAAATCCAAATAGATGAAATCATATCGTACTAAGTTATTGTGAGATTATGGGTTCTTTGGCAGGTGAATGACTGGTCGAGGAATCATGGCATTGTTGGAGATACGAGTATGATGGACGGATGAAGTGGAAAGTCTGTAAGTGGATTATTGGGGTCCAGAGGAGTCACGTGTTATTGAATTTATTTGAGACTTCAACAATTAAGTCTATATATATATAATAAATAAATATATATATATATATATATATATATATATATATATATATATATATATATATATATATATATATATATATATATATAAAACCTCCCAGAAATAGACCCTTCATTTAGCGGATCCTTCGTAATAACGGACAGGCTTCAGTCTGATATTGTTGTTCGCTAATGGAAAACCATTAAGGGTAAAATCAGCTGGCAAGAATTTTTCCGTTATCAAATTTTTCGTGTTTGACCAGCGTGAGTCTGGACGTTTTAATCAGTCAGGGATTACATGCACTCAGTGAGAGGATTCTCCCACCAGCTATTAATGTCCGTGTCTAGCACCCGTCTGAGGCCGAAATAGCCTAATGGCGAAGAGGCCAGTAATCTTCAACAACTTGGAACCCGTCTGAGCTTGTGGGTGACGCACTCCAACCCTGCGTACCATATCTTATTAAACAAACCTCATGCTGAATAAGGGTAGGAGGCCTTGTGATTGGTGTTCCTGCCATAAAGTTGTCCATGTTAACAGGTGTTACTCCCAGCAGGAGACTTCACTGCTGTTAAACCATCATGTTGAAATACGCACACCATCACGATATTCACAATGACACTAGTAACCCAGCTGTTGTATCGTGGAATGTTGATACAGTACAATCAAAATCCTGCCTAATGCACAAATGAAAGGCTTGAGTGAGAAGGTTACAAGGAATAGACTACCAATCCAGGAAATATGATAGCTTCCTACACCACCTGATGACCACAACTTGCAATAACTTACACAAAAGGTAGTGTTCGTAAGACCATCCGTTACTACAATATAAACCGTACCATACCCCTCATATTGTATTTGTTCGTCTTTTTAATGGATCTCGCGGCTGCAGACATCATTAAATACGAAGGCTTATTATATTTAACTGGGCCTCTACACCAATCCATGGAGAGAACGAGAGGCGTATTCACTGACCGCCGTATTTACCCTTATTTATAATCTCACAGTGTAATGTATGACTACTATTTTATATTGTCTGTCATGTCATCAATCCTTCGAGTACTCACTTACCGTGAGACCAATATATATTTTTTCTTTTCAGGACACAAAACTTCAGCCGCGGTTACGGGAAACTTATACGGCTAGAGTCGTTTAGCAATTGTTTCGCTGATAACACAACTTACCGTGAATAATAATTCTTGTTGTTTAGTGAAGCTCTTCATCAAGAAACCCACTTTCTCCTTTCGTAGTTGTCCTTCAAAGTGGTCATATATGTCTGCGTGTTTTGATGTATAATGACGACGTATATTGTAATCTTTCATCACAGCAACAGATTCTGAACATATTAAGCATACTGGTTTAGCTTTATAACTAATAAAAAAGTACTTTTCCATCCAATCGGTATTAAACTTTCTGCATTCTTTATCAACCTTCCTCTTCTTCATTACAGACTGTGCCATACTGTCTTAAGTCAATAATATAACTGATACAATATGCACTAATAACGAGGGGCCACAACCAATTACTAGCTCTTTCTATCACAAACTGACGCCGGGCCGGTGGTGAGTAGAGTCTGAACTCGTGCAGTGTTGCCAAACCCTCGCGAGCGTGATGTTGCTGGCACGCGGGCCGCAGTTGGGAGGGGAGGGGAGGGGGAAGGGTGGGGAGGGGGAAGGGTGGAGGCGAGGGATGGAAATGGGAGGGGGGTAGAGATGGAAATGGGAGGGGGGGTAGAGATGGCGAGGAGGGGTGAAAATGGAGGTAGAGGGGAGGTGTGGAGGGGAAGAAAGGTTCGGTATAGTGAGTTGTCAGACCAAACCAAACCAGTAGAAAAACATACATATGAGTAACTTGGAGGTTATTGTTTGTAAAATGTGAGGTTGCATTATCGCTTCAGGGGCTATTCTAGATACTGCACATATTTACCATGATCACTCTCTATAAGAACATAAGAAAATAAGGAGTCTGCAATAGGCCGGTTGGCCTGTGCATGGCAGCTCCTGTCGAGAGTTACTACCACTCTCTATCATCCATGAATCTATCTAGCCTCCTTTTAAAACTTTCCAGCGTTCCAGCACTTACTACAAAGTTGCTAAGCTTGTTCCACTCGTCCACCACCCTATTTGTGAACCAGTTTCTTCCTATCTCCCTCCTAAACCTAAACTTATCCAACTTGAATCCGTTGCTCCGAGTCCTATCCTGTTCGGATATTGTAAGAACTTTATCTATATCCCCTTTATTGATTCCTTTCACCCACTTAAATACTTCTATCATATCTCCCCGCACTCTTCGTCTTTCTAGGGAATGCAAGTTAAGTTTCTTTAACCTATCTTGATATGGAAGGTTTCTAAGTCCCGGAATAATTTTTGTCATTCTTCGCTGCACCGACTCTAGTGAATTTATATTCATTCTATAATAGGGGCACCAGAACTGAACCGCATAATCGAGGTGCGGCCTGACTCACGGAAGATATAGTTGCAATAAGGCCTCTGCACTCTTGTTACTTACACTTCTAGATATAAAACCCAATTCTCTGTTTGCCTTATTTCGAACATTAATGCACTGTTTTCTAGGCCGTAGGTCCGGGCTTGCAAGTACCCCTAGGTCTCTTTCACAAGTCGACTTCTCTAGGTTGATGTTGTTAAGGCTGTATACATTATAGGTATTTGTTCTTTCAATATTAAGTACGCTGCACTTGCTGGTGTTGAATTTCATTTGCCATTTTTCAGACCACCCCTGCAGTTTATTTAGATCCTCCTGTAATGCATTTACATCCTGCCCTGAATTAATTTGCCGCCCTATTTTGGTGTCATCCGCAAACTTGCTTATGTCACTGCTGATCCCAGTATGTAGATCGTTTATGTAGATTATGAACAAGAGTGGGCCCAGTACTGACCCCTGCGGAACCCCACTGGTTACACGGCCCCACTCAGATATAACACCATCTACGCTGACCCTCTGGGTTCTATCGGTGAGCCATGATTTTATCAAATTTAAAACTTTCCCCTCGATACCATGAGCCTTAACTTTTCTCAGAAGCCTCTGATGCGGTACTCTGTCAAATGCTTTGCTAAAGTCTAAGTAAATATACGTCATCAGCTCTCTGGTATGGAAGCTTTGGTCTTGGTGGGAGGGGAAATGATTGTCTATCGGACCATAGGTTACAGATCAGAGAAGAACAACACATATAACGGTACGTAAATGAACAGTTGTACACCCGCGTAAGTTGACCCACCCTTCGAAAATATAGGGGGATTAAGACCTGACCCAGCAGAGGTCACGATCACAATGAAACAGAGTTCTCACCGCCGCGTGGGGTGGGGTGGAGGGGAGAGGAGGGGAGAGGAGGGGTGGAGGGGAGGGGAGAGGAGGGGTGAAGAGGGGGTGGAGAGGATAGTAGGGATGAATGTAGAATAGGGGAGGATAGGTGTGGAGGGGAGGAGAGGGAGGAGTGGAGGTAGAGGGGTGGGGAGGGGAGGGAGGAGTGGAGGTAGAGGGGTGGGGAGGGGAGGGAGGAGTGGAGGTAGAGGTAGAGGGGAGGAGAGGGGTGGGGAGGAGAGGGGAGAGAGGAGTGGAGGTTGAGGGGTGGGGACTGAACATAACGTACGAGCTTTTACTGGACTTGTCCTTTGGATATTTTCAATGAGTTTTCCCTTTATGAAGATATTATTTTCGGTAGTTTTATAAATATTACATACATGAAACCTTTGTAAATAATTTATGTACGTGGGTTCAAAGCTCCCAAGACATTTTGTGGCCCTATTTGTATTACTGTAGATTCTGTATAATGTCTTCTTTACACACACACACCATGGTTATGCACATCAACCTCTCCTCCGACATTGTCCCACCTCCTTCCATTACTCTAGGTCCGAACACACTCCAAGTTGTAGATTCCACGAAGCTCCTCGGCGTCACCATAGACAACAAACTAAATTGGAAACCACACGTCAATGAAGTTGTCAAATCCTCCAGTTTCCGTCTCCACCTCCTCCGCCGACTCAAGTCCCTCGGAGTTCCTGCACATGAGCTCCTCAGTGTTTACACAACATTCATACTTCCCAAGCTCACCTATGCCTCCCCCACCTGGTCTTCCTCCCTAAATGCCACACAACGTAAACACCTAGAAAAAGTGCAAGAGAGGGCATGCAAGATTATTCTCTCCCCTTCCTACTCCACATATCAAGAAGCGCTCAACACACTGACCCTTTCGACTCTCACTGACCATCACCACGACCTCATCTGCAAATTTGGTAAGAAGCTTCTACACCATCCCCGACACCGGCTCCTACTACCACCTGAGATCCCTTGTCCGAGAATTGCTGTGCGACACCACAACCGCATCCAGCCCATACGTGCACGAACTGATCGCTATAGGAACAGCCCAGTCCCAACCATTGTAAAAATTATCAATAACTTGTAATACTGTAACACTGTCACTATGTTGAAATGAACTGTAGTTTGAGCTTTTCCCCATCTAAGTTATTATATGTCTTATTTGTGTCACTTATGTTACTTGTATATTATTTGTAATTCGTAACCCATTCCCCAAATATGTAACTGTATATTTTCAGCCTTCTGGCTGCCAAGCTCTTTCAATAAACCGTTAATTATTATTATTATTATTACACACACACACACACACACCAAAACAGGAGTTTACGACCTTTATATTTTTAAATGACTCCTTTAACCAATTTTAATAATAATAATAATAATAATAATAATAATAATAATAATAATAATAATAATAATAATGCCCCTAATGCAGCGTACTGTACTGTATGGTTTAGTGCGGTCTCCTCGGTTAAAGGACAGGGGGCGGGAAGGGGAATCTCCACCCCCCCCCCCCCCTCACTCAGACGCCGACTACAGTGTGTCCCTCACGTGGACGCCGACTACAGTGTGTCCCTCACGTGGACGCCGACTACAGTGTGTCCCTCACGTGGACGCCGACTACAGTGTGTCCCTCACGTGGACGCCGACTACAGTGTGCCCCTCACGTGGACGCCGACTACAGTGTGTCCCTCACGTGGACGCCGACTACAGTGTGCCCCTCACGTGGACGCCGACTACAGTGTGTCCCTCACGTGGACGCCGACTACAGTGTGTCCCTCACGTGGACGCCGACTACAGTGTGCCCCTCACGTGGACGCCGACTACAGTGTGTCCCTCACGTGGACGCCGACTACAGTGTGTCCCTCACGTGGACGCCGACTACAGTGTGTCCCTCACGTGGACGCCGACTACAGTGTGTCCCTCACGTGGACGCCGACTACAGTGTGTCCCTCACGTGGACGCCGACTACAGTGTGTCCCTCACGTGGACGCCGACTACAGTGTGCCCCTCACGTGGACGCCGACTACAGTGTGTCCCTCACGTGGACGCCGACTACAGTGTGTCCCTCACGTGGACGCCGACTACAGTGTGTCCCTCACGTGGACGCCGACTACAGTGTGTCCCTCACGTGGACGCCGACTACAGTGTGTCCCTCACGTGGACGCCGACTACAGTGTGTCCCTCACGTGGACGCCGACTACAGTGTGTCCCTCACGTGGACGCCGACTACAGTGTGTCCCTCACGTGGACGCCGACTACAGTGTGTCCCTCACGTGGACGCCGACTACAGTGTGCCCCTCACGTGGACGCCGACTACAGTGTGTCCCTCACGTGGACGCCGACTACAGTGTGTCCCTCACGTGGACGCCGACTACAGTGTGTCCCTCACGTGGACGCCGACTACAGTGTGTCCCTCACGTGGACGCCGACTACAGTGTGCCCCTCACGTGGACGCCGACTACAGTGTGTCCCTCACGTGGACGCCGACTACAGTGTGTCCCTCACGTGGACGCCGACTACAGTGTGTCCCTCACGTGGACGCCGACTACAGTGTGTCCCTCACGTGGACGCCGACTACAGTGTGTCCCTCACGTGGACGCCGACTACAGTGTGTCCCTCACGTGGACGCCGACTACAGTGTGTCCCTCACGTGGACGCCGACTACAGTGTGTCCCTCACGTGGACGCCGACTACAGTGTGTCCCTCACGTGGACGCCGACTACAGTGTGTCCCTCACGTGGACGCCGACTACAGTGTGTCCCTCACGTGGACGCCGACTACAGTGTGTCCCTCACGTGGACGCCGTTGTGTTTTTTATACTGGAGATAAAATGACCGTGGCGGCAGCTGTAACGTACTGCGTTATCAGCTATCGTCAGCGTTTTGTAGCTACGTACAGGTGAAAACCATGTTTTACGATAGTGCTCCTTTAATATTCAACTCGTGATTTCCAAGTTCCTCTACCCTTTTCGAATTATACTGTACAGTCTTTCCCATCCGCTTCCTCTCTGTTGCGCTGTGGTTGGTCGTCTGATTTCCCGCGCTTTTTACATTTAGAGAATACCGTACTGTACATTAATATCTATTTACATTTGTAAAAATTAATTTGACATGAAGTTATACGTGGTATATTACTATAGCAATCTACTGTATGTGTGTATCCTAAACGAGTGACTTTGTTTACTTTTGAAATATTGCCGCCACCATATGACTTCGTTCGCATTTACTGTTTGTTATTTCCAGTTATGGACAGTTGTTACGTCATTTACATGTCGCGCCATATTATATCCAAGTATAATTCATTTAAAATTGGCAAAGGGGAAAACAAAAGTAATTCACAGCATCAAGAGGAAAGGAAGAGTTTACCATCGTAACGTTCTCCATAATTATAAATACAGACACCGATTCAATGTGTTCTCGATTTTCCTCCTAGCATATGTCAATAACCAAACTAGCATAACCATCATCCTTATTGGATTATTTTAGCAATACAGGAAGCCAGCTTTGAGAAAACAATATAGATGTGACTTCCGCTAAGGTTCACAGAGCGAGCGTTACACTTCAGTTAAATGCTCTCAAAATCCTATTGTTGGCACCTCGTCTTCCCGCCATTTCAACGGATTTCTACTTGGGTCAGAGTTCGCTATTTCACTTTTATGCCTTTGGGTTTCACGTTACAACACATTCACTTCTAACTGCCTATGAAATACAAATAACTAAATACACAGCATATGCCATATTACAGAGCACAATGAAGAGGATAGATTTGAGTGCTGTTTAGGTGCGTTTACAGTACAGGCCGCTAGAGTGCACTACTAATATTATGCTTCCTGTGATAACCAGCTGTTTATCGTTATTCCATGGCACCGGATTACCTGTAGAGTTAGTCCAGGTTTTCTATTCAAAATTCACGACATATCCTACGCAATAATGCAAGTGAGAACAATAAGAATATTTCGAAGGGCTCCAAAAGTATTTATAATCGTTTTATTGCAAATATTAAATTTGAAGAAAAAAGTTTGGTCTGAAACGATTTTTGTATAACGTTGTGGATGTTATTGTTACGGTATGTCTGAATGTCAATAAATATAAAGGGATAGGAAAAAAAATCGTTGATATTTGCTCTCGTCAATGAAAATTAAAACTATATTCATCAGTAAGCGAACAGATTGTCAAATAATATTTACCAAGGCGTAGCTACGCTTAATGGTAATTATCTTCTTAATACAAATTATAATAAGATCATTTCCTGGGAGTTGTAAACAAATTAGAATTAAAATGTTGCTTGCATCACCATTATCCCTCCCTAGCACAGTACTGCAAGGCCACTATTTTAAAATTATGAGGCGTTTGGAACTCGTGAAAAACATGCTAAACCCTAGTTTTGAGATAATCGCGTCTAAATTGACATTTTAGATAGAAATAAGTACAAAAATGGAATATATGACACTCACTTGCCAAGATACTTTAATGAGTTGGTGATACGCGCACTGTCCTCAGGTTCCAACGAGCGTATCTCATAGTTGTCTGTCACAAAAGTTTCTTATGTCAGCCATTGAAGAGGAAAATCCAAGATTGAACTCAATAATAATATCTCGTGATAGTAATCACTGGAAACTGGCTCGTGACCACTGTGGTTTGCCTCGATCCAATCGTAGTACAAAACGTAAAGGGCATTAACATTGAGGTTAGTTGCTAGGTATTTTGTATTGGGAGTTTTTGCCCTGCTACAATGATTCAACACTGCTGGACTACTTTTAATGTGCTCTTTCACCACTTGTCGCTTCTCGCCCCTGATCTTCCTCACATTAGGGTTTGTACCCTGCTTATTGCCCAAGATAGTCCTCACACGTCTTTCAGATATACTGTGGATGCTGTAAAAAGGTTTACGACAAACACTATAAGTGATATCACCAAACACAACCGACATGGTGCGAGACCCTTGAGGCGTGGCTTTATCACTCCAGCCTTGGCGAGATTACCAAGGAAGGCCTTCTGTTTGTCGTAGTTACCTGTGGCCCAGAATTCACTAAAAATGTCCTTAATACGCTCGTAACCCACTTTATCAAAACAACCACACTTGCTGGCTATTTGCCTGTTGGGAACACCTTTCTTGGTAGCACACCCACGTTGCTAACACTGACATTAAGTTTCGACTTTGCAATAGTGGCTCTCGGCAAAGACAAGTCACGACTTCTCTTTCTAGGACGCCCACGTCCTTCACCAACACCGTTACTCTCTGACGAACCCATTGTCACTAAATCTATATAGCTAAAAAAAAGAGGCGTCTTCTTGCCGTTTTGTGCCCCAACAATAAACTGGATGTTGCGGCAATCAGAGTGGCCCACGGTCATTGTCGCACTCGATAGGCTTGGTTGGCGTATTCGTTTAAGCAGTTTGTCATTAACGTCAAATAGTTGTGGGCGGAGCTGTGCCACGTCGTCTCGAACCTATTTTTAGTAACATCGGCGAATGACCAAAGGTGCTATTGACGTCGGTAGCATCCCAGTATGTCTACTAGCATTTTGTCCACTTCCTCTTAGGTCATCATTAACTGACCTCTGCCTTCCTTGTAATGTTGCCTTGGTGATGTTCGTTTTTTTCCGTAACTCAGAGATATATCACCAGCACAATAAATTCCGTTGAAATTGTCACAATTAATATGAATTCTTTGTGACTGCCCAAGAAACACTGAGCGTCGTACAATACTCCTCAACTTTTATGACCTTAATACTGACAATTCATAATTCCTCCTATTCAGTAATTACGTTAATTGCTTTACAATTACGCAGCAAAACAGTATTACTGTAAAGTATCACTAAAATTTAAAATAAAACAGCTAGTGAAAAGAAAGGTTGGCCGAGCGACAGGTGTGAATCGTAGTTTCTCTCTGTGGCAATAGATGGCGTGGGCCTCGCCAACTGAGCCAAGTCCGGCAACAAACCGCGTCCCGCGTTCCACCACTAGCCCAGAGCATGGCAGGACTGCTAGTGTCAATAGTAAGTCTACTGCAAGTGTCAATACTAGTCTACTGTAAGTGCTGAGGTAAAAATGATAATAATAATTTGATCATGGGTCAGAGTGAAAGAGCATCAACTGAATTACTACAGAAGTTAAGAGGGACGAGTTGCAGCAGTTATAAATTGCAGCAGTACTACCAAGCTACGAGCATTTAGGGCAAGGATATCCAATGCTTTGTAGTTGCAATAAATATAATGTATAAAATATTATGACATGAAAATGTTAGTTAAGAATATGCAGCTGTGTTAATACAGAACAGATCATATTAGGGAGGTTACAACAGTGGAACAGAAGCCAAGCGCTGAAGGGGAGGAGGGGGTTTACAGGAAAGAGCGATAATTAGTTCTTAGAATGACGATATGTGGCAAATTCAGTGATAAATAAACGAGTATCGAAAGAGAAGTCATCGATATGAATGTAATATAACACAAATGATTTCAACACGGTAATTCCAGTCTTTCAACTTATGATAATGGTAGGGATGTGTAGTGAGTGGGGTAGGCAGCTACAGGCTACTGTAGCTTAGAGAAAGGTTAGCTGGTACTTGTGGTTGCTAAGCGGGTTGAATATACACATTATCAGAATGAATGATAACTGTTTCTATGAGAAGATAATAGGCGCTCCGCATTACAAGGGGTGAAGCGCCAAATTTAAAAAGGAGAGATAAACGCATTTAAAGTTTTTCGAAGTTCAACCATAACTTCGTGGTTTTTTTAAGCTAGAGGGTTATTTTTTTTCGTGCAGCTCAATCCATCTCCTAGCGAACAGTGAAAACTGAAGTCAGTAATGTGAATAGTTATTATTTTATCGCGAGTGGAATGGATATCAATTCACTGGAGTCGGTGCAGCGAAGAATGACGAAAATTATTCCAGGACTTAGAAACCTTTCATATCAAGATTAATTAGAGAAACTAAACTTGCATTCTCTAGAAAGACGAAGAATGCGGTGAGATATGATATATGTATTTAAGTGGGTGAAAGGAATCAATAAAGGAGACATAGATAAATTTCTTATAATATCCGAGCAGGATAGGACTCGAAGCAACGGATTCAAGTTGGATAAGTTTCGGTTTAGGAGGGAGATAGGAAGAAACTGGTACACAAATAGGGTGGTAGAAGAGTGGAACAAGCTTAGCAACTTTGTAGTAAATGCTGGGACACTGGAAAGTTTTAAAAGGAGGCTAGTAGATTCATGGACGATAGGGGGTGGGTTGTAACTCTCGACAGGAGCTGCCATGCACAAGCCAACCGGCCTATTGCAGACTCTTATTTTCTTATGTTCTTAACTACCCATCATGTATGGTTGTTTGATCTTCAAAGCAACAATAATCGCGTTTTTCTGCAAAATTGTCTTATTATTGTGGGATAATACTGTAAATAAGTTAATGGCAAAAATCTTGTAACTAGACTTAAACAACATAAATATAGTGTTAGGACAGGCCAGGAATCCAATGCTCTGTTTGTTCATTTGAGGGATAACAAGCATTGCATTGACTGGGCTAATGCCTCCTCAATATTACTTGTAATTCAATTGATAGTAGGAACATCATAGAATCTAGTCTCATTAAACATACAGAAGCATTCAACATGAATTTGAGTAATGGCATGTACAAACTGGACAATTTTTTAATTAAGAAGATTTGTAACCAGGTAAGAAGGTTGGGTCACCTTACCCTCTGACCTAACTACCGACCGTTGCGGTGCTATGTAAAGATTAGTAGGGTCATTACCTAATACCTGACCATTGTGAACCTGATCTCACCTTTCCCTGTATATATACACCTTGTTTTGTACTTCTCTTTAGTCTGTACTCACCCCTGAAGATGTGAATTACACGAAAGCGCTTGGGAACTTCGTGTTTTCTTCTTTCCTTGTGGTTATCAGCATATACCTAGATCACGCGCACCTACAGTGATTTACTTGCACATATATATATATATATCTATATATATATATATATATATATATATATATATATATATATATCTTGATAAAATCACACGGGAAAAGGGAAACAACGGAGCACCTTAGCATTCGTCTTTATTCAAGACATCTTCAGAGGCCTCTGAAGATGTCTTGAATAAAGACGAATGCTAAGGTGCTCCGTTGTTTCCCTTTTCCCGTGTGATTTTATCAAGATTTATCTTATCCACGTTTTCATTGTGGATTTACATGAAATATATATATAATAAAAAAACTCATTTGCCTATCAGTATTTATCTTTCCGTCACCTACTATTACCCAAAGATTTCTAATATTGTTTAGAATAATAGTGTGTAAAAATAAGGAAACACAACTACACCCCCCCCCCCCCCCCAACGTAATTAACATACGAATACAAAGGCAGAGAAAGTTTGCATAACCTTGGGTAAAAACAGTATTTTAATAATGGTATTACAATCTTACTTTATTTAATTCCTTCGTTTTATCATCCCTGACGAAAGGAGCACCGAACACGATGTTGTAGTCCTTCTTGAACAAAGTGTGGTAAAATCTCTTGGAGACAGTTTCTTCGCCAGGATACTGTTCGCTCATCCACACCAGGTAGCTGCTGTGGAGTTCGGCGATGCTGCCCCCGACCTCCAGGTACCGTCTGTGGGGGCTGTGTGCACGGCTGTAATGGCAAGCGAGCACTGGTAGGGCACGAATGTGCTCGTGCACATGTTGCAGGCGGCTCCCTCTGATGGCCTTGGCGGATGGATGGTGTCCTCGCTTGTCAAGGATGGGCGTTCCACTTGGGGATTCCTTCAACTTATGCATCAGAACCTCCATCTTCTTCTTGCCAACCCCGTGAATAGAAGCGAAACCTTGGCGGCAGACCTTAAACTCGCGCTGCCGAAGCTCCACAAAAAAATGGTAGTTAAAAGGCCTACGGCTCACTTCAGCTTCAATCCGCCTTCTCTTCACGGGTACTTTCCTGATAAGTGAATGCAGGTAGCCATTCTGGGTGTTATAGTCACCAATTGCCCAGAAATTGGTGAAAATGGTGTTGATCTTATCCCTGCCAAGCTTGTCGAAGCAGCCGTCTGGGCAGGGAGGGCCGACCTGCCTCGCTTTGACTACTTTCTTGGTGCTGTAACTTACATACTCCTCACCCAAATTACGCTTACGCTTGGCAACCTCCTGTGCCCACTCGTCAACTTTACGCTCTCTCATCCTGCCCTTTTTTTCTATAGGGCCTTGGGGGGTACGCTCCTGACCCCTGCGACCTGCACCACGTGGTGCTCTACCACCACCAACATTCTTAAGTACGTCACCTGTACCATCACCAGTAACACTTACATCACCACTAAATTCACCACCAAAATCACTCTCACCAAGCATAGCTGGGGTGTTCACGTGAGCACTGTCGTCACTAGACACACGCTCAGGATTTAGGGCTCCTGAACCCACACCAGAAGGGCTGGACTCGCTCAAATCTTGCTCTAAAATCGGCAAAACACCCGGGGAACACGAATATTATGCCGAAAAGTTATCCAAAATAGCAGTAGAAACACTGAACCACCTTATGCTATGCAGGGGTAAGACAATCAGGGAGGCAGCATCCATGCGCGCGGATTGGCCGAGCTGTGTGTCGCAAGGGAACTCCATTGTGATTGGCTGACTCAGGGGGTATGGTCCACGGGACTCTCGGTCATTGGATCGCGCTCCTCTCTGGGAAAGGGATGGGACCACCTTTACTTACTGAGCGCACAGCTCAGATACGCGGCTCCCGGCCTGAGGCGAAATGACACCCTATTTTTGAAGGAATGTATAGATAGATAGATATTTTATTTGCCACAAATTATGAATACAGAGTTTACACTAAAATTTTACATAAAATGGCCCAAATGCAAATGCTTTAAAACACCAAACATTAATAGTTGTGGGTAATGGTGTGTCCCTGTGACTTCTATCTATACACATGAAGTATTCGATGAACTGCACGACAAACAGTTTCATAATCCGTTCTTTCAGCTCGCAAATTTACAAAAGTTGAAATACTATATTGATGGCGTATATCTATTGTTCGGGGGACACTTTTCAAGAACATGCCATTCAGACTGAATAACACCACAAGAACACAATCTCTCTTCAATGGGCAGACAGCCCTGCCTCGTCTGTTCCAGCGCCCCTCCTGTACAGCGCGGGAATGGCCACTCGCTCTCATTCATGTCCACGATACTCGTTCTAGCTCATTCACCTTTATCTTTGTATTATAGATTGCATGAACATCAAAATTTTGATTGATAGTCTTGTATAATTGTACTCGACTTGAGTCAGAGTTTGACACTTTCTGTTTCCGAGTGTGTAAGGCTGTTTGAACATCATCAATATGATTAAATAAAAGATCGCGTACACGTCATGACGTGGTCGTATTAAAACTTAATACAACATTAATAGTATGGGCAAGAGAATCGTCTACCAATTCATTTCTTCCCGTCCATATCCTCGAAAAAAATTTACGCTGCGTAGCTATTATGAGGGCACGTAACAGAGGAGGAAGTAATCATAACGCAATACAAACGCTGAGAAATATTGGGGAAGCGTTGGCAATAGTGGGCTTCGGGGAGGTGACTTTGGTGGCGGTGACACCCAATGTGGGTGGTGATGATGCAAGCTTAACCTCGTAAAGTAACCGGTAGAGTAACTCTTTAATTAGTTAATTTTCTTAACATTACAGTCCAAAAGTTATTGGGAACAACTAGATAAGGACGCTGATAATAATGAGAATGCCGTTAACTAAGGTAAAGGTGGTAGCGAAGGCGCTAGGTTGGCAGCGCTGGCATTGTGACGTCGGGGTTGGTAGCGCTGGTATTGTGACGTTGGGGCATTGGTAGCACTAGCGCTGCTGTGGTGATAGTGATGGTGGTGATCTTAAAACCTCTCTGTGGTGTTTCTATAACCATATAAGGTAATACTAAGGTCGGGATGGGCAGCTTGGAAGGCGACGACGTTGGTTAGCAACGCTGTGGTGGTGTTGGCTGAGCGAGAGAGCACCGCACACTTGCTTCATGTGACCTCTACACAAAATTTATCTCCTAAACATTTTTTATTTCCCAAGATAATGTTTACTTTCTCTAACAGTCCCTCCTGACAAATATATCTTAAACTACAGTAATTATAAACAAAAAGACAGCATGTTCATTTAGCAAAGGTATTTGTAACAAAGAACAAAATAAATTACCTTAAAAAGTTTATGCACTTATTTTGCAGGTGGATCAATCAAATCTCATTGATGTTAACAGATATAATATTAAACTTTCGTAGGTGTGATATTCATCCAATTGGTATACAAGTGGTGTTAATGGTGTGTATAGTGACGGTGTGTGTGTGGGGAGGACGGTTGGCGCCCGGTGTGGCTGGCTGGTAGTAGTAGTGTGTGCTGGAGGAAGTTCTACGTGTGCCGCTTTCCAACAACGAATACACAAGATATCCTCACTACGTATATATAATAAAGTTATGATCATTCTATACTTAAAATATTGAATCTCACTTTCGTGTCTTTAGTGTAATCTGTAAATTTTAACATGGTACAGGGGAGTACATTCTGGCGCGCGAGAGATTTGACAACGCCGCCTCCGCCATTGATTCCCGCCATATTTTGCCGGTAAATCGCGCGACCGGGAAAATGCTGCTGTCCCTTTTTCTCTGACAGTATACTTATTTACCTATTGAAAACAGCGATAAACTAAAGAGACTATTATATTAAACAATGATATTGTTTGTAAACACCTGTAATTACGTTAAATTAAGCATTCGGTATAATTTTTGAGCGCCTTTGGAGCCACATGGCCATTTGGCGGGAAGCAGCCATATTGGAAAAGGGGGGTTAGAGAGTGGGGGGACGAGAGGGAAGGGAAGGGGGGTTCAGGGCGCGCTGGTGGGGGGCGAGCAGTCGATGTCTAGTTTGAATGTACTCCAAATGGGAGAAGAAATTCCGTTATTTTACTCTTCTCAAGATAATTTGTTCTTGCTCTAAATAAATAATGCTTGGGTTTCTGTTAAAGTTTGTGTACAATCCGAACGTTTTTTCAATAAATGTGAAAAACAAGGAACACCAAAATCTTCGTTCACGCTGAAACCTTAGTAGTAGATCAATAGGAGGCTGATCTAGGCAGTTTTTCACATCGATTTGTTCCTTTTCACAATACTACACATAGACCGGGAAGCAGATCAATGATGTGTGTTCCATGAACTGGACATTATACTTTTCTCAGTAGTATTGTTTTTCTCGTTCAATTCAGCAAATTGGAATTTTGAAATAGACAAACATAAGACAGACACCTGGTTTTTTTTAACACCATAATTGTATTGTCGTGGCAATGGGCATTCCTCAACAGCAAGGATGTAAAAACCATTAATGCACTTTTGAAAGCGAAGATGTCGTTCAGGTACAGTAAGCGATGGTACCGGTCATTCTGGGAAGAAGTCCAGATCGTTAAGTCATTTCCATAGTAGTTGGCGTGGATGTTAACTGTTAAATTTCTGGTACAGCATTCCTTCCATCCAAACTGTTCCTTATATTTGTCTTCTTACAGGTATATATTATCTTGGAGTACGTAGCTAATATGTTACTGTGCCTTATTTATTTTGTTTTAAAATTATAATAAATCGGAAACTGATGTACAGTCACCCAAAAAAGTCCTGTCGCGAACCATGAACCCCGAGATTCAGACTCTTGAATCTGAAGCATTTATGGACAGAATAATGTATCAGTGTCTACTGCTTCGGGTTCACGAGTCTGAATCGTGGTTCGCGACAGGACTTTTTTGGGTGATTGTACAACCTCATCTACAGTATATTAATAATTAGGATACTTATATATTTGTTTTCGTCGAGAGCATTCAGAGTCCCTTAAATGTTTTTAATCCTGTTTACTTATACATATTGAGGTTCCCATTTTCTACTGAAAGTAAAATTCCACGTAGGTCATTTGAAAGAGAAAACTACGATCGAAGGGAAGGAGCGAGGAACAGGAAGGAAGGGTGGGCGGCGCGAGTCTGGTTTAGTGTATTTGAGGATACGAGTATGCGTTTATACAATGTAATGGTATTTACGTGGACACAGTTTCTATTTATGATGAGTTTGTATGAAGCGTGAATACATTTGCATATATTTACGTGCATTCGCTTGGATGTCCCTACCCGTGTGCGTATGCTGTATACTTTGCCACGGTTTTGTTTGCGTACATACAGTACTTGTTTATATAAGTAGACAAGAATAAACAAAAGTTATTAACAAAGTCAGAAAACGCAGTCAATGAAACGATTTTGATATAAGTTTAAATCTTGAACAAGTTTTCTTTTAGCTTATGACCCTGAATTATAACGGTATTAAAGAAGAGTAAATTCAGTACAGAAAAAAGTGTATTAGAAAATGCATATTATAGTAAGACGAAAAAGGCACAAAGACGTATAAACTTTAAATTCTGAGAACATAATTAAAAACAAATATTAAAATTTAGTTCAGTGAGTTTTGATACTTGAAAAATTATTAACTAAGACTGGTGATAGGCATCATCTATGACTAATCATTTACTTTATAATATGGATTGTATAATAATGTCCTGCTTATAAAGACATGGTTATGAAATAATGGATGCATTATGAATAAACCTGCTTATAATACTGAAATTGTTAGCATAAAAAATAGACACGTACTTACCAATAGGTTCTTGGTTGTTAGTGGACCCGCCCCATCCGATAAAAATCTCGAAATTTAGCAGGATCTTGTGTAAGTTCTTTAGCAGCCATATAAGCACTGCGATCAGCTTTTGTAGTGATGTATGGATGTACCCAAAACTTCCTCCTTTAATTACGCTACGCCAATAATACATCCTCCTTGTCTGACGATATTGTTTTTATTCAATCCGGTGGGCGGAGGACAGTGCAGCTAGTTTCATGCAACTGGGAGACCTCCTTAACTTCTACTTCTCGCCTGGGGTCTACAACGTCTAGTCTACAGAAGTGATAAGGCGTAATTTTCCAATTTTTAAAGAGAAAATCAATCATATTGTTTATGCCATAACTATGTGGTCAGGGAACTGTTCGGAAGAGGGAATTTTGAAGATTATAATGTATAAAAAAAACTCTACAGGTCGGAGCGCCTTATATTATGAACACTCACATAGGCATCTGTTAATATCCAAGCACATTTGTGTATATCCATCTACTTTAACTTGTGTATTTCATTATCAAAGTGAATAGTGTTGTACTGGTTGTACGAATTGTGTTCAGAACTAGTAAGCTCAATTTCTCACTGACAATATATTTGGTGGTTTGATTCCCAAGCCAGCCAACAAACGCCTATGTAACCTATAATTAGGCTGAAACTTTATTATTATCTGATATAATTCATTGCAAATATGCACTGTTGTAATACAATTAATAAAACAAAATATAAAACAATAAATCTGAATAAAAACGTATCTACCTCGAATACTGGCGATGACTTGCATATCGGACCATGGCACTGTTTCCTTTTCCCTTTTAACAAATTTGTCCAAATAAGTAAATTTACCCTTGCCCTAAATCTGTTGAACCACACACGACTAGCCACAAATTGTTCAGCAACAGAAACACTTTCACTTATTTTTTTTTTTAATTCTTCTTACACTCATAGCCGTTTCTTGGATTACCACAAGGCCCCTGGAGCTGATATTGGTCTTCGAGCCACATAATCAGGAATTTGTCCATATCAACAATGAGGACCCCCCCCCCTCCCCGTCTTTGTTTTAGTATAATCGCACAGTACATGGATGCAGAGCCCTTCACATATTCTAAAAATTTTGCTGTCTTTAATTATTGTTCCGAACGATTCGAATACATGGCCGATTTGTGTTGGTGTTTCTCCTGTCTCTGAACGTTGTATAATGTCCATTTTCATCTCAATGTTGTTGTTGTTCTTTTCTTTGACAAATGCTTATCACAAGTACCACGCTTTCGCATATTAGCCATGAATAGGGTTCGGTGGCAACGAACAAGTAACTGGACAGGACGCTCTGCCGCCGTATGTCCGAGACCGAGAATGCTGTGACCAGGTTGTATACAACCTAGTTCCTGAAAACAACGTTCGGTTCGTAAGTGCGGAACGAACGTTTGAAAATCGGTACTAAAATTAAGACCATATTGAGATCCGTTTGTACGCCCGGGTATTTTTCAGTCGGAAGTTCGTTACTCAGGGACTTTTTGTATGTATATTTAAATTATTTCATGTTCGGTATGGGTGTAAACCATACTTATACTGCGTTAAGATAGATACTGTATAAACTTACACCTCCCTTAACCCTACTTAATCAAATAGTGTCCGGGGATTCAGCTAAGCATTAATATCGATCCAAGTGCTTATTCTTTTTAACTAAACTTAAACCTCCTGAACAATTGTTCCCCGTCTTCATTACAGAATTAGGATCCATCTCGAACCGAACTCTCTCTAATAATCGATAAACATATGATAGTTGGCTACCCACATTTTATCAAGAACATTTAAGCAGCTTTCCCGGTATCTACCCCCTTCGCCAGCCCACTGATCTGTTGTTACTTGTATCGATCGTACAAAGCTTTTGTTAATCGAGCACTGGCGTGCCCACCCTAAGTTTACTCAGATTCATCCGGTGCCTGACCAGGGATGGATCCGCAAAGCTTCAGACAGTAGCAGTTCTTTTCACCTTTTATTTTCCTCCAGCAACACCTTTACTAATACTCTGTTTCAGTTTTTTCATGGTCTCAAGCTTGCTCTTCAACTATAAGTGGGTTTCCTTCTCCCCCATCCTTCTTGAGGGTGAGAGACAGGTTTGGTGGTGAGATGAGAAGTCATTTACAGGAATATCGCAAAACACAAGTCAGTCACACTCACACACACTACTCCTACGACTTTGCTGTCACTCGGAATCAAATATGACGATCATCCAGCTATGATAAAATGATACGGGTTACTAAGGATGTCACCTTCGTTGATGAGCTCTGAGGTGACAAGATAGGCCGATATGGGACCGGCAACGTGGTTCACAGATGCTGCACGTGTGGAGGGCTACGTCTAGTGCGGGAGGTGCGGTGGCAGCGTCTTTCCGGCGTTGGCGCTTGTCTGTTCGGTACGCAGTCGGGCTAACTCGAAGGTATTGACACCTTCTCATGTGGTCCTTCTTCAAGCGTTATTGTGTGCATTAATCATCTCCCAGAAGATGGGGTCAATTTGGCAGTTTTTCAGGTTTGTATTTGGACTATCCTTATAACTTTCAGTTGCCTGCCAGTGTTGTTTACTACTCGTTAGGTGAGTGTAAAGTAGCTGCTTTGGCAGTCCACTGTCGTCCATGCAGGTAACATGGCAATTCTAACATAGTTGTTCATGGATAATGGTAGCCTAGATGCTCCTACAGTTGGTGTCAGCGAAAATACTGGCATTTGGTCTCTTGTCTTCCCAACGAACTCGGAGGATGGAACGTAGACTACGTTGATGAAAGTTTTCGAGTGCCTTGAGGTGCCTCCTGTATGTGACTCATGTCTCGCTGCCATATAGCAGGGTGGGGAGGACCACTGCTCGATATACGTGCAACTTTGTGCTACAGCTGAAGACACGGGTATGGAGTCTGCCAAAGGCTTGAGATGCACATCTGATCCGATGTTGAATCTCTTCATTGATGTCTGCGGTAGTGGACAGGTGGGAGCCAAGATACTGAAATTGGGTAACATTAGAAAGGGTAGTACGATTAATCTGGATGGATGGTGAAGGTGTGGTTGAACCAGGGGCAGGCTGAAAGAGAATCTGAGTCTCACGTACAATCACCTCAAGGCCGAAGTGTGTATAAGCATCTGCCCAGGTGTTCAGGATCTCCTGTAGGTCGCGTCCAATGTGAGTAACAATGGTGAAGTCATCTGCACACTGAAGTTCAGTAATAAAAGCTGCTGACACCTTTCTTCCTGCTTGTAGTCGTCTTATGTTGAATAGACCCATCATCTGGTACTGGATGTCCACCCCGCCGGTTAAATTGGCACTGGCACAAGTAAGGACGGCAGCCAAGAAAATGGAAAAGACAGTTGGTGTCAGTACACATCCTAGTTTTACCCCCATTTGAATGGGTAAGAACTCAGACTGGGTGCCATTGTGCAGGACACTGCCGTTCATGCCATCATGGAGCGGCCTCACAATGGAGATGAATTTTGGTTGGCAGCCAAAACAGCTGAGGGTCCGCCAGAGGGCTTCCCTGTTGACCGAGTCGAAAGCCTTAGTTAGATCGATGAAGGCCATTTACAGGTCACGACACTGTTCTCGACACTTTCCCTGTATCTGGCGGGCAGTAAAGATCATGTCAGTACTGTCACGTGATGGTGTAAAACCACATTGAGATTCTTGGAGGAAGTTTTCCGCCTCAGGAAGAAGTCTGTTTAGGAGGACTCGGGCGATAATCTTGCCAGCTACAGACAGCAGCGAGATTCAGCGATAGTTGCCACAGTCTGATCGGCCTCCCTTGTTCTTATAAATATTGACGATGGAGGCGTCTTTAAGAGCTTGGGGGATTTCCTCCTTTTCCCATACATTCTCCAGGAGAGAGTGGAGACGGATGGTAAGCAGTGGTCATCCTGCTTTATACACCTCGGTTGGAATTCCATCAGGCCCTGAGGCTTTGTTATTTTTCATGTTTGAGGGCAGTAGCTACCTCATCCAGGGATGGATGATAGCCGAAACGGGTAACTCTGGATGCTAAGAGACCTGCTGGATAGTTAAGACATCCTTATCAGTGTTTCGGTGGAGCAGCGAAGGGTAGTGCTCTTTCCAGCGCTGAAAGGTGCATTCTTCATCTTTAATTAAGGAGTTACCGTCGGATGACCAGATGGGGCTGTCACGAGTGAATGGTCCATAAAATGTTTTAGTGGAATTGAAAAATTCGCGCATCTTATATTGATCTGCAAATTTTTGTATTTCACATGCTTTATTTTTAAACTAGTCATTCTTTAGATTGCGAAGTTTGCACTGGGCCGCCGCTTTCTTCTTGCGGAAGGTATCAGCTTTGGTCCGAGACTGAGGGTTGTTCTGCTAGTCAGTTAAAGCAGCAAATTTACCATTGACGAGTACATTGCTTTCTGGGTCATTTTCATCAAACCAGTCCTGGCATATTATTTCGATCTGGCCGAGGGTCTCTGCACTGGGATTTGGTTTGTTTGTTGTTGGGTTGTTTATCAGCCCATGTTCGAGCCGCTCTCTGAAAGCATGTGCTACCCTGGATCCTCCAGACGCTTAGTGTTAAAACATCTTCCGTAGGTTTGTTGCCCTCGCCATTATGGGGCAAGGTCAAGTGAGAGCTTGGCTCTGACGAGCCGATGATCAGTGTTGCAGTGGTCTGAGACAGGCATAGCTCAGATGATGAGGACATCTCAGCGATCTCTTTCTCTGACAATGATGTAGTCAATGAGATGGGTGTTTGGATTGTGGGTGTTGCCACGAACCCTTGAATTTGTCGGCCTGCCTAAACAAGGTATTGGTGATAGTGAGGTTGTGTGCAGCACACTTACTGAGGAGTAGACCTATAGGATTACACTTGCCTAGTCCATTTATCCCTATGATTCCCTGCCAAATGTCAGCATGTCTGCCAACTCTGGCATTGAAGTCGCCAAGAAGCACACCATTTCTTCTCTGGGGACAGAGGTTAGCACTCTGCCGAAGTCCGCATAAAAGGCCTCCTTGATGTTATCCCCTGCATCCAGCATTGGGGCGTATGCACTGGTGAAAAAGGCATGGCCTAAGTGATTCAGTCCCAGTATCCAGAAGGGTTCTGACATTCCATACAGCGATCATAAGAGGTTGTATAGTTTGTTTTTGTTTGGATCTGTGTTTATGATTGTGTTTTTGATCGCATAAGGATGACCTTACTGGGTGCGGTTGCCCAGTCAGGTTGATTCATTAGACAGGCTATGTTTAGGGCACCTTTTCTTGCCCCCTCCCTATGTGGGGTGAGCAGTGGCTCCTCAAAAGGACTGCTCAGTCTCACAGACAGGACCGGATTGCACTGCTGCCTAGATCCCGGTGCATACACGACCATCTTATCTGTGCCGCCCATGTGCAGAGTTGTGACTAGACTCCCGGCAGTCATCTCTGCCTGTCCCCGTCGCCATAGGACTTTTGGGAGATTAGGGGATTGATGATGAGTAGTTTGATGAGCTGGATGATGGCTGCAAGTGAGTTGATTTATGTGGTGAGGCAGGAGTGCAGCCTGCAACCACACATCTTGGCTCTCCCTTTTCCTGACCCAGTAGTGCAAGTGTTGCAATGACTGGGGAGAGGGAGAGTTGCAATGGACTGCCGATAAACCAGTTTGTTGGGTTTCACCTTCGTAGCCTGTCCATTATCCATTGCCTTCATCCGCCGGTGTAGTCGTTGGGTTCCCATGGTGGTCACCTCTTCTGCCTATACCACCATTGGGACCTTGTTGGAGCTCTGTGAGCATGTCTGCCTGATGCTGGGCTCCACCGCAGATTTTTTTTTCGTTCGGGGCTTACTCCCGTAGCCTTATACCTACTAAGGTTAATCCGCAAGGCAGCGGTTGGTAGGCGACAGGACGTGTCCACTTGCCAGTGGGCCTATACACCATTGGCTGAAAAACCGTGTGCTGGGTGCTCTCAGAGGCAGCCGGGCGCTTGACGTCATGCATCGCGCTACCTAATTGACCAGCAGCAAAAAAAAAAATAAATAAATAAATAAATAAATAAATAAATAAAAAATAAAATAAAAATTCACCAGCAGCCCCCACGCCATGCTGTGGGAGACAGTACCCCATGTTACTGAAACTGCAATTTTTCTGGCGAGTTGACGGCGCGGTCGACAGTACCCCTCTACTCTGTAGGAATTTCGACCTTATTGCCGTTTGCATGTGGTATCTCTTGGTTACTCTCCAGATAGTTGAAGCCCAGGGAAAGACCAGTGGTATGCTTAACTACATTTTAGCCATGGTGGCGCTCGGTACACTAGATAATGTACGTAAGATTAATATAATAAAATATTTATGATCTTATTATTGTCAATACAGTGACCTAATATGTCATGCCAAAGTTATGTTAAAACCAAGACATTGAATTTAAATCCAAATTATCCTTGCAAATTTTCATACATGGCAAGAAAATTATGTTAACAGAAGATCCTAGACAGAATACAGTCGACGGGAACAGAACCTTCGAACGCAAGATGGAAGGAACTTCACCGGTCAAGCATGCAATCCGAATCTCTTTATCGAATAGCAACGTACATACGAACTTTCAATTAGAACAGGGAATGACACCGAACTCCAACGGGAAGTTTAGTTATCCGAGCTTCTGTCAAGAGATTAGTACAATATCTGCCACCTTCACATCGTAAGTGTGTATGGGTGCTTGTTTATTTTTACAGTGGAGTACACATGTTAATGTCTACACGTATGTTATCGACGAGTGTTGTGGCTGCATTAAGATAAATATTAATACATATTAATGTGATATGAACCATGTATGTTCTGTTACGTCCATGAACCCTTCTGTTACGTCCATGAACTCTTTATAATGTTCTGTGAAGACCATTAATCGCTATATATAATGTTTAGCTACAACCGTTAATTACGTAGAATGCTGTACTATGACAGTTCATCAATTATAATGTTCTAGTAGTCCCATAAATCGTGTACAAATATTCTGCAACGTCAGTGAATTGTTTTGAATCAATATGCATTACATTTCACAGATGACAACACTGACAGTAATGCATATGACCTGAAATACAGCAACGTAGATGAGCTGTTGGTCAATTTTTAACCTATGTGCGACAACCCACGTACATCCACTGTATTGATAGCGCTTGCGCATGTGCAGGATGTAGGCTTCTGTGCACTGGAGTATGGAGTATAATGATGATGACCGTGAATGTATGCAGAATTCCTGCCAATACATTCACAGAATATTTTTCATATTACCAACAATTTAGTAGATGATTACCCAAAGGATAGAGAAGCCAGGGGACCCCGGCAGCCGGTGAAACAAATGAAGAACGGGATGCGCATAGCCGGACCGCAAGCGAGTGTAGAGAGGGGGAGTGAGGGAGTCGGGACTTAAATATTTATCAAGAAGAGCTTTTATGTCATTTCAGACAATATAAAACGACATAGAAATACGTCAACATTATTTTTCGGCATCAAAAACAACAGATATGGCATTTGGTAGGTGCTGCCTTGATGAGAAACGAAACGACTCTAACAAAGACTGCAGGAAAATTTCACAAAAGACGCACGTTGTTGTTGTTCTTCCTTCCTCCGTTGTGAAGATTAAGTTATTTAAAAAAAAAACAATGGTGTTAAAATAGTTTGCTTTAAATGCGTTAGGAAATGAAAAATCAAACTCTGTAAGTCATCATCAAGTCAACACTCTGTGGCTCCCGCACGCCGTTGGATCATCCGGTCACACTCGGCAACGATAACAGTTACCACTTTGGCTCTTAACCCATGAGGACACAAGGATCATCGTTTAATTGTCATAACCAGCAACTTCATACAACAACAGGACATTATCGCCCTTATAATTCTACTACAACAGACATACCTTACAATAACCTCCCTAGTCCTCAGCATTAAAAATTCACTTGACTTTAGTCCGTACCTCGCAGTCATGTAAGGACTATATTCGCCTATCACCTTTAGGCGACGCGCTATGCTACCAGCGTGTACGTGACTTTTAGCCTTATGATTTAAATATATAAAGGCTTCACTTGGCGTCTTCCTAACGTGAATTAATCATTAATGCATAAATTATCTTTTGATCCTAATATTGTAAGTTCACAAGGACGACATTTTATTATCAACGGGAACGACGAGCATAAATCCATTACCAACGTTGTGTGAGGAGAGTCTAGGGGCCAAATTTAAGAATCACCGCCACCAAAGACGGTACATCCAATTTCCATTCTTATTTCTCCTACATAGAGAGGCTAAAATTTACTCACGATATTTTCATAAGTGACCGCAGTATTTTACGCCTTCTACCACTGTTGTAGAGGCCAGCAATAATAACAATATTCCTTCGAGTCAAAATGAGTAGGAGCCTTGATTCTAATTCATGTGATGTGTTGCTGTAGCAGGGTGATAGTACTTGTCATAAGGAAGCGTCTAGAATCGAAGTGACGAACGCACGAAGACCACGTTTGTAAATACTCACGTTTTAAGTTTGTTTTACACGTGTTCCCATGTGTAACTTTGTTTTTTGTCGATGTATTTTGATGAACCTGGTTGCGAAATGATTGTGTAAGGATGTACTATGAGACTGTTGATACAGAAATATATAAAGTGCATAATACATTTTTACAATGATTATTTATATACGAATTCACCGGTGGCCGGTAATTTGACTCCCAGTTATTTCATTCCCGGTAATTTGACTCCCGGTAATTTGACTCCCAGTTATATCATTCCCGGTAATTTGACTCCCGGTAATTTCACTAACATTTAAAACATTGCGTTTAGGTCTAGTAGTTTTGTGAATAGTAGAGTGTACGTTTCTTGTGTCTTGTTCGGAAGAAGTGCAAATACTCTTGGAACACTGAATTTCCCAACCTGTACAAGAAGGATGTACAACTGATAAAATATATTTGGACAGCATTTAAAAATTTCATCACCTGCCCAATATTTTACATGCACTGAGTCACCCAGACCCTTATCCGTTGCAAACACAAGTAATCTATTTACAAGTTGGGTCTCACATTACGCGGTTAATGTAACCCGGAGGGTCCCGCGGAAAGTGAGGAACGCGTAAAGTGAACAACATAACATATGGGATTAATTGAAATGGAGTCCAGGCCGATCCCCAAACTCCACTTTTTGACGACACATAACTATGTTGCAGTAAAAATTTTATCTTAACTTTATGATGGTATGAAAAAACAAGTAATATAGAAGAGGTTAGGTTAGGAAAGATAAAGGTTAACATAGGAAAAATGAAGGTTACCTTAGAGAAACTAAAAGTTAGGTGGAACACTTACGGTAGTAGAAGAGATGGGTCGGCATACGGGGATGGAGGCTGGTTCCGAGGCAGAGGGCAGATTACTGGCCCTCGGGTGAATCACCATTACTAGGTCACTTACAGTTGTCAGGGCTTCCCTGACAAATCCCTCAAAGTCAACTTCACTGTCACTATCACTGGCTTGGGCTGGCTGTGGTGGGTTGCGGGTGAAGAAATCTGTTATGCTTTGCTGACGGCTGGCGTTGATGTTGTCGTGATACACCTTGATGTACAGCTCCATAGCCTGCACCAGCCGGTTATGGAAGACTTCATAGCGGTCATCGTCATTGTCGCGGGAAAGGAAGGACTTCATCTTCTCTGCACACTCCATGGCACCCTGAATATCACTATGACTTAAATTGTGTTCTTCGGAGACTGCCGCACCTTCTTCCTCCTCTTCACTGACGTGTTCTTCTTCCAACATCTCGTCGCCAGTCACTTCAGGATTTCTGATCACCTCCAGGATGTCGTCGTTGGTGGTCTCGGAGAAGCCTGGAACTGTAACAGTCTGCACAGCTTTTCTGGCAAGGTCCACTGCTACTGCAACAGTCTGAACCTCACCAGTCACAGATTGACTCCTCCTCTCACCTGGTATTCCATGCAACACATGTCTCCATGCGTGACGAATTGTAGCAATAGACAGCTGATCCCATGACTCCACCAAGATGTCCACAGCTTTCTTGATGTTAAATACTCTCCAGAATTGTTTGAAGAGTATTTTTTGCTGTTCTAACCGTTGTTCCTCATCTTTGTCGCTCTTGCTATCGGTGGTGGTGTCACTCAGGTCACGCAACTCTTCCCTGGTGTTGGTGTAGTCGTTCAGGAGCTGGAATTTTTTTGTTGAGAATGCAGCTTTCACATTGCAAATCAACTCCTGGTCCATGGGCTGGATTAAAGACGTAGTGTTGGGAGGAAGGAAGACCACTTTTACGTTGGGGTGACGATCTAACAGTAGGGGCGAGTGTCCTGGTGCGTTGTCCAGCAGCAACAAAATATTAAATGGGACATTCTGTTGCTCACAGAATTTCTTTACATCGGGAACAAAACAGTCATCAAACCAGGAGAGGGACAGTGTAGAGAACATCCATGCCTTACGTGCTGTCAGCCAGTGGACATTTAGCTTGGTCATGTCCATGCTCTTGTAGGCGTGCGGCTTGCGGGCTGTGTGGATCACCGATAACTTGAGCTTACAGGTACCGGAGGCATTGGTGGTAAACAGGACGGTGATGCGTTCCTTCTGCATTTTCCGGCCCCGAATCCTGCTGGCATTCTTCACAACGTAGGACTTGGAAGGTAGTTTTTTCCAGAAAAGACCAGATTCGTCCATGTTAAACACCTGGTCGTCACTGTACTGTCCTTCCTCCATAATCTCACGTAAAAACGGAGGAAATTCCCGAGCCGCAGCACGATCAGCACTCGCTTCTTCACCACCAATGTTTATATTGGTGATCTTGTTCCGGATCTTAAACCTCTGTAACCACCCAGAGGAAGCAGTAAAGGGTTTGGGCTCTGAAGTTCCCATCTTTCGTGCCACTGCCATGTACAGTTCACGTGCGTAGTCCTTCACAGAGCGCGTGTCGACCCCCATGTTCCGTCGCGCCTGACGCACCAAGTACCTCACAAGTAATTTTTCTGTCTTGAGAAGCACCCGGTTGTGAAAATACTTGTTCATAGAAGCACCTGTAGACTTTGTCATCTTCATGTGCTCCTTTATCTTGGCTGAATCCTTCTTTATAGTCCGAATCGTAGATTCGTTCACGCCATGCTGGCGCGCCAAATCAACCTGCCTTGTTCCTTTCTCCAACTCTTGGATGATGGTATACTTCACCTCGTAGCTTAAGGAACGTCGTGTCTTCTTTGGTTTAGTGCCGCTGGGTCCAGGTAAGGAAAGGTTTTTCTCTGGGGGTGGTGGTCCGGCGGAAGCCATTTTACGGAACAATGGATGTGCGTTCACACGGAGTGGCTTTCAGGGATGAAACTGCCGCAGCTACGTCAAGCGTCGTCTCTCCTCCCTCCCTCCCTCCCCCGGGTGGACACGTCATAATACTTTAAGCCAATTACAGCTAGCAGCAGAGGGGGGGTAGGGATGCATGGCCAATCACAGGTCTGATACGTCATATGACGTCACTGATAACGCAACAAAGACACACTGCCCAACCTTACCGCGCCGCTTGCCCAAGCGGAAGGACTGGGAGGAAGAGGCAGGCGGGCGGGTGGGTGGCGCGTGAGGCAAATCTAAAAATAGCGTCGCGCCGGACACTCTCCGCGTAATGGCGTTCGCGACCGCGGATTGTGAGAATGTTAGGTTCTGGCAAGGCACCGCGGTAACGGTGAAACGCGGAATGCGGGACCGCGTAATGTGAGGATTAACTACATCATTTTCACCACTATCAAACTGCAGGAAAAGTTCGCCAGTATAAAGGAATCTATTCAACAAAAATTTTATAGCCAGACAGATTCTGGGGAATTGGAGGGGCACTCACTTTTCCTTGACGCCATTTCCTTATATTCCGACTTAAACATGAAGTGGATGGTAGCTCTGCCATTTCATTTTCATCCAAGTTTGCACTAGTAGCAGCAATAAGTGAACGAGGGCATTCCTGGGAAGAGATTGCTGCAACCTTCAAGTCAGCTAATTGTTTACGAACTTTGGGTTTTGCAACAGAAGAACTATGATGATGATCACCGACACGTTTAATTATGCCGTAATCCTCATCCTGCGTCAAGATGTGGATTCGAGCTTTGCAACACTTCACTTCACATTTCCAATAAGTCTTAGATCCATCGGCATTTCTTTTCTGTGCTCCGTATATGTAATTCGTATCATCTACAAGTTTCTCTCTTCCCCGGGTGCTGGTAATGACGTGAGGCATGGTAACAAGGGTATACGAATGAGTTATGATCAAACCTCACCAGGCAGCAGCAGTTGGACAACTGCACGGGTCAACTGGGCCTCACCTCTGGTGGTGCTATCTTCTGGATTTTTAAAATGTTTAAAATTTAAATGCTTGCTTTAAGATTTCAAAACTACTTAGATTAAATCATTAATTTTTAACTACTTAAATCAAACTATATTTATGTTAAATTTATTACCATTACTATTATAATTATTTATTGAAACGAGTGGATTATCCACCTCTGGCAAGCAGCCGTTCAGCACTTATAGAACACTAAAACATATTTTAATTCTTGATTTTTTTTAGAAGTGTTTCTAATATTTTTTTTAATGTGTTTAATAAATTATTTAAATATATTTTTTTTAATGTTGGTGAAATTACCGGGAGTGAAATTGACTGGGAGTTAAATTTACAGCAGGAAGAAGTGTCCGTTCGACGAACTCTCCTTTACAGGTGAAAACTTCAAGACCAGGAAAAACGTTTGATGAAAAAAAAATCGAGGGGGTGGCAAGTTCGTCACTCATATTCTAGATGTCTGTTATTTTATTTGTTTACGTGACAAGACTAAATGGTAAACCAGGTGAGGAACAGTGATATGTTGTGCAAGTGTTATGAAAGAGAAACTAAAACACATAGCGAAAGAGAAAACAATAAGGGAAGAAAAATACACAGGAATACGCCTGAGAACCGAGTAACCCGGGCGAGCTGGCATTTAACTACACTGCGCTGCCTCTGCTCGCTTCACCTTAAAAACAGAGTATTTTACCCTAAACTTGTCCCTCTCTGGATAATGACATATCAACTGCTTCTTGCTTAGTGAGTAAATTAACAGTCCCTTCAATTAATACAAACTCAAATTTATAGATATATACGGCAGCAACAGGGACTTACACAACTGCGAGGTATACAATATCTGTTCTTATGACCTTAACCATAAGGGTGGAATGTTAGAGCTGAATCTGTGAACCATTTTCCTACTTACACAGAATCCTTAAGGGTCACTGTCTTCTAATAAGGCTTACTGTTCCGAACTCTATGATGCACAGCCTCTAAGGGCGAAAAGGTAATTGCATTTACGTACGATGAAAACCCTTAGCAGGGTACAGAAAGGGCGTATCCAACGTGATAAACACTGAATATTTACCGCCATAACCAGACTACACGAGAATTCTCGACCATATGTAACGGCGAGTTACGTCGAAAATCCTCTATGAGACGCCATGACTCTCGCTGTATTATAGGGTGTTATAAAGGTCAGACAAGTCTAACTGACGTCTATATTGATCATCCCCTTCATCTCCTCCCGTCTCTCCCCCCACCACCCGACGACGCCCCTCCTGCTTCCATTCGCCGGATTCAGTAAAGTATTCAACAGATTTCGGTAATATGTTTTTCCCAGTGTAAACTTCCCGGGACAATCACGACGGCCTGTGTTTATACATCAAGTGTGTGAAAGATGGTTCAATCGATTCTGCCAAGTTAGATCATATTTCCCGTTTCCCATTCTCTCGCTCTCCTCCCCGACCCTCCCTCCCTTAAGCCTTCCCTAAGGATTGAGTGGGCCTATATCGAGCCTACACCACGCTGGACTCGGCACCCAGTGAGGCCCAAACGCTAAAATATCCATCAGGTCTGCTGCGAAGTTCTTGAAGCATATTCTCATACGAAACTTTCTACGTTCGTTTCTAAGAACCTACAAAGATAAAGAGGGCGGTATTTTCAAGCATGGCTGAGAGAATTATTTAGAGAACTGATCACTATATCGTAAATGACTCTCACTCTTATGCACTGGTGACAAAGAATCGGAAAATTTTAGAAAAAAAAGGCCTCGAAGGATGAATAATTTTTTACCTTATGTTACAAGTGTCCAGAGGCGTAAATTCCCTGCGGGAGCTTCTCCAGAACACGTCACCACGCACGACTCTCGCTTCTCTGCCGCCACACATAAGAGCTAAACTCATTCGCCACGGAAATGAGATTGGTGAGAACTCGGAGATAGGGTGTGTGTGAGGTACGAATTGAAGTGAAAAACATACAGCCAGATACCAAATCACAGATGACAATTGAGGGAGGTTTTGCTGTGGTTAATTTGTGGCAAGATACAGTTCCATGTGAGTTACACCTCAGACTATGAGACACTGGCACTCAATACGACCAAGGACTATGTTGGTGTGTTCTCTCGGAGGCGGTGAACTTCCTCCTTCAGCGATCACGCATTCCATCGCCAGTTTACATAATTATAACACAAGAACATGCCGATAGCCAATAATTAAACTTCGAACGGTATCACTAAAGTAAAACACGTAAGTAAAACCAGAACAAATAAAAAAAAATAAAAAAATACCGGTATGTTGAAAAGCGATCGAAGAATTGTAAGACGTATCGTTCACTGACTCACCTGAAGCCTGGCTCGGGAGACCAATGTTGCCATATAGACAAACTTTACTCAGGAGGTCTTTTAGGTAACGGGTATTTGCTAAAAGATACCAGAATGATGATGGGTTTACGGGGCTTCAGAACATCCACCAGAGTGCGTGACTTGGGTATGATAATTAGTCAGAAAAGTAGTAATGGTAATAAATAACAATAATATAACCCGAAAAAGTTGGCAGGCATGACGCTATACATTTGTTTCGTTTACCTATATGTTTTACCCCCCCCCCTCTCCCCTACCTTCCATCCAGCTAGTCTACGCGATTTGCAGCTCGGATTGCATTTGTCTAAATAGTTCGCCTGCTTGTGTGGTTGTTTTAATGAATATGTGATCGCGTTTTGCCTCTTATCTGGATGTCTCTCTCTCTCTCTCTCTCTCTCTCTCTCTCTCTCTCTCTCTCTCTCTCTGCCTTAGTGCATCTCTCCCTATTTCGGTTCTTTGTATCTGGCCGCTTCCCTTTCCCTGCAACTAAGTTTTCTCTCACTCTTCCCTCTCCCACGTTTGATTACCTTCCTGTTGTTCTCTTCCCAGCTCCCCTATCCCACACCCACCTAACGCCCTCGCCTGCAATTTTCCTCTCTCTCGTAACACCTATATCTACTACAACACTTAAGTATGCCCCTACCATCTAGTCCTAACACTTACTCTTGTCACGGTTGCTCTAATAACAGATAAGTCTGCACTTCCCTCACTATCAACTACATCAATACATTAAATGAATGAGAACCAAGGCGACGTTCATTTTGCCGCATGGGAACATAGGTTACTGTCGGTGGCCCTTATGACGCTATGCCGTAAGGGCCAAATGCTACGGTCTTTCTCCAGCTGGAGCTCCAGTCAATCTAGGCCCCATAAACTCGCAACATAAGGGTCGTCTTCCTTGTTGAATTGTCGATTTTGACATACGCTAACGTATCCAGAACCTCTTATGACAGATCCAAAAGGAGTTAACGAATTAGAAGACGCTTCCCCACCCCGCTTATTTCACCAAATGATTAATTATCTTAACGTTACCTGGGGGGCTTGGGTTAGATTAGCTTAGCTGGAGGAGGAAGGCATTCTTCAGGTGATCCGAACTAACTTTTCGATAACTACCAGTATTGTTGATAACCGCCCCAAGCCTCTGAAGGTTGGGAACCTTTAAGGCCGAAAGCTCCATCATCAAGCATGCCTGTCCTGAACTGTGGACATGTCTTTCCATATTAATCCTTATGGCTTCCAGCTACAGACCCAGAATGCCTTTATGTCGCGAGTACCGAGTGTTCGCCAATTGTCCCATTGATTTACATTTAGTAAGCTTACCTTACATTTAATATATATATATATATATATATATATATATATATATATATATATATATATATATATATATATATATATATGCTGGCTGTCACTGGTCGTCGTACCCTGTTCCCACTCTTCTTTACACACTGAACTGTACTGTCGTCACTCCACATTACCTTTGCCCGCTGATCTGGTGTCCAATGTTGATATTTGCGGGCAGAAGCAAGACGAGTCTTCCTCATTTTGTCCGTGAGAAGTGGTTTTTTTGCGGGGCGACGACATGGCAATTGCAGTTCTTTTTGCAGGCGATGCTGAATGGTACGCTGTGCCACGTTTCCCAGGACGCCAGGGTAGTTCCTTTGCAACTCAGCTGCTGTAATGTGTGGAGTTTTAAGCACTTCTCGTCGCAGAAGGGCATCTGTAGTCTTACTAGTCTTGCGTGGACGTCCAGACCGAGGTTTGGCTGGTGGAAGAGAGGCAGGAGGCAGGTCACGTGCAACGGCCTTGAGCCGGTGGATGGTGGCTTTGTTTCGTCCAGTACGTCTAACAATTTCATTCACAGGCACCTTTTCTTCAATTAAAGTGAGGATTCTAACCTTCTCCTCTCTTGTAAGATTAGTCCCAGGCATCCTGAACACAATCACTGAAAAAATGGCGCATAAACACAGTACACTGGTAATCCACACAAGGGGGCGCTTGGAAAATCTGACACAGATCCACTCAGGACGGCGGCAACTCGTCTGGTTTTGCTGTGGTTTCTATGACACACCAACCCGGGAGAGTTGCCAAGTACTGTCGGATGTCGACTGGGTAATTTTAGAGGCGGATAAACGCAATAATTCTTGCGACACTCACCCCTTGTTATAGAGGGCCGAAAGTCGCACGACTTTTCGCGGTCGGTATATATTTATATCTATATACACATACCTGCTTACATACGGCGATCCACTCCTCCAGCTCATTTTTTTCTTCAAGGAGAGCATCCCTTCCTCTCGTTATGTCCTCCAGATCTTCGGTACCCAAAGCAGGTTCCTCTTGCTCCTCTCCTTCCATCTCCTGGGCATCGGGACCGCATGCTACATCACTTTCTTGCACTAGTCTTTTGCGACCTCTTTCATCAGTTCGTAACCTCCAGGTGAATGATGATGCATTAACTGTAAGAATTGATATTGTTCCTATTACACAACACCATCCTTCCACAAAACACTACAACACATCAACCTACCACATAATAACACATCACCCTGCCACATAACCTCACAGCACATCACCCTACAACAAAACATCACATCGCCATCCACATTATGTGAATAATCTCTCATTAACAGCTGAACTTTGGTTGCAAGTTTCTTGCGCTCACATAGTACTCGCCCTTGAAGTTTGCCGCACCCGCCCCCCATCCCACCGACCACAAACATAAAAAAATATTTTTTTAACAAATTATGCGATCTACTCACCATCAATATAATAATGTGTAGTCCTTCCCCGACACCTAAGTGTCTCCTGAAGTCGTTTTGGTACTGAAGCACAGAGGTTTTGAAGTTTCTCTTGAGGTATGTTGTCCCAAGCCTCACGTATTGCCGCCTCGAACCGTAGCAGGGAGCTGGTGTCCTCGTACTGCAGAACCCGCTTAATCATCATCCACAAGTTCTCTATGGGGTTTAAGTCAGGGGAATTCCCTGGCCAATCATGGAAGAACTTCACTTGACAATTACGCAACCACTGTACCACTGATTTGGCCGTATGGCATGGGGTACCGCCCTGCATGAACAAGTTTGCGCGACACGGTTGAAAAGAGGGAGACAAGTGGTCACAAAGATGTTCCAAATAATTATATTTGTTAATATATTGGTTCTTTGGCAAGAAAACAAGATTTCCAGTGCCAAAATAACTGAAACAACCCCATACCGTTAAACAGTCAGGGTGTTTTACGGTACCATATGTGTAGGGAAGATCAAGTGGGTCACTGCCTTTCTTCAGATAGACGTTTTGGCCACGGTTCGAAGTCACGGTGAAGGTCGCCTTATCACGCCACAACACTCGTTGCCACAAAGCCCTGTTCAAAAGCCCATACTGCTTAGCAAAAGCGACCCTACGCTTCCTCTGTAGAGAGGTGAGATTGGGCTTGCGGCGTGGGCGGCGGCTTCTGTACCTCAGTCGATTCAGGATTCTGCTCACAGTCCTCACAGACACATTTCCAAGCACTTGTTGGTTATTTACCTTCAATTCTCGTGCAGACATATGAGGATTTGCTTCAATCTGCCGATTGATAATATTTAGAACACGTGGGGAAGTTTTCCTAGCCTTCCTAGGGTGAAGCTTGTGGACCGGCATCTGCAGCCCGCCGCTATCACGAAAACGTTTCACCCAGTTCCTAATTGAACGCTCACTAGCTCCTGTAGCCCTCACAATTTCCCTTGTCGGATGTCCTAACTTATGTAAGCCTATAATCTGACCAATAGTCTCACTTGAAAGATGCGTATTCTTGCCCATTGCAAGCCTAAACCCACAAAAAATTAGGAGAAAAAGGGGGGCGGAGGGATGCACCACAGAGCAACCACTTAGACAAATCCACTCACCATGATAGCCGAGAGGCTACTGAACTGCCAGTCTCCCTCTATGTGGGGACGCTAGTGTGTGTCGGTAAGCTGGTAACCGGCACACTTCATTGGCCTGTTTTGCTTCATGTCAGGGATGGTAGTACAGTTTTGGCCATTGAAGTTTGCCGGCGCCGCCAGCTCTTGCTTCAAGTTGCCGTTTCCGGAATTAGATGCAGCACTGAGAGGCGTGGGCAGCTTGTCACGTGTGGCTGGAAAGAGACGTTGAACTCCAGACTGAACACTGTACGATAGTATTTAGCCTTAACAACGGGTTCACCTGGATGCTAAGTTGTCATCCATTGCAAGTACGGGTCATAGGGCCGACTGACACTTAAATGGCGACTGACACTTAAATGGGACTCTTTGTGTAAGTTGATTTGGTCCAGCTGTGGTGGCGTGGAAAAGTCTGATGTGTTCACGCACACGATCAGCCTGCACCCCTACAAGCTTATTAGCTTAAACTTTCTTACTGTACTTGTCACTGACATAAACACCCGCGTCACTCATTTGCCATACAGCGTTCTCCACACGGCGCCTTTTAATCCAAAAATGGACAGAAACCCGTCTGCACACAGAATACGAGGTATTCTCATATACTGCCGAGTAGTTCAAGTTGAACGTACGTGCAGGGCCAGGAACATCAGGGTTGGAAGGCTAACGATGCCTTTTCACCTCGAATTTCCACACAAACTTCTGAATGTAAGCGTTTTGCTTATCATAGTTACCGATGTTCTAAAATTCCTCAAACAGATGCTCAATAACAGGCCTGGTAACTTTTTCAAAGCACCCATCAGTGCAGGCTTCATCGATTACACTTGCAAAGTTGCAACTACCTGTTTATATTGTATTCTTACTTTTGTACGGTTGCCCTGAATTCCGATTAGTTTTAGCCACTCATCACTTTTCTTCACATCCCTACCCTGGGAGGTTCCTTGGGCATCATTGTTACTAATATCACCATTACCCTTCAAAGTGTATTAAACTTATGAAATTATTCAATAATCCAAGCATGGGCTGACGCCAGCTGGCCCGAGAGATGACGGAGTGCGTTTATTGGTGGAAAATGTACGTGTTGCTAGCACTCAGTGGTCGAGAAACGTCAACATTGGCCATAGTGGTGGTGTGCGCCACGCATGGTGATTGGCGGTCGCTCCAGTGTTGCAGGCGTACCAAGCTTGGAGAGCTACCCAACACGGCGCATTCTACCCATAGACTTTAGGGACTCTAAGCTTTAAGACATTAGCCCCAAATACCTCCACACTCTATGCATACAGAGGAAGATTTTGGGGAAGACAATGTTGTAAAATAAAGTTTTACTAACATATTTCATAAAAATAAAAGAATACCTATGTAAATAATATGGAGATGACATATGTTGAGTAAAGGGAAACACAAATTTAACCAGTGAATATGTCTCTCATTTCATCAGTTCGCTTGGACGGAGCTACGTTTCACTATTTCTCACAGCGAAATATTTACTAACACAACACGAATCAATAAAAATTATTAATGATTATAATTTTCATCATTCTCTCTCCCCCCAAGTTAATACAGTACATCAGTGAATACATGTAATATGTCTTGATGTTTTCAATATACCATTAAGGCCACCAGATATGTTACAGATGACTAGGCTATACAACACTTTCAAGCAACAAATAGGTACTTGTCTCCACATCCGGTTTCCTAGCTGAACGTTACACCTTAGGGAATTTAAATTTAAACCTGCCAAAGGCTCAAGTGTTGCCCTTCCGTCACTGCTTCACCTTACATAAGTTTTCCCACTTACTACACACCTTATTATTGCTACACGGTTAGATAAAATAACTAACTAAACCAATAAAAATCACATACTATAACGAGACTTACCTTCAGAAGCTGGTAACATAAGTGTGGGTAGGGTGCCTCTCTTCAGTCTTATTTGATTCTTGGGTGTTGGCAGCTGAAGAAGTTCATATTTTAAGGTTCTCTCGTAGTCACTCAGTTTAAAATGATGATTGCATATCCTTGCAGTATCAGGATTAATGTAATTTTGCGGCCTGCACAATAAAACCCATTTTTCTCTCAGTTTTTCATCCTTTGGAAATCGATGAAATATCAAACTTTTATCATGGTGTCTGTAATTTGATATACATCCAGTTACGTAGCATTTATCAGGCATTGTCACAGTCCCCCACACCACGACGGCCAGCTGCTAACTGAGGTCCCACCCAGGCCACCCCCCCCCCCCCCCCCCCCTCAAGGCCGCCGACCACACTACGTCATGCGCCAGTGTTGCCAACCTCTCGAGGCTCCTCAGACCTACACAGGCAATGAAATTATCCTACTTTCCTCTTCATTAGCTTATGCCTCAGAAGTATATACATTATGTATATATATATGATTGGTTACTGGTACTGATTTACCCGACGTTTTACCCTATTTTAGTAAAATTACCGTAGGTCCTACAGGCCAAGAAAATAGGTTGAATTACCCTACGGTTGGCAACATTGCCATGTGCCAATAAAATTTACCTAATTTTAAATACTGTATCTGTAATTATTTTAATTTTCTTTATTATTTTTTTTCTTTTTGCAGATAATTTAAGGAGACATTTGGGAGTTTATAACAATATGGTTTTGACTACGGCACAAAAAGTGAGTCATCAATTGTACATTGAAGCAAAATCTGGTGCAGACTCAACGTCACTACTTTCGTCACTTTAACATCAGAAGAGCATCAACATGAAATCTATTCACCATGTTGCGACCAAATATAAGGAAAACAGCGGAACTGTTCACAACCTCAATGAAAGAGCATCAGGTGGACCAATCTTCACCCTTATTTTGTTTAAATGTCATTATTATTATTATCAAATTACCTTCTTGGATATTAGATCTTTTCAGTTTCTTGTACTGGTGTAATTTTTTGTATTTTGCCCCACATTTTCCCTTTACTTCAAAGCCCTGCCAAGTAATATTGCTGGTAATTTTATCGGTTAAGATATTCGAAAAATATAAATTTCCGACGGAAACTCTATAAAAAAGGTGTATTAGAATTGTCTAAACTACTGATTCTAATAGTTAAATTCCTAAGGGTCCCGCATTACTGAAACTATAACAATGCCAAAATTTGTTGGTTCAAATTTCTTGTTGCTAATATGTATCAAAATCGCAGTCTGGTTCGAGTAAAACACACCATAAAACACAGAAAAAAAAAAACCTAATCATTTTTTGGAGCTACTGTGGAGGAGGATGCAGCTGGGCGACCTGGCATGCTTATGGCTACAGAAAAAAGATTTTCTGTCTTTTCTTAAAAGTACAGCTTCCACACATAGGACACAGGCTTGATGTTGGTAGGACACCGTGATCTTGTAATATTTGGATTGCTCAACTAGTTATAAAAAAATATAAAAAAAGGAACAACATTTATCACACGCCATCACAAGCCTTCAAAATTCGAAATTGCGAGGTGGAATGCTACATCAAAATGACTGGTTAACCAAGTCACATGACACAATATTTGAAAGTCATTTGGTTGTCATGTTGCCAAGAGGAGGAAGACAGGAGAGAAGTAACTCTAGCAACAGGGCGGGTGCAAAAATTTACGCCTAGAAATTTGTGAGATACTCCAGGATAAAATTGATTTGCACAAGAAGTGATATTAAGTCGTATGTTTGTTTCTTTTATAATCTTTGTGTCTGTAATATTAAAAATTGGAAACCTGCAGACAGCCAATGGACGATTATTAACCCAAACATAAGGAAATTGTAATTGGTACTTACTATCAGGAGAGCGAGGACATTGTAGAGGACCACCATGTTCTTAATTCTTTGCGTTAAGGTATTTTCGGTATTATTGCAGTATCACACACAGTTAGGTTGGAAGAATTTTGGGGTTTACCAGAGGTTTACATCTCGTCAATTGCAACAACTTTTTTCTCGTACCACCTCCGTCACAAGTGGATAATAACCGAGAGGGTAAATTCACATAATAAATTTCCGTAATTCTGCTGCTCACTAAATGCACAAACACACACAAATTATACGACTATCAGACTAGTACACTTCACTATAATCCTAAGTTCACCAAGCACTTTAGTACGTATTATATTCAAAACTCACTAAAATATGATCAGATGGGAAAAAAATTTCACAAGATAACACAGGCGTGAATCATCATGGGCGTGGTGCAGTGGAGCCAGTATAGTCTTTCCAAAGTTTGTCTAAGTTCTTTTCAAAGGTTTGTTGCCGCCGCCGCCATACTACTTCGAGGGGGAAGTGTCCAATCATTAACTATTATTTAGCTAAATACATTTTTTCTTGTTCATCTTTTTAAGCTACAACATTTAAAGAGCTTTTTTCATCACACAGGAACAACACCCCCTATAGCACATCACTCTGGGTTCACCGCACGGAAAAATAAAGTCAATAAATGCCCTTTTACTGGTAACATCATCACGACACACCAACTGCTCCTCCCTAATTTGGTTCCTAATAATACGCATTAACGTGTTTCAAGATCTTTTCATATCGACTTAAGGTAAGTTTTTGTAAAGAATCACTTAGACACAACATTCTGTAGGTAATAATACTGATTTCTTCTAAAATACACAAAGAATTTAATTTTTTCCACCCGGTAAGTTGCGTCTGTCACCTCACTGCCGGAACAAACGACACTGACCAGCCTATCACCAGCGTCTTGACGGGAATTAAAAAAATAAATTATTTTTTTTAATGCTTATAAGTAATAACAGCACATTATCGAATACAAATATACACTAAAATTCAATTAGGTGAATCGAAAATATTGCAAATGAAAGAATAAATTACTACTTAACACTAAAGATGTATAATACCTGCCAATCGACAATTGTTTATTTCCAGTTTGCAAAAGAGTTATATCTTGTAATCTTTAGTTGTTGATGAACATTTGTAATGATTAAACTTTTTGGAACTTAAAGACTACATGTAGTTGTTGAAGCCCAATATAACATAATAACAACAATAAGTAATGTTTTTATTGTACATATATTTTTAAATAAAGATTATGATTGCGGTCAATACTAACAATAAACACTATGGTTTGCGGTCATGAAAAACAACAACGGCACTTTACAAACCTAACGAGGATGACAACTGATCAACAATACAACTGACGTGAATAATACTGATACTTAATACTAGATCTGTTATAAAGGTAACGAGAAGTATTAAGAGATCCCCTACAATAAACTGATTCCCCGTGTTTTACAATGTGCTCACAAACAGCAAGCGTATATAAAAATAATTTACTTATAAAAAAATCTGCAAATGAGTACAGAGACTTACTTTCGTCTTATATTTGAAAAAGAAAATGAACCGTATACTGTACATGACAGCGGGATACCGGTTCACCTGACACTATATCTGTCATACAATTGATCCCTAAAACCAGATTTGTCATAGTTAATGAGAATAATTATTATGTTAATTAGGTAGTTCAAAGGATACCCCGAGGGCCTTTTAAAGTCTATTGTTGCTGTTGTTTGTGGGTTATTTGTACCACTTAGTGGTGACAGTGACAGCCATTTTAACTCTTTTCCCGCTAATTCTCACGTTTAGTTAGGCTGCCACCATAGATATCTTATTTTCATTTTTAAATGACTGAACGAGCTTTGTGTCTTTAATTTTTAATGACTAATGGATTTAATAATCTAGCTACCTGCTTAAAGACCTTAGTTGTTGAAGTGCAGTAATACATTATCTTACAATGAGAAAAGTTATGAATATCCAAATTCGTGAAAATTCGTTTCTTGGCATTTAAAATGCGAATCTTCATGAAGTTTATATGAAATTCGATTGAAATTTAGTATTTTTCTTTCTGGAAACGAATTTTTCACGAACGTGAATAATGAGAACAACTTTTACTCTTTACTCAGCAAGGTTTTTATCCTAGTCAATAGACGTGAGCCGACACAAAACGTTTTATGAGTATCCCCTTTACATTTTAATTAACAAAATATTATAGGATAGATTACATTTTACCTAACAGAGTATTTTAAATGAATGAAACTGCCGTGCTCTTTAGTTCACGCTCACACCTACGGAGACACCTCAGACACATGTACAGTAGCTAACAAAAGTATCTGTGCATACCGTGTGTGAAACAAAAAGAGACCACGGACGATAGGTATTGGGATATGCCTGTTGTCTCCTTATACTATGTGATATTAGTCACTTAATCGTTTATTTTATTCGTACGGTAAATGCCAACTCACCCCCTGTGTTGGATACTGAATGGCGGTGGGTGAAGACTCTCACACCAACCGTCCAGAGACATCACGAGTTGTATAATTTTGGAAGTCATCGGACCCACCCTGTCAGATACATTTTAGCTACTGGACATAGAAACATTCATGGCTTACCTTATACTTACCGTCGATAATGTTGTGCCGGCCACAAAACCGTACCACCCAACCATCACTATAGCCTGACAATGTTCTATTTTCAGCTTCTCTGTAAACCTCTGTCCAGCAGACTGCAGCCCCGGGCCTTGAACTGGCAGCCCTTGTGCCCTCTGGTGATTGTACCAGCTGTAGACTGCTTCGTCTAAGTCTTGATGGGTAAATTTTTTCAAAGTCTGTTTCCAGGACCTTGTTCTTGGCACTGGCCCTAGCACTTGCCTCTTGCTGCAGCCTGTACTTCTTCGGTTGCTGCTCATCGCCTTTCAACTGGCACACTTGAGTTCTGCCGATGTTGTACTCGGCCATACGAGCAAACACAGACATTCTTCCCCTTTCATTTTTTTCTAATATTTCCAACTTCTGTCCAATTCTTAGCCACACTCTTTTCACTTTCTCTCCCACACCATTTCCTTTTTGAGACTTCTGAGAGACTTTCAGCATGATGGTGAAGCACAGTAATTAGTTGACCGAGAGGTAGACCAAAAGGTAGCAGAGAACAACACCACTCCAAGACACAGACTGAGCGAATGTAAACAACTCCCACTGCATGTTTGGCGGGGAATTTAACAGAATCACACTCAATGTAGAGAAATAGTTCCCGAAATCGAGCGAACACAATGGGAATTTCGATTTAAGTGACAGGGGTGACTCAAATGTTATATGCAGTTAGTTTACACAGCATCTCAACACACTCCAAATAAATGCACTCACTACAACTGTAAGATTTTATTTACGATACCTGTGCACAATAAAGTAATATATAAATTGTTCAACTCGTATATAAGACCCCATTTGGAGTATTGTATTCAGACATAACCACTACCAGGGAGAAACACGTCTGTTTCTTGGCTTGCTGGCTGGTGGTGGTGGGGGGGGGGGGGGGGGAACGAGGGTGATGGAAGTACAGGTCTTTCAGCCTCTCTCTCTGCTAACATCTGTAAGAGAATGCCTGTCTTTTTTTACAATTGCCTTTTTATATATTTTCCTTACTCATTTCCTACACAATTTGACTATTTTTCCGCCCATAATAATATGCATAAAAAAGTAAAAATAAATTAGTTTGTAAATATTATATTATGCTATAAATTATATATGGCGTGGTAGACGATATATATAAGCCATCATCATTATATTACACCTTACTCTTCCATCGACATTTACCGTAAGCCAGCCAATCAGAACTCCTTACATCTCGAGAATTTTTTTTTTATTAGCAACACGAATAATAAAAAACTGTATTCATCTTATATAGAATTGAAAAAAAGCCTCCTCCTTTCACCTCCCATCCTGCGTGACAGCCATTCCAGCATTCCAAATTGATTACTTATTTTACCACAATACTCCCTCATCCCGCCCTAATGAAGGATAAAATACGTGACAGTACTGTGGACATCCTGATATAATAAATAACCTATGGTGCTCTAGGAAAAAAACGACCTATCAATCTTACTCTCACCCTCCACTCTACGCCATCCAAACACCAGCTATCCTACGCGGTAATTATTGACGACTGACCCGGTGCTACATCTAAGCCTTTAAATGTGATAACCTCTAATGCATAAAGTGAAAAAGGATTCACAGAGGGGGGGCAGGGTGTCTCTCCACGTCGTGTCCCCCTGGCAGCACGTTGGGGGCAAACACTCTCTGGGTGTGACGTCATCATCTGCTGAGAAGCGCATTGCTGAGGCCTTCGGTTTTGGGCGGCCTTGAACTGTACTTGATCACCTTATTTTTCCATCTGCAAAGTTAGGTACACATTCACAACAGGTAATGGGGAAGATTGAATGTAAACACAGGTAATGGGGAAAGTATAAATAGTGGAAGTGTATAAGTGTTGGATGGGAAGAATGATATCACAGGTAATGGGGGAGAAAGTACGAGTCACCACAGGTAGTTCCAATCAGCACAAGTAGGAAAACATCAGTTAGCACAGGTAGTGGGAGATGAAGTATGAGTCAACACAGGAAGTGGGAAGAGATGAACAACAGGGAGTGGGCACAACACGGAGGCCAACACAAACACAGGTAGTGGGGGTTAAGGTATTTCCTGTGTGGGTTGCGCCATTCTTGCCCCGAGCTGAGTCACCTGTTAGTTGGCAGGAAAGGGTTACGTCACGATAGGAATGGGTGACGTCACGATAGGAATGGGTGACGTCTCGATAGAAATGGGTGACGTCACGATAGGAATAGGTGACATCACGATAGAAATGGGTGACGTCACGATAAGAATGGGTGACGTCACGATAGGAATGGGTGACATCACGATAGGAATGGGTGACGTCACGGTAAGAAAGAATGTAAGGTAGAGAGGAGCGCCAGGCAACAGAGAGGGGAAGGGGGGAGGGGAGGAAGGGGCGCCAAGTGGGGAAGAGAATGTGAGAAGAGGAGACGGAGGAGGAAGGGAGAGGGAGTGTGAAGAGGAGAAAGGAAGATGACAGGGGAAGAAGGAGGAGGGGGGAGGAGGAAAGCGGGAGAGTGAGGGCATGAGAGAGTAAGGGGGAAGGGGTAGAGGGGGGAGGGGAAGGGTATGGGAGGTGCCAAGTGACTGGTTAAAGCACTTGTTGCCTTCTTCTCCTCACGTCTGAGTCATGCTTCCCCCTCCCCTCCCTTCCCCTCTCTCTCTCCTCACTCCCCTTCCCCCTCTTTCTCTTCCCTTCCCCACCCCCCACCACATCAAGGAACCCCCCATCACCCCCTCCTAATCTGTTTATCTAATATATTGCCTGAACCTTAACTGCTAAAAAAAAAATCTAACTAATTTAACCTATTCTAACCTAACCTAACCTAACCCAACATAGCTTAACCTAACCTAACCCAACACAACACAGCTTAATCTAACCTAACCTAACCCAACATAGCTTAACCTATTCTAACCTAACCTAACCCAACACAACACAGCTTAATCTAACCTAACCTAACCCAACACAACACACCTTAATCTAACCTAACCTAACCCAACACAACACAGCTTAATCTAACCTAAGCATAGGGGAGTTTATAAGTCTCAAGTGAAGTCAAGCTATAATGTAACTAATCTCAATGTAAGTGTCAATAACCCGCCCTGATGCAAGCCTGTGTAACTCAACCTAACACACACACACACACACACACACACACACACACACACACACACACACACACACTATTAAGGTCTCCTACACACATGGTTCAACACAGTATGGTACCTCGCAAGTGACCTGTGGGTGTAGTGACCTGTGGGTGTAGTGACCTGTGGGTGTAGTGACCTGTGGGTGTAGTGACCTGTGGGTGTAGTGACCTGTGGGTGTGAGCTCAGTGATCTCTATATTTTTTTTACACAGTTCTATTCATGGTGTCCAAATACTGCCTGATACCTAAGTGGCGGTGTTGTCATGTTGCGTCAGTTGATGATGATGCCGTGTTGCCATCCACTGATTCCCAGACTGTCACTCATACTACTAGAATGTCCCTATGTCATCCCCCCCCCCCTCTCTCCTCCCTTTAACAACCTGTCTGCCTGTCTGCCTGTCTGTCACTCTCACTCTCTCTCAACAAATCCACATTCGTGTATTTAGATATGTGTTGATATTTTGTTGTCACGTAAAAACTGAATACATTTCTAAATTGTGGAAAATGTGTGGGTCTATATTGTTAATTATTATTCTTTAAAATACTAACATGAATGTGGGAAAAGTAAATGAGACTTACTCAGAAACAAACATTCAAAGTTAAGAAAAAAAACACCTTTGGATATCTGGTATAACTCAGTAACCGATGGAAGTAAAAATGTAAGTGAGTCCCAAGGGCAAGGCGGGCGGCGGGCCGTCAAGGAGAGTGTGGGTACATCGCACTGTGTTCTAAAGCCTTCAGTAAGTATGGAGACAGCGTGGCCGACACTACACTTAACTGCCTTCACATCCCTTAACTTTGTAAACATAGTTAAGTACACATTTAGAACTAGGTGGACTGGGAGACTGGGACTGGGAGACTGCTAACAAAAGTCAAAGCACACACACTCAGTCAGCTATAACAGACAAACATCCAGAAACAAGTAAATAAACAGAGATGAAAATAAAAGAAATATTGTAAGAAGAGAAACACTGAGAATAATCTTCCCTTTTCTTGTTGACTCTTCCTCATCAGTAGAGAAGAATTTACACCGAGTCTTAAACACAACACGTCTCATTCTTGTCCTAATATAATGAACCTCGATCCTGACACAATCATCATCATCATCATCATCATTATAATCATCTTAGTACTACATTTAATCGAATTTTCTTAATTATAAACTATTGTTAAACTTGTGAGTCATTCAAGTACCTGCACAGAAAATACATTGAATACAAAGTTAAAAAAAACACAGGAATAATTTCATACCATGGTTCTATATGGTCTTCAAATAATCACTAAAACTAAAAAAAAATAATAATAATAATAACAGATGATTCATATTTTTGTGGCTTATACATCAAAGTCCGGCCATAAATATTTCCCACTCTCTGCGGAGGGAGGCAGGAGGAGGAGGAGGCGGTAGCAGCAACGCGCGCATTCTTGTACGGTGAGACCAGGTGGGTTAGTGGAAGGCGGCCCCAATTTTTTTTTCTTTCGTGTTTAGGTTCGTGCATCATCATCATCATCATCATCTTCTTCCTCCTCCTAATCATCATCATCATCATCATCATCTCCCAGCTAAATGACAGGTTTTCATTATGTCAACAAATATAACTCAGTTCAGATTCCTCTTGTTGACAGCATCAATAATAATAATTAAAAAATAAATAATAATAATAATAATAATAATAATAATAATAATAATAATAATAATAATAATAATAATAGCGGAATCAGCAGCGCCTTAACTCAAACTAACCTAACCTTACCTTGATATATCTTGGTCAATGTGGAACTAGTTAGAATAATGGCCACAAAATTACAATAACTACCATTTTTGTTATGCTGTTTCCATTCCACAATCCCGGTTCGGTTCCACCCGTTCCACCGCCCACGTTCCGTCCATCCCTCAGCTTGGATCTCTCTCAAGGAAATAATAAAAGACCTCTGGCTTTTAACTGTTAATTACACTAACTTAAGGTCTAAAAGTTTGGTTTATAACACCGAAGGAGGAAGAGACGTTGGTGTGGTCTTGGGGGCAAGTTACGGTCCTCAAGTTTAAATCCTAAAAAAAAATTACGGTCCTGAAATTTGAACCCTAAAAAAAATACGGTACTGAAGTTTGAACCCTAAACAATTACGGTCCTGGAGTTTGAACCCTAAAAATTATGGTTTCCTGGAGTTTAAACCCCCAAAAAATTACGGTCCTGGAGTTTGAACCCTAAACAATTACGGTCCTGGAGTTTAAACCCTAAAAAATTATGGTTTCCTAGAGTTTGAACCCTAAAAAATTATGGTTTCCTGGGATACTGTTTACATTAGTTCAGCTATCGTAGACTCGTTTTTTCTTCAATGACGCCTACAGATGGTCAAGAAAGGCCTAACGACGGAGCCTCATTTAAAGCATCGCAGAAGTGTCTTGACTGATTCTACCCGAGTCACGAAACAGTTAAGGTTAGGTTAGGTTAGGTTAGGTTAGGTTAGGTTAGGTTAGCCTCTGAGTCTCTTGTATAACCTCACCAGGACCGTGTTTATACTCTCAAAGCTTCTCACATTGAACCTCGGACTGTAGACTCCGTGTAGTAACTTGGTCGCAAGGAACGGAACTTTCTTGATGTCCAAATGAGTTTTCGTAATTCGATATCAGTAGGTTCTCATGTGGACTAATTAGAGTGATAAAGACAGGTTTTATTGGCAATCTGCTGCAAAAGCTGTTTAATACGTCGTAATTACCAGGTCTGAGTTTGGGGGTGGTGGATGCCTTGGATTCCAGAGTTCAAGAGTTCGAGCCCCGGAAAGAGTGAAACCATTAAAAAAAAAATAAACATTATCTTACCTATACCATATAATACTGAACCGAGATTGTGAATACCACTTGACTGACTCTCTGTCTCTAGATCACCTGAAAATTAGACACCCTAACCTCTGATTTCGGTCCATAATTTTGAAGAGATACCTGAATTAATTTTTTTTTTTTGGGTAGGGAGGTGCGGGTGGCTTGTCCCTAACAGTCAAAGAGTCACAAACAATTAGCCTGTTTCCCATTCAGTCACTAATCATTCAGTCACACCAAGTTACCTTCGCTAAACTCAGTCCTAGGATCGAACTAGAGCCTCTTGGGACTAGAAGAGAGTACTGTATCCACTTGTCCACTGCACTCTAACCAACTGTTATATTTTCTACCCAACATTTAACACCATAAATAACAATTAACAACTTTTTTATTACTATCTAACAACCTGAACCAACCCTCCCAGGCATCTAACAACCTGAACTAACCCTCCCAGGCATCTAACAACCTGAACTAACCCTCCCAGGCATCTAACAACCTGAACCAACCCTCCCAGGCATCTAACAACCTGAACTAACCCTCCCAGGCATCTAACAACCTGAACTAACCCTCCCAGGCATCTAACAACCTGAACTAACCCTCCCAGGCATCTAACAACCTGAACCAACCCTCCCAGGCATCTAACAACCTGAACTAACCCTCCCAGGCATCTAACAACCTGAACTAACCCTCCCAGGCATCTAACAACCTGAACTAACCCTCCCAGGCATCTAACAACCTTAACTAACCCTCCCAGGCATCTAACAACCTGAACTAACCCTCCCAGGCATCTAACAACCTTAACTAACCCTCCCAGGCATCTAACAACCTGAACTAACCCTCCCAAGCATCTAACAACCTGAACTAACCCTCCCAGGCATCTAACAACCTGAACTAACCCTCCCAGGCATCTAACAACCTGAACTAACCCTCCCAGGCATTTAACAACCTAACACTAACAAATTGCAGGTAACAGCCCCTTAACATTCTTACTACACACCACTGACCTTACTAACAATCTCCCCACTAACAACACAATCTCCCCACTACCCTCCCTTCCTCCCCACTAACAACACAATCTCCCCACTAACAACACAATCTCCCCACTAACAACACAACCTCCCCACTAACAACACAATCTCCCCACTAACAACACAACCTCCCCACTAACAACACAATCTCCCCACTAACAACACAATCTCCCCACTAACAACACAATCTCCCCACTAACAACACAATCTCCACACTAACAACACAATCTCCCCACTAACAACACAACCTCCCCACTAACAACACAACCTCCCCACTAACAACACAACCTCCCCACTAGCCTCCCTTCCTCCCCACTAGCCTCCCTTCCTCCCCACTAGCCTCCCTTCCTCCCCACTAGCCTCCCTTCCTCCCCACTAACCTCCCTTCCTCCTCACTAGCCTCCCTTTCTCCCCACTAGCCTCCCTTCCTCCCCACTAGCCTCCCTTCCTGCCCACTAGCCTCCCTTCCTCCCCACTAGCAACACAACCTCCCCACTAGCCTCCCTTCCTCCCCACTAGCCTCCCCACTAACCTCCCTTCCTCCTCACTAGCCTCCCTTTCTCCCCACTAGCCTCCCTTCCTCCCCACTAGCCTCCCTTCCTGCCCACTAACAACACAACCTCCCCACTAACAACACAACCTCCCCACTAACCTCCCTTCCTCCCCACTAACCTCCCTTCCTCACCCCCTCAATAACCGGTTGTAACCCGGAAATAACCAGTGTCGCGTGAGGGAATGTAGGAAGACGAGTTATTTTTTTCCCAGAATGATGACAATACTGTTTTGTGTTTCAACTATGATAAAAAAAAAAAATTAGTATCTCGGATCATCTGAAGATACACAACCCCAGAATATTAATTTCACCTGAAGATTAACCACCCTAACCTAACCTAACCTAATCCTAACTACTCAAACACTAACCTAACCTAACCCTAAGTTGCGTTAGAGTGTTTAATCTTCAGGTGACTATGTGCAGTATATTTCTATTTACAGTTTAATCTCCCAGGAAAAACAAGAACATGTATATAATCTATTGGATAATGTAGTTATATTTACCCCAGGATGGACGTTCTTAAGTATACTGTACAGAGTATAGTATAGAACGCATGGCTTTTTTTCTTCCTAGGACGAACAGAAACAAACATACTAGGAAAAAAAAAGTGCATGGCTTTTTTTCTTCCTAGGACGAACAGAAACAAACATACTAGGAAAAAAAAGTGCATTTTTCTTTTCCTTATTTCTTTCCCAGGATGGATACAAATTATATCTCTCTAGTTAACGTCTTTAAAACTCATGAGAATAAGTTTAGTTATGTGAGAGACGCCGGGCAGACCTGTTCCTCTCCCACCCATCTCCTTTCCCTTCCTTTCCCCTCCCCTCACCTTCTATACCCTGTGAGAGGAGGGAAGGGGAAGGAAGGAGAGTGTGGAGGAAAGGGGGAAGAGGTAGGGGAGGAGGGAGGGGGAGAGGTAGGGGAGGAGGGAGGGGGAAGAGGTAGAGGGGGTTTTGAGTTGTGTGGGGTCGCCGTTCCTGATTTACTTGCTGTGTGTGTGTGTGTGTGTGTGTGCGTGTGTGTGTGTGTGTCAAATACATTTTAAAGGGGACGAGAAGACAATTGGTTCTTGCTTGTGTTCGTGAGAGGCAGAGAGAAATATTTATTTATATATTTGTTTTTGTATTACATTTCTATATTTATTTATTTTTGTATTAAATTTCTCTACAAGTTACATTTAATTTCTCTATTGGTTCTTTTGTCTGTATGACTCAAACACACACACTCTCTTTCTACACACACACACGTTGTCTTATACTCGCATTATATAGTGGTAATCTTATATCTGTGGGAGCGTTATAACGAGAAAGACCACTCCCAGTTCGCCTTGGTTAGTCGTGTGAAAGTGTGTGTGTGTGTGTGTGTTTACGTGGTGGTGGTGGTGGTGTAGGTGATGGTGGTGATGAATATATACATGAAAGAAGATATTTATGTTTATAAGCTCTCTCTCTCTCTCTCTCTCTCTCTCTCTCTCTCTCTCTCTCTCTCTCTCTCTCTCTCTCTCTCATCATCATCTCCCTGTCTCCACCTTCTTGATATCCACGAGGAGAAAAACCTGCTATTTACGTCTCCCGGTCACCTGAGTGGGGGAGGAGAGGTGGAAAAGGGGGGGTGGGGGGAAGAGGAAGGGAGGGGAGAGAAGAGGTAAAAGTACACATGTAAGGAGGGAGAAAGGAAGGGGTGGTGAGAGGAGGATGGGAAGGGGAGGAAGGGAGGGAATGAGAGGAGGTAAAGAGAAAGAAGATAATGGAAAAGGGGAGAAAATGAAGAGAAGAGAGGCAAGGGGAGGGGAGAATTGAGATGGAAGGGAGAAGAGAAAAAGGGGGGGATGGGAAAGGGGAGAAAGGAGAGGGAGGGAGAGGAGAGACAGGAAGGGAGGGAGGGAGGGAGAAGGGGAGGTGACGGGCTTGCTCGTACCAACATAAAATATACTCCCCTTGGCACTACCTGTATGTACTGCATGTGTCTGTCTGTCTGTCTGTCTGTCTGTCTGTCTGGCTCTCTCTCTCTCTCTCTCTCTCTCTCTCTCTCTCTCTCTCTCTCTCTCTATGATCACCACCATCATCACTACATGCTCTTGATACCCTAGACTCAAATTGCTGTGGGTCTTCTCTCACATACTGTAGGTTAGGTTAGGTTAGATTAGGTTAGGTTAGATTAGGTTAGGTTAGATTAGATTAGGTTTGGTTAGGTTAGATTAGGTTAGGTTAGGTTAGGTTAGGTCAGATTAGGTTTGGTTAGGTTAGATTAGGTTTGGTTAGGTTAGATTAGGTTTGGTTAGGTTAGATTAGGTTTGGTTAGGTTAGATTAGGTTTGGTTAGGTTAGATGGTTAGGTTAGATTAGGTTTGGTTAGGTTAGATTAGGTTGGTTAGGTTAGATTAGGTTTGGTTAGGTTATATTAGGTTAGGTTAGGTTAGATTAGGTTTGGTTAGGTTAGGTTAGGTTAGGTTAGATTAGGTTTGGTTAGGTTAGATTAGGTTCATGCATATCTCCAATGGCAAGAGAGCGGATCATGGTTGTCGTCATGGTGATGGTAGTAGTCAACACCACCACCACCACCACCAGAGTTCGTGGGTGGTAGGAATGAGCTGGTAAGTTTAGCCCCTGACGACACACAGGAATAGCTCCAGACTACTGCTGGGGTGGCCGGACCAGTGACTATTACCAGACGAGAGAGAGAGAGAGAGAGAGAGAGAGAGAGAGAGAGAGAGAGAGAGAGAGAGAGAGAGAGAGAGAGAGAGAGAGAGAGAGAGGCTAACATTTCCTCTTAAGTTTTTTGTCTTCAAAGTGTTAAACCATCGTCCTCAAAAGGTTAATCAAGGACTCAATAAGTATGAGTCTCATTTCTACGTCAACTACAAGCATGAACTACCTGAGTACCTGGTGTTGTTCCCCTTGGTGGGTGCCTTGTACAGGATACCAGGGAAGAGAAGGTTGCCCAATAAACTAACCCCTGTCCCCACCTCTTCCTTCCACCTCTGAACATCTTTTTTACCTCATAAGTCTTTCTTTTCCCTTTCTTCCTTTCTCTCTTCCTTCACTTTTTTTTTCTCTAAATTTCCTCATTATTCAAGCTTCTTCTTCCTCCTCCTCTTCTTCCTGTCATTGTATCTCTCTTTTCTTCTGCTTTCACCTCCTCATTTACTTCCCTCACTCCCCCCCCTCTTCACTTCTCCCTTCTCTTTAGACCATGAACCTCAACCTTCCTCCCTTCCTCTCCCCTTCCCATTTCCCATTATCTCACCCCTCTCCTTGGTATGTGAGAGACTCTTCCTCCTTCCCCCTCCTTCTCCTCCCACCCCACTTCATCCCGTTAAACTGTCATATTGTAAGTCAAACCCTTTTCCTCTTCCCCTCTCCTCCCCTCCCCATCCCTCCCTCTCTCCTCTCCTCAAGTGAAGGAGCGGGGAGTGTCTAATCTCCCCTCACACTAACGATCCCAGCATTTTTTTCTCCCCCTCGCAGTCCTCTCCCCTCTTTACCCTACCACTCTCCCCTTTCTTTAAACCCCCCCCCTTTCTCTCACCTCCATTTCCCCTCCCTCATTTCCCATCTCCCCTCACCCTCCTGACTCCCCCATTTACCCCTTCAGGAGCCTTTTTCCTCCTTCAATCACCATCTCTCTCTCTCTCTCTCTCACTTTCCCTCAAATTATCTCCCACTCTCCTCCCCTCACTTAATATCTCCCTCTCACTTCCTCTCACACAATATCTACCTGTCACCCTTCCCTCCCCACCCCCACCCCCCCTCTCCCCGATACAACTCTTTCTCCCCACTCATACTCTGTTCCTTATCTCCCCTCTTGACCTCCTCATCTCCCTACCAGACAATGTGATGTAGTCGTGGCCAGAACTAGGCTAGGATACAGACACATCCAGCAAGTTAGTAACACTGTACCCATACCGGAACACTCAGCATGTAAACTTTGTGATAAACCTTTAAAGCATACACTTGAACACTATATTATTGAATGTGATACTGTCAAAGGCTTTAGGCCACCTGACTTATTGTATCATGAACTATGTAATTAATATATTGAACCAGGAGAGCTTGAGGTCATTCTTGCTGTTTATCCCAAATTTGCTGCTTGCCCACACTGATTAGTCTTCAATTAGAATATGACGTCCAATGTATATGAACCACTGTCTTGCATGGCAGTAAACAGTGACATCACCCACATGACTCTGACCTATTTATAATGCTAATTAATATGAGGCATTTCTTTGTGTATGAATCTCTGTCCTACGTGGCAGTGAGAAGTGAGTGAGTGAGTGAGTGTCGCTCAATGATTAATATATATCGATCAGGAGAAATTAATTGACCTACTTAGCACCTTCTCCTATATACTCTTATCAGGTAATTAACACAGGTGTATGTTTATTTACTAACTTTATTCATTTATTTACGCCTTCATTCATTCATTCGTCCCTTCATTCATTTCTCCCCCCTTCATTCATTCCTCCCCCTTCATTCATCCCCCCCCTTTCATTCACTCCTCCCCCCCCTCCATTCACCCCTTCGCTGTATACCTGTTGACTGCCACACTAATACCAAGGACTACTGCTCACCCTTTCTGACCCCTTGCATGTTTAGGTTGTAAGTCATTCATTAACTCTCTACTCATAGCCAACACGCCATTCTGTCGACCCTTCCCCCTTCTATCCCCCTTCTTCCCCCTACCTACCTGTTACCTGTACCACCAGCCTGTGTTGTCATTCATCAGCTGATCTTTGTTGAACTGTACTGCTTGCTAAGTCACTTCTGAATTTAATGCTATCAGAAAATCGCATGTTTTAAAATATCCTCACGGCCAGTTACCAGTCACCACGGCCAGTCACCAATCACCACGGCCAGTCACCAGTCACCACGGCCAGTCACCAGTCACCACGTCCAGTTACCAATCACCACGGCCAGTCACCAATCACCACGGCCAGTCACCAATCACCACGGCCAGTCACCAATCACCACGTCCAGCAGGTGTGAGACGTGCCTACACTAACACAACAAGAGGAGATAATAATTAACCAATCCCATGAAGTTAGATGATTGGGGGAGGTGGTAGAATGGTGATGGTAGGTAATGCATAGACCAACATACATACATACATACATACATACATACACCTGGATATTATGGAAGCTAAAATAATACCGGACAGCTGTGAGAGTGAGACTTGTATTAAAAAAAAAAGGAAGTCAGCTGATATGGACAAACCTTGCGTGTTACTCAATGGGTGAATGAATATAGGTTAGCGTTAGGTTAGCGTTAGGTTAGGTTAGAGTATGTGTGTGTGTGTGTGTGTGTGTGTGTGTGTGTGTGTGTGTGTGTGCGTGTGTGTGTGTGTGTGAGTGTGTGCGTGTGTGTGTGTGTGTGTGTACATACAGCTAGTGTAGGGGCGGCGGTGGGTGATTTAACACAAGTGTGAAGTAATGTTACCGATTGAACCTTTGCTGGACCCAAGTTGTGCGCCATGACTCCCCCCCCCCCCTCCTCCACCCTGCCATTCCCTCTCTTCCCTCCTCCACCCCGAACTTGCCTTTCCCCCTCCCTTCGCCCCTTCCCCCACCTTAAACTTGCCTTCCTCCCTCTCCTTCCCCCCCCCCCTTCCTTCGCCCTCTTCCCCCACCTTGAACTTGTCTTTCCGCTTTCCTTAAATTTATTCACCCGAGCCTATTTTACCTTAATATTGACTATCTTAACACTAACCAAACCAAACCTAACCTAACCTAACCTAACCTAACCCTCCTAGGCAGCGTTAGGGTTGTTAATCTTCAGGTGATCTCAGGTATGGTCCGTATTAGGTGACCGAAAAATACGGATCCGGTATACGTATTTCACATCAGAGGACCTGTGTGTGTGTGTGTGTGTGTGTGTGTGTGTGTGTGTGTGTGTGTGTGTGTGTGTGTTTCAAACAGTGGTAGTCAGACCCTTAGATTTTGTAGACATCTGCTTGTTTTATGGCTGTTGTTACGTACCAAGACATGGTTCATACGTACAGACAGGAAATGATTCACACACACACACACACACACACACACACACACACACACACACACACACACACACAGAGGGTGAGAACGTGCACATAACTAGCTGGGTGAAAAAGGCTGTGGCAGTGCATGTGAACCCTACCGCCCTCCTCCCCTTGCCTCTGTCACCACCCCCACCACCATCACCACACCACCATCGACGTCATTATACCACTACCTGTGTTCTGACCTTACGACAACCCAGAGGGAAGTGTGTGTGGTGTAGTCCAACCTCACAACACCTTAACTGAGTCACTTCCCTCTGACACACACACACACACACACACACGTACACTCACACACACAAACACACAAACTCACACACACGTACAGTAGGTTAACATCCCCTCACTCTTGGGATTACAATATGGCGACGAAATTACACTGAGACTAATGCATCTGAATACAATAACAACATCCACCCTACCCCTAACCTAACCTAACCTAACCTAACCTAACCTGTAATTTTCCGGCTAAATAAACTGTTTCATTATCAATATCAAATGTTAGGTGATAATCGGACCACCTGAAGATTAGCCCACCTTACCAGCTTATTTCACTTGATGATAAAATAAAACCCCGTTAATCCGGATGTAGATGAACCGGATGTCGCTTAATCCGGATCACGTGGTGGTATGTGTCGATTCCCGGTCCTTCTTGTATATCCGTTCAGGTGTTATGGCGTGTTACTTTTACTACAACTTCAGTGCCACCTTCAGGAGCCGGAGCCCCGTTTGGAACTAAAGATAATCGCTTACTTAAATATAAATAATCACCTTTATTTATGTTTTACAGGATATTATTGTTTTGTTTTTTTATCATTTCATCTTTAATTTAAGTTAGGTTCGGCTAGGTTAGGTTAGGTTAGGTTAGGTTCGGTTAGGTTAGCTGGGGTGACTACTCTTCAGCTGATAGAACACTTACCTCGTAATCAACCCGTGAGAACGAGAGCCCCGACGAGCCTTGATCCCGGTACTGTATAGGAGAAGAACGGCGCTGATGAACGACGGTCTAAAAGTATACATAAAACGGAAGTTATAGCTCCTCTGTGTGTGTGTGTGTGTGTGTGTGTGTGTGTGTGTGTTTTTGTGTGTGTGTGTGTGTGTGTGTGTGACGGAAATTCCACTTTTACTCTTAGTTTCACGTGACCGTTCCTCCCCACTCCCATCCTCCTCCAGTTTCCTCCCTATCCCATCCCATCCCTCTCCCTCCTTCTCCTCCAGTTCCCCCCCCCACCCACCCTTCCTTCTCCAATTTCCTCCCCCCTTCTCCTCCTTCAGCTTCCTTCCTCCTCCCCCTTCCCCGTAACCCCCAGGAGTCTCTCAACATCCTGGACACCTGATGCTATTTCTTCATTCAGCCCGCTATCAGGTCTTGCTCAATCCTCAGGTGTGGTCTAAATATACCTGTATCATTAACCCAATTTATTCTCATTTCTTTTCCTATAAGACATCAGGTGAAATAATCTGGGGGTGTCTAATCATCAGGTAAAATTAACTGAATACTTGATATAAATTTTTCCACCCTCGCCCCTGGCCCGTTTTCTCATACAGGGTCATCACTGCCACCCTCTGTCAACTGATGCCACACGCTCCCTCTGTCTACGCACACTATCAATGCTTGGTTTCCTTTGGCGTTCATTTTAAGTAAGTTTCCCAAAAAATATCGCTTGATTACAGGTATGGTGTGTGGACCGGTGGTATGTTGATGTTGAACCTTAGGAGCAGTGTGTATAATCTCTCTCTCTCTCTCTCTCTCTCTCACACAACCATACTCTCTCTCTCTCTCTCTCTCTCTCTCTCTCTCTCTCTCTCTCTCTCTCTCTCTCTCTCTCTCACATAACCATACTTGCTCTCTCTCTCTCTCTCTCACATAACCATACTTGCTCTCTCTCTCTCTCTCTCTCTTCAAGGCTGTTTGTTCGTTTTATCACCGAGTTTTACTTATTAATTTCCTTCTCTTTCTTCTAATTCTTTTTTTTTATTGTCATTCTTTGTTAATCTATTCTTACCTTATATACCCGCGTTCATTCTGTCCTTTGTTCCTCATTCCTTCTTTTATCCCTGTTTCTGGGGTCTTCTCTTCTACTTCTTCTTATGTTATTTCTCTATTCCTCTTATTATTGTTTCTTGTGGTAATCCCTCTGCCTCCCTTTCGTTCCTATACACTAATCCTTCCTTCCTTCCTTCCTTCCTTCCTTCCTTACTTACTTCCTTCCTCCCTTCCTTCCTTCCTTCCTTCCTTCCTTCCCAGTAACGATGAGTGGCTATCCAACTCCCCTTTGTTATGGTCCAGTTGCACTCTTACAGCTGCCCTAACCCCCCCCCCACCTTCAACCCCCCATTACCCGCCCTCCACCCCACCCCTCCAACCTCCCATTACCCGCCCCCCACCCCACCCCTCCAACCCCCCATTACCCGCCCCCCACCCCACCCCTCCAACCCCCCATTACCCGCCCCCCACCCCACCCCTCCAACCCCCCATTACCCGCCCCCCACCCCACCCCTCCAACCCCCCCATTACCCGCCCCCCATCCCACCCCATCACCCGCCGCTCACCACACATCCCGCCTCTTCCCCCCCCCCCCCCCACCCCCTTCCGCGCCAGCTGTCACAACCCACGTGGATGAGGGCCCGAGGTACGCTGGCTGGTTGGTCCCCCTCCCACCATCCGCCATGACGAACCTAACCTAACCAAACCTAATCAAAATCTAACCTAACTAACCAAAACCTAACCTAACTAAACAGAACCAAATCTAATCTAACCAAACCTAACTTACCTCGTGGTTTGGGAGCCAATCAGCGGCTTTCATACCCGGATACGCGTGGATTTCATTTCCTAACATCCCGGACGCTATTCTTACCACCCTTTTCCACCCCCCTCCCCCCTCCCCCCTCCCCCCCATTACTTGCTGACATCATAGTTGGTTAAGACCAATCAGGATACGCCATGCCCGGATACGCGTAGAGTCTGCCACATCACGTCCTGGACGCTCACCTCTCCTCTCTTCCCACCTCCCCCTCTCCCTCCTCTTCATCTTCCTCCTCCTCCTCCTTCTCTTCCACTAGTTACCTACATCCTCTCTTTCTTAACTATCGTCAACTAATGTATTTCCAATCCTATCCTGTACCACTTCGCCTACCCCAAGCTGACGTCACGGAATGATATGGACCAATGAACACACGCCCTCATCCTCCCAAACTGACGTCACGGAATGATATGGACCAATGAACACACGCCCTCATCCCCCCAAACTGACGTCACGGAATGATATGGACCAATGAACACACGCCATGCTCAACCAGAAACACGTGGATTCTTCTCTTCAGCAGCCATAACATCCACCACCCCCCCCCCCTCTCTCTCTCTCTCTCCCACATCCTGTTTTCCCCAGCCTTCACCATCTCCCTTTCCCTCCCTTAGTCGTCAAACAAACTGACGTCACTGTCGGCATGGACCAATCAGTGCCCGGGTATGCGTGGATTTTGTGCTTAGTACCAGAAATACCCCCCCCCCCCCATTCCTCCCTTCTCCTCCTTCCCCTTATCTCCTTCACCTTTCTCCTCCACCTCCCCTTTACCTCCTCTCCTCGCTCCCATACGAACCCTTCACTATTGCTTCATCCATCGGCCTCCTCCTTCCTTCCTTCCTCCTTCTCTCCTCCCCTGTGTCACCCCGTCCTCCGTCACCTCCATCTAGCCTCACCCCCGCTCCGCCCCACCTTCCACCCCTCCGTCCACCTAGCCTCACACCCCGCCCCACCCCGTCCCTCCACCTAGCCTCACAACCCGCCCCGCCCCTCCCTCCACCGCTCCACCTAGCCTCACCCCCGCCCCACCCCCCTTCGTCCTAATCTCCCCCCTCCACCACCTAGCGTACCCCCCCCCCGCCCGACCCCCTCCGCAGGCCCCCCCTCCACCGCCTAGCCTCCCCCCGTCCCCCACCACCTGCGCGCACACTCTCTTCCGCACGTGTACATGAAACCCTGTGTGCATACGTGTGTGTGTGTGTGTGTGAACGACTATCCAATGAACGGCCACTTGGAGAACAGAGGGCTCGTTATCTGCCTGACTATCTCTCGTTCGCTATCTCGTCATATCTCCTGGTCCATTTATCTCTCTTGTCTTCTCTTCATCCTCTCTCTCTCTTTGACTTTGTCTCTTACGTCCTTATCTCTCTCTCTCTGTCTCTTAGTCTTTTCGATTCTCTTCCTCGTTATCGCTCTCCCTTGTTCTCTCTCTCTCTCTCGCTTGTTATCTTCCTCGTTATCATTCCTATCGATTTTTTACATCAGTCTCTCTCTCTCTCTCTCTCTCTCTCTGTCTCCGGGTATATAGGTGACTGGCTCTCCCTGACCTTTCCTTGGTGGTAAATATAGCGTGTCTCACTGCCAAGTACTAGGCAGTTATCTCAGTACCGGACCACCTTGCTGCCTAGCATTACTCCACAACAACAGCAGTGACAGCAATAACAATAAAAATAGCTTGAGTAACAGCAGTATTAGTGGTAGATAGTAACAACAGCAGACACAGTCTAATGATAAGCGGCAGATGTAGCAATAGAGCGGGCAGCTGCAGCAGGGAGACAGCAGTAGGGCGGCAGCAGAAGAGCGGGGGCGGTGACAGCAGAGCGGCGGCGGCGGCAGCAGCAGCAGCTGCATGAGCAGCTGGACAGGGTCGGGTGGAGGCGACGGTGGCGCCGCGGGTGGCTGGCTGGGGAACCTTCACGAGCAGAGTCTCCTCCGCCAGGATCGTTGGCGCAGTTTAACCCAACATATTTTGCCCAGTGTTTGTACCGTATTGATTGAGCTCGTCGCATTAATGACTGGACACAATCGCCTTTTGTGGACCATCTGGAAGTACAGATAAATATGCAGTGTGTGGATTCCTAGATGAGTTTGTATATGTTGTTGTACTACGTAGTGTGAGATAAGGAATAACTGGCCAGAAATGGTTGGTGGAGGCGGCCCCGTCTACACCCAACACCGTCTTGGAGACCCGCACCCAATGACTCTCCCTCAGCTTGTCGACACTTGACACAGTTTCTACTTGATTCTCACCGTAGATTCTTACAGCCTACATCTAACATTAACAAAAATTTTGTTCTCATGTCAAATTAAGCGAATTTAAATCACTTTATTGTACATTTGACTGTAGCTTTTACTCTCCGTCACCACTAGATCAATATATCTCTGTGAGGCTCCTAAAAACAACGAATTATTTTACAGAACGACCCAAGAAGCAATAATAGGCCTATGCCCGTACACCTAGGCCTTCGCAATCAATACACGGAGACGGAACCCCCTGCAATAGACAGACAGATGGACAGAAAGAGAGAGACGGAGGGAGGGAAGGAGGGAGAGAGGAGACAACACCATCACCAGCAATAACCCCCACCACCTCCTCCCCCCCCCTCTTCTTCTCCAACACCCTGTCTCCCATCTCCAACAACAATATCTAGGCCAATAACAGCGAAAACTCAAGCAAGAGATTATACTGTAGGCCTAAGGGGGGCGTCGCCTTCGTCTTCTAGCAAGTCAGAGCTGTGAGAAATTCAATGGTTAATGGTGTCACCTTTAAACCTAACCTAACCATTAACTTCATAAAAGGGGTACCATCCATTATTTACTGTACAAGACTGAAGTAGTATTGTGTGTGTGTGTGACCCAGAGATATGTATGGTACAGGTGTAAAGACCGACATAAGTACAGGTTATACAGGTTACAGGTGTTACAGGTTATATATATAAAGATAAAGGTTGTAACATACAGTAGTTATGTTACATGTCATTATGATGTACTTGTGGTTGTGAGTTACAGGTTGTTGTGAGATACATGTTGTGAGTTACAGGTTGTGAGTTACAGGTTGTTGTAAGTTACAGGTTGTTATGAGTAACAGGTTCTGAGTTTCATGTTATGAGTTACAGGTTTTTGTGAGATACATGTTGTGAGTTACAGGTTGTGAGTTACAGGTTGTTGTGAGTAACAGGTTCTGAGTTTCATGTTATGAGTTACAGGTTGTTGTGAGATACATGTTGTGAGTTACATGTTGTGAGTTTCATGTTGTGAGTTACAGGTTGTGAGTTACATGTTATGAGATACATGTTAAGATACACGTTGTTGTGAGTTACAGGTTTGAGATGCATGTTATTGTGAGTTACAGATTGTTGTAAGTTACAGGTTGTTGTGAGTTACAGGGTGTAAGATGCATGTTGTGAGTTACAGGTTGTAGTGAGTTACAGGCTGTTCGTTACAGGTTGTTGTGAGCTACAAGTTGTGAGATGTATGTTGTGAGCTAGAGGTTGTTGTTAACTACAGGTTGTTGTGAGGTACAGGTTGTTACGAGCTACAGGTTGTTGTGAGCTACAGGTTGTTGTGATTTACAGGTTGAGTTACAGGTTGTTACGAGCTACAGGTTGTTGTGAGGTACAGGTTGTTACGAGCTACAGGTTGTTGTGATTTACAGGTTGTTGTGAGGTACAGGTTGTTACGAGCTACAGGTTGTTGTGAGTTACAGGTCGTTGTGAGCTAAAAGTTATTGTGAGCTACAGATTATTTTGAGGTATATTTTGTTAGCTAAAGGTTGTCGGTTGCAGGTTGTAAGATACAGGTTGTTGTGAGCTGCATGTCAAATTACAGGCCACTATAAACTCCCACCCCATGGTTACAGGTTATTAACTGTTGCAGGCTACAGGTTGTTCACAGTGATTGGAAAAATACACATCATCTGTTACCCTTATCTATGAACCTTTATAAGCACTGTTATCTTAATACTGAACCGTTATAGATTATGTTACCTTCGCCTTGAACACTCAGAAATAGTCATATATCTCTGAACTCTTTATAAAATATGTTATCTTATCAGTGAACCCCCCATAAGCAGTGTTATATAAACCTTGAACCCTGATAAACAATCTTATATTACACTAGAACCTTTATTCGTAGTGATATCTTATTATTGAACCTTTATAAATGGTGTTATCTTATTTTTGAACCTTTGTAAACTGTGTTATCTTATTCTTGAATCTCTATAGGCATTATAAGATATATTAGGGGAACCTTGAACCCTTATACAAAAATTATATGAACCTTGAACCCTTATAAACGATATTATATAAACCTTGAACCCTTTTAAAGGATATATGAACCCTGAACCCTTATAAACAATATTATAGGAACCTTGAACCTTTATAAACAATATTATATGAACCTCAAATCCCGATAAACGATATTATATGAACCCCGAACCCCTATAAACGACATTATATAAACCTTGAACCCTTTTAAAGGATATATGAACCCTGAACCCTTATAAACAATATTATAGGAACCTTGAACCTTTATAAACAATATTATATGAACCTCAAATCCCTATAAACGATATTATATGAACCCCGAACCCCTATAAACGATATTATATGAACCTTGAACCCTTATAAACGATATTATATGAACCTTGAACCCTTATAAACGATATTATATGAACCTTGAACCCTTATAAACGATATTATATGAACCTCGAACCCTTTGAAGTTATATTATATGAACCTTGAACCCTTTTAAGTGATATTATATGAACCCTGAACCTTTATAAACAATGTCATCATATCCTTGAAGACATATTACACTTATCACAGGATTCTCACATTGGTAGTCCATTAAATCAAACTTATCCTATCGCCTTCAATGAACATAAACAATATTGCTATTTCTCAAACTCACGTAAATGCTGACACCATCATCCTGAATTCTGAAAAATGCTGATGCCATAATTTTGAACTAAATGAGTATTTTTTAAACTCTTGAGATATATTATTTTGCTCCCATCATCTTAAACTCTTGGAAAATATCGCTACAATTCCTGAAAATGATCATTAACTCTTTTTAAAACGCTGCCATCAACTAGTAAAATTCTAAAGATTCTTATGAAAAATCTCTAATACTTATCACCAGCTAAAGCCTTTGTCAATACCGCTATAAAAACTTTTGGTAAATACTCTCAACTAACAAATAATTACCGCTAAAGCTCTTGGACAGGTGTCGACACCCTCCTCTCTCTTAAGCTCTCAGCCACTTCTCTTCTACCTTCTTGAACCTCCTCCTCTTCCTCTTCCAAGCACCCTCTAACTCCTCCTAGGTAGAGGCCGTCACAAAGGCACCGATGTGTTACAAGGGGGAGGAGGAGAGAGAAGTCTGAGGGCACGTTACGTAACCCAATCTCTGAGTCTCTAGAGCTTTGCATTGTTTTAAAATCATTTCTCTCCTAAATTAACAGATGTTAGAACGCTTCTAACTGACTCACTTTAAGAAGAGAAACATAAATGTCGCATTAATTCAGTAAATGGATAATATAAATACGTATCTAACTGACCCCGAAATACGCATCTGACTCGATCCTCACCCCCCCCCCCCCATCGAACTCAGAATGGACACTACACATCTTTTCGCGAGATGATTCAAGTTAAAGCGCGAATGTTTGGGAGTCCGTACGGTAAGAGAGTGCAGTAACGGTCTGTCAGGGGCGTTACGTAACCGCCGCGTCGCCATTGGGTGTGTGTGTGTGTGGAGGGGGGGTTTAAAAATCCTACCCGGAATACTTGTGACGTAATGAGTTTGTGGTGCTACGCCAAGCCAGAGGTGAATCAGTCCACCGTCTAGTCTATCCACCCTCCTACCGTACCCAACCCAGCCCACCAGCTATACAGTAAGAACGAGAATAAAACATAACGATAAATTCATCAAAGGTTCAAACTAATATATTTTTTTATTTTTTTAACGTAAGAATAACTACAAAAAATTCTCATTAATTATATTTGTTAATGTAAGAATAAATATAATTAATTCTCCATAAATATAGACAACTAAGGTAATAATATAAATACCTGGAATTCTATCATAATTATAAACACGTTTTAAATGTTTACACTTGGGAAAAAAAAAATAATAATGCGTTCCTTTGAGACTCTGAAGGCCAAGGACAAGACTGTGTTGATGTAAGAGAAACTGTACAGTGTGCGCCCCCTCACACACACACACACACACACACACACACACACATACATACTTACTAAATTACCCTACTAACTCATGACATTACTCTGACTAATAGACAAAAAACAAAATAGATGTCCAAAATGGCGACAAATTACCCCCAAGACTCTACCTAAAATAAGACGCGTTCTATTGATCTTACAAAAGGCATGATTTTAATATGTAGGACAATAGTCTATTTTAATTGCTTACGATTATTTAAGACCTTCAAACTGGATACTCCGAGGTAAGATTAGGTTAGGTTAGGTTAGGTTAGGTTTAGCTAGTTGAGAGTTAGATTAGGGTTAAGTTAAGTTTGGTTAGGTTAGTTTAGAGTAAGTTAAGTTCAATTGGATTAGATTAGATTAAGTTAGGTTAAATTAAGTTAACTTAGGTTAGATTCAATTAAATTAGATTAGCTTAGGTTAGGTTAGATTAGCTTAGGTTAGGTTAGATTAGCTTAGGTTAGGTTAGATTAGCTTAGGTTAGGTTAGTTTAGCTTAGGTTAGGTTAGGATTGAGTCAGCTGGTCACATGCTCTCTCCCGTCGTCACTTCCAGGAAAAACACCAGAAACAAGACCTTTAAAGAATGTGTTCACTGGCCACCTGTAAACACATGTAGGAAATAAAGATCACCTGAAGTTTAGCCCCTCAGCTTATTTCACATGATGATTAACCACCCTAACGGTAACCTAATCGAACCTAAACTAACTTAACTTAACACTAACCTAACCTAACTTACTCTAAATAACCCGTAAACTCACTCTAACCTAACCTAACCTAACCTAACCTAACCTAACCTATCATAAACTAACTTAACCAAACACTAACCTAACCTAACCTAACTGACCGCATTAACTTAGGTTCTATTTTCTTTGTAATAAAGTTATTGTACCTATGTTGTATTATTGTGTCCTGGATGCATTCAGTAGTTACAAGGGCAGCAAAACTAGTGAGGGAGGGGAGTCTTCAGGTGGGTACTGTGAGGGAGGGGAGTCTTCAGGTGGGTACTGTGAGGGAGGGGAGTCTTCAGGTGGGTACTGTGAGGGAGGGGAGTCTTCAGGTGGGTACTGTGAGGGAGGGGAGTCTTCAGGTGGGTATTGTGAGGGAGGGGAGTCTTCAGGTGGGTACTGTGAGGGAGGGGAGTCTTCAGGTGGGTATTGTGAGGGAGGGGAGTCTTCAGGTGGGTATTGTGAGGGAGGGAAGTCTTCAGGTGGGTACTGTGAGGGAGGGGAGTCTTCAGGTGGGTACTGTGAGGGAGGGGAGTCTTCAGGTGGGTACTGTGAGGGAGGGGAGTCTTCAGGTGGGTACTGTGAGGGAGGGGAGTCTTCAGGTGGGTATTGTGAGGGAGGGAAGTCTTCAGGTGGGTACTGTGAGGGAGGGGAGTCTTCAGGTGGGTACTGTGAGGGAGGGGAGTCTTCAGGTGGGTACTGTGAGGGAGGGGAGTCTTCAGGTGGGTATTGTGAGGGAGGGGAGTCTTCAGGTGGATACTGTGAGGGAGGGAAGTCTTCAGGTGGGTACTGTGAGGGAGGGGAGTCTTCAGGTGGGTATTGTGAGGGAGGGGAGTCTTCAGGTGGGTATTGTGAGGGAGGGAAGTCTTCAGGTGGGTACTGTGAGGGAGGGGAGTCTTCAGGTGGGTACTGTGAGGGAGGGGAGTCTTCAGGTGGGTACTGTGAGGGAGGGGAGTCTTCAGGTGGGTACTGTGAGGGAGGGGAGTCTTCAGGTGGGTACTGTGAGGGAGGGAGTCTTCAGTTTATGTTATATTTTACACCAGATGGGGGACAGTTGCCTAATAGTGATAACATTTATGTATTTCACTTTGGAGAAATTTCTGAAAAGTTCTCCTTATTTGGCAAGAACGTCTATTACTTTTGAACGCTTATACAGTGACTACCCTTGACACACACCCGTAACACACACACATACATATAGTACAGTACAAGGGGTTAAACAATGGGAGTTACAAAGCCACACAGAGCGTCACACATACAGACGCGCCCGGAAAGCGTCCCTCACACAGGAAGCGTCACACACACACACACACACACACACACACACACACACACACACACACGATAGATAAATAAATATATAATCCTTAAAATGATCAGACATTCACACTGCTTCAGCATGTACATTGAGAGTGCAGATATACGCACAGTAAGTCGATTCAACAAAGGATAGCCTAAGAAATCCGTTAAAAGCTTGTTTCACACACACACACACACACACACGCACACGAGGGGGGGAGGGTGGGGGGGTTACACGAACGTTCTACAACAAGCGTTCAGAGGGGCCCCCCCAGTCCTGGCCAGGGCAAGAAAACGCCTCCCACTTCCCTCCCCCCTCCATACCGTGACCCTCCCCCCCCCCCCTTTCCTCCCTCGGCGTGCTCTCTCTCCCCCTCCTTCTCTCACCCCCCAATAACCCCCTCATCCCCCCCACTCTCACCAGAGCGTGCGGGCCCACTACCACCGCGCTCGCTCTCTCTCTCTCTCTCTTTGTCTCTCTCACAGATACAGCGAAGGCACAGTTCAATTCGTGGAACGCTGTACTGTACACGAGGTCAGGTCAGGTCAGGTCAGGGCAGATTAGGTTAGGTTAGGTTAGTAGTAGATCAGTGTACACGAGTAGGGTGTTAGTGTGAGTGTGTGCAGAGTTCTAACACACTCTTACGTACATTGACTAATACTACCATGACGAGAGAGTGCGTGTTTGTGTGTGTGTAATAATAATAATAATTAATGGTTTATTGAAAGAGCTTGGCAGCCAGAAGGCTGAAAATATACAGTTACATATTTGGGGAGTGGGTTACGAATTACAAATAATATACAAGTAACATAAGTGATACAAATAAGACATATAATAACTAGATGGGGAAAAGCTCAAACTACAGTTCATTTCAACATAGTGACAGTGCAAGAAGTAGTATTTACTGGGAGTGAATACACTGGTTTATTACAAGTTATTGATAATTTTTACAATGGTTGGGACTGGGCTGTTCTTATAGCGATCAGTTCGTGCATGTATGGGCTGGATGCGGTTGTGGTGTCGAACAGCGTGCGTGTGTGTGTGTGTGTGTGGTGTGTGTGTGCGTGTTCCTTAAAGGGGTGACACATTCTTCAGGTGACGACACATTCTTGATATTGATACCTTAACGTGTTCATCTGATACCGAACGAGAGAGAGAGAGAGAGAGAGAGAGAGAGAGAGAGAGAGAGTCTAAAACCAACCAACTAACCCAAGAACTCAACGTAAATTTATGGCAAAAGAACGTTGGAGAGTGAAACACCGTTCAGCCTAGCCTCCCCGTTACATGCGGATGGGAACAAACAACCAAACCAGAACGAAACTCAAGGACAAAACTCTGAACGAAACATTACGACAAGCTGGAGGGGGAGGGAGGGAAAAATGGCTAACCTTATCGCTCGCTTTTGCTGGCTGGGAAAGAGAGATTCCACTCGATGCATGACAGAGAGTGAGAGAGAGAGAGAGAGAGAGAGAGAGTGAGAGAGAGAGAGTGTGTGTGTGTGTGTTGTGTAATACTTATCTATGTCACTTATAATCACTCACTGTATTTAGATAAGGTCGGTTACTAATGCATAGACTGTAGGTATAAGAAAATACAGACATAATACAGTCACACACTCACGAGGTTACAGTTATAAAGAATATATTATAAGGTATAAATTACAGGTACAGTAAGTAATACACAGATACAAAGTTACATACAGCAATGTAAGTTATGTAACCACGTGAAGATAAGCCCCCAGCATATTTTACATGATAATTAACTGTATCCGACTGTATCTGACTGTACCTTGACTGTATCCGACTGTATCACCGACTGTACCTTGACTGTATCTGACTGTATCACCGACTGTACTTTGACAACTCTCATACACAGCACAGTTTGAGGAATAGAAATTTGTAACTGTAATAATTATTCTTTGTAACAGAAGGAGGAAAAGTGAGAGAGAGAGAGAGAGAGAGAGAGAGAGAGAGAGAGAGAGAGAGAGAGTGTGTGTGTGTGTGTGTGTGTGTGTGTGTGTGTGTGTGTGAAGGCGGTAGAGGAAAGGAGAGAGGAGGAAAAGAAGAGGGAGGAAGGTGAGTGTGAGTTAGATGAGAGAAGAAAGAGAGTGAGTAGGAGGAAGAGAAATATGAGAAGAGGAAGGGGAGAGAGAGAGAGAGAGAGAGAGAGAGAGAGAGGGGGGGGGGAAGTAGAGAGGGAGAGAGAGTGGAGAGTAGGAGCAAGAGGAACGTGTGAGGGAAGGAAGGGGAGGGAAAGGAAGGTGAAAAGGGCGTGGGGTGGTAAAGGGGTCAACCACACGCACACACACACACACAAACCTCACTCTCAAGTGCGCATAATCGTGCCACGAACTCTTTCCGCCCGCTCACCAGCCCACCCACCTCTTTCCGCCCGCTAACCAGCCCACCCACCTCTTTCCGCCCGCTCACCAGCCCACCCACCTCTTTCCGCCCGCTCACCAGCCCACCCACCTCTTTCCGCCCGCTAACCAGCCCACCCACCTCTTTCCGCCCGCTAACCAGCCCACCCACCTCTTTCCGCCCGCTCACCAGCCCACCCACCTCTTTCCGCCCGCTCACCAGCCCACCCACCTCTTTCCGCCCGCTCACCAGCCCACCCACCTCTTTCCGCCCGCCCACCCACCCGCCCCACCCACCTCTTTCCGCCCGCTCACCAGCCCACCCACCTCTTTCCGCCCGCTCACCAGCCCACCCACCTCTTTCCGCCCGCTCACCAGCCCACCCACCTCTTTCCGCCCGCTCACCAGCCCACCCACCTCTTTCCGCCCGCTCACCAGCCCACCCACCTCTTTCCGCCCGCCCACCCGCCCACCCACCTCTTTCCGCCCGCTCACCGCCCACCACCTCTTCCGCCGCTCACAGCCACCCCTCTTTCCGCCGCTCACCAGCCCACCCACCTCTTTCCGCCCGCTCACCAGCCCACCCACCTCTTTCCCGCCGCCCCCGCCCACCACCTTTCGCCGCCACCCGCCACCCACCTCTTTCCGCCCGCTCACCAGCCCACCCACCTCTTTCCGCCCGCTCACCAGCCCACCCAAGCCCACCCACCTCTTTCAGCCCGCCCACCAGTCCACCTCCTGACATATAGCAGTCTTAAAGCCACACACATTAATAGGGGCTTCAATATTGAAATAGCTTGTTCCTCACCAGACCTTACCGACCAGTTTCCAAAACGCACCACGAACTAACAACAGCACTAATAACAGGTGAATTATCCTCCCCTGGTAAGGATGACATAGCCTATAACACCTTCAGATTGTTGAGTGAGATCCCTAACCATCCACTGCTAGACCTGTATCAAATGAGCCTCACACAGGGTATTCTGCCTAAGACATGGACTCAAGGAAACATAATACCAATCCCTAAAGCTAATTCTCCAAACTTCAGGCCCATTTCACTCACATCCTGTATGTGTAAAGTCCTTGAAAGAGTTGTTCTAAACCGTCTCATGTTTCAAGTCAAAGACGAACTGGCCCCTAATCTGTATGGGTTCATGCCCTGGCGCAGCACACAGACTTATTTTGCAAAATATCTTGTTCACTCAAAAGATAAGACACAAACCGCCTTCATGGACCTTAAATCAGCCTTTAATGTAGCTAATGGAGACATTATACTTGAGCAACTAGCTAATTTTGGCATCCAAGGTAGCCTCCTGACATGGAGGTTATGCCAGTGTTCTGTTTTGGGAAGTCAAAAGTACCAGAATGGAAGCTTTTGAATTTGGCATGCCCCAGGGAGGAGTGTTAAGTCCTATGCTCTTTAATATACTGATGCACAAGCTTATTGCTGACATTCCAGCTCAGCCGAACGAGGCTGTAATATGTTATGCTGATGATATCTGCATTATGACACAGACCAAGCTCAGGCTCCAAGCCTTACTGGAGGACTGTTGAATGTGGTCTCATAATATCTGTTGACAAGACGAGGGTCCTCAATCCTCGTCCTGCTCACCCTCTGCCTCTTAACTTTAACATTAACAGCACTCCCTTGATGTAGCTCCTATAAATATCTTGGAATTAATGTGAATGACGCAAACTTGGTCGGCAACCTTCGTGCCAAACTATTGCAGCGCATTAGACCTCTCAGAACCCCTGTCGGTAAGAGCTATGGAATTAACATCACCTATCTTCATACTTTCTATATTCACTTCATTCGATCTGTAGTTGATTATCATGCTCTCCATCTTGTGACTAATCCCTTTAAATGACTAAACAGCCTGAAGGTAGTACAAAATGAAGCCATGAGCATCATTCTAGGATGTAATCAACCAGAATTGTAAACATGAGGAAAGAGCTCGGGCTGCCCTCTCTATCTGAGAGGATAGCTCTACTTAATACCATGTTTTGTGTCAAAGTTTTGAAGCACATGGGTCCCCAAACTACAGTTCAAACTGAGTTGATGTTCTATCCCAGTAATCCCGACTATCTCACCAACCTTCCACAAAAGACTCTCTATGGGGCGTGGCTTCATAAAAGTGTTGAGAGTCTCTTGAAACTGAATGTCCCAATCACCCCAGACCGAGCCTTTAATGCCATTCTTCCTTGGCTGGATATATATCAGTTCCTATTAATTACACTCCCATTAGTGGTAAGCAAATGTTAAACACCAATGTGGTGAGATATATTACACTATTAACAGACACATAGAGAGTATTAAATCAAGTGAATGTTATGCTTTTACAGGTGGTTCTGTGCAGACAAACACAGGTAGAACAGGCTGTGCATGTGCAATATGTAAAGAAAATGAGATGATTGTGGCAAACATGCAAAGGCTGAACAACTGGGCCAGCACAACACAAACTGAACTAATGGGAACCTACTTAGCTACTTAGGTGGAGTGATATTCTGTGACTCCCAAAGTGCTTTGAAATCAATGAACAGACCCTCAGGCTCTATGTCTAAGGTTGTCTGTGATATTAAAAGAAATGTGATAACTGCTAAGGAGAACAACTTTCGTATTGAATTTGTGTGGATTCCGTCCCCTGTTGGAATTAGGAATCATGACTGTGCTGATAGACTGGCCAATGAGGAATGTAAGAAAGAAAATGTTGACCGTTACCTTGGCCTGTCCAATGCTGTACTTAAAAACAAACAAGTCAGAATCATGAACTCTGATCTAGAAGAACTGAGAAATGCAGAGAGACCTGGCAGTTGTAGCAAGAGTAAATATGAAATTTTTTTGGACAAGAGGTACCAGTATGGCCAGCATAAGAAGAGAAACAATGTGATGTAGTCGTGGCCAGAATTAGGCTAGGACACAGACACATCCAGCAAGTTTGTAACGCTGTACCCATTCCGGAACACTCAGCATGTAAACTTTGTGATAAACCTTTAAAGCATACACTTGAACACTAAATTATTGAATGTGACACTGTCAAAGACTTCAGGCCACCTGACTTACTGTATCATGAACTATGTAATTAATATATTGAACCAGGAGAGCTTGAGGTCATTCCTGCCCACACTGATTAGTCCTCAAATAGAATATGATTTCTACTGTATATGAACCATTGTCCCGCGTGGCAGTGAACAGTGATACCACCCTCAGTGTCAAGACCTGACTGAATTACTCGAAATACGCAAACTGTACTCCAAGCTTTGTCAATAAATTTGTTAACCCTTAAATACCTCCTTCCGCATGCTCGCCAACCCACCCACCTCCTTCCGCCTGCTCGCCAACCCACCCACCTCCTTCCGGCCGCTCACCAACCCACCCACCTCCTTCCGCCTGCTCGCCAACCCACCCACCTCCTTCCGGCCGCTCACCAACCCACCCACCTCTTTCCGCCTGCTCGCCAACCCACCCACCTCCTTCCGGCCGCTCACCAACCCACCCACCTCCTTCCGCCTGCTCGCCAACCCACCCACCTCCTTCCGCCTGCTCGCCAACCCACCTACCTCTTTCCGCCCACTTGCCAGCCCACCCACACCCCTCTCCACCCACCAGCCCGACCCACACCCCACGCCATCTACCACCTCTTTCCGCCCACCATTTAGAAAGGTAAGAGAATGGAGAAAGCACGGTGCTTCTAAATGGCTGTGTCGGTCTGTATGAGTTTCACGCTGATTGGCTAATTCCACCTCAGGTTATAAAAGGTCATCTTAACTACCATATCAGATCAAGCGTCGATAGTAACCCCCACCTACCCACCCCCTCCTCCCTCAGTGAACAACCCCCCCCCCCCCACTACAGGCAACAGTCTTGACCTTAGTGAACGGTATATAAACCCTATTTCTGCAGTACAGTTGACCTGCGAGCATTGACCTGATGTGACCTCCTTCGCTTTGATGTCAGGTGGATTAGGTCAGGACGGTCATAGTGGACGTTTATATACAGTACAGTGAAACCTCTATTTAACGGACTACAGGGAGAGGGAGGCAAGTCCGTTATATCGAGGGTCTGTTAACCTCCCCCCCTCCAATTGACGGATTATATGGAGAGAGAGAGAGAGAGAGAGAGAGAGAGAGAGAGAGAGAGAGAGAGAGAGAGAGAGAGAGAGAGTCTCAGATACTTAGTCCTGTCGAGGCCTCAAAAAAGCCCTGTTGCTTCTCTTGCTTCTGCTGCTCCACCTGTTGCTTCTCTTGCTTCTGCTGCTCCACCTGTTGCTTCTCTTGCTTCTGCTGCTCCACCTGTTGCTTCTCTTGCTTCTGCTGCTCCACCTGTTGCTTCTCTTGCTTCTGCTGCTCCACCTGTTGCTTCTCTTGCTTCTGCTGCTCCACCTGTTGCTTCTCTTGCTTCTGCTGCTCCACCTGTTGCTTCTCTTGCTTCTGCTGCTCCATCTGTTTCTTCTCTGCTGCTCCACCTGTTGCTTCTCTTGCTTCTGCTGCTCCATCTGTTGCTTCTCTTGCTTCTGCTGCTCCACCTGTTGCTTCTCTTGCTTCTGCTGCTCCATCTGTTGCTTCTCTTGCTTCTGTTGCTCCACCTGTTGCTTCTCTTGCTTCTGCTGCTCCACCTGTTGCTTCTCTTGCTTCTGCTGCTCCACCTGTTGCTTCTCTTGCTTCTGCTGCTCCACCTGTTGCTTCTCTTGCTTCTGCTGCTCCACCTGTTGCTTCTCTTGCTTCTGCTGCTCCACCTGTTGCTTCTCTTGCTTCTGCTGCTCCAGAAGCAAGAGAAGCAACAAGACAGACTGTTTTCACCGTGACTGTAAGGCCAATACACACACACACACACACACACACACACACACACACACACACACACACACACTCCTTCACCAGGCACGTAAACCCATCCGGCAAACACCTAAACATCCGGTACGGTTTACTAAGTACGGGTACGGCCAAGAATTAATCTCTCGGGTCCGTATGTAACGTTTATCCACTGGAGAGACGTGAACGTGTCTATAACCGGTTTACTTTAGGTAAGACATAAGGGAAGATTATCCAAAATTAACCCATTTTCCCTCCCAACCTAATCCTAACCTAAACTAACTCTAACTTAACCTAACCTAACCTAACTCATGTGATTCACTTAAACTTCGGTCTTACATACATACATACGCATTCTTCACAGTCATATATTTATACAGCATTACAAGATAAAAATCACAACAATAATAATAATAATAATAATAATAATAATAATAATAATAATAATAATAATAATAATAATAATAATAATAATAATAAAAATAATAATAATAATAATAATAATAATAATAATAATAATGTCACAGCCACACACGTACACCAAACAAACAAACATTTAGTGTATAGACCAACCAACCAAAGCAAACACACACCCACACACACACACACACACACACACACACACACACACACACACACCACAGTGGGGAACCTAACCCGGATCTTCTGCTCTCATTAACATGTCTGTCTGTCATCATTACACACACACACACACACACACACACACACACACACACACTCATCCACACACACACACACTCATCCACACACACACACACACACACACACAAACATCCTCAAACACACACACGCACACCCATACTCTGTGCCGTTGAAGGTCAAACTATCCTGACCTCTGTGACCTGATAAACACCCTCTGTGACCTCTGCTCTGTAAGTCCTATTTTTTTTTGCACGACCAGTCACAGGGTGAATTTTAGGGGTGCACAATAAACTAGCTGCTGTCTGCTCTAAAATTCAATTATGTATCCCCGACGCACACACACACACACACACACACACACACACACACACACACACTTACACACACACACACACACATTCTTACGCACACACATTCACTCTCACACACACACACACACATACACACAAACACACACATTCTTACGCACACACATTCACTCTCACACACACACATACACATACACACACACATTCTTACACACACACACACACACACACACACACACTCACACACACCTTCACAAGGGTGCATATAGTCTAAGAATTCACACATGCACCCCCACGCACCCGCCCCGTGTCGTGCATGTGAGGCAAGTGCGCATGCGCCGGCCTCCCCCCTCCCCCGCACACAACAGTTAAGGTTAAGGACCTCTCCAACCTTCTGTCTGGATTCCTTACGGCTCTTAACCTAACCTAACCTAACCTAACCTAACCTAACCTAAACCTAACCTAACGTATCCTTAACTAATTATATCCTAACCTACTGTACATACATACATACATAACCTAACCTAACCAAACCTAACTGGCCATTCACAAAACATCGTAAGTTAAAATTATTCTCTTAACTCAGTGTCGTGGGTACGTCTCTATATATACATAGCTCCCGTAAGCCACGACACGACTCTTGAAGATTCGTAAGTTAGCTTTCTTTTATATACAGGATCAAGGATCAAACTGGTTCCTTGTTAAGTTATCTCGGATACCGTAGTAATGTACCGAAACTAGATACTTTCCCTTACTCCTTAGTTAAAGGAAAACACGGGCAAAATAATCCCCCCTGTCAAAAAACTCCATAAAACAAAATCCCCTTGAACAAAAATTCCCCCAGGACAAAAATTCCCCCCAAGTTAAAGTGAACAACAACTCAACATAGTTCATATTAATGTTTCTCAATGTTAGGTTAGGGGATTTTGTCCTAGGGAATTTTTTTACCGAGGGAATTCTGTCCTACACTTGAGGAACACAATATACACCTTAAAAAATTATATACTAATCAACAAGGAACAGGTGTACAGGTATATTTCGACTCTACCTATATATACCTCAGTCACCAGGTAAAACCAATCAATTAACCTGCTTGACGTCTCACCTTTATGCCCCCCTCACTAACTGGGACACAGAGAGATCAAGCTTACTATGTCCAGAGGCAGACTTGATCAGCAACCGAGTAACTGACATGCATACATACATACATACATACATACATACATACAGAACAAAACAAAATAAAACTTCACTTCAGCTACGACACAAAGAGAGATTCTCAAAGGTTACATCAGCTGGTTCACTTCAGCTACGAGTTGTAATCATCAATTTATACCTATGTGCTAAGCTAACCTTTTGATGAGTCATATATAACCAAAAGCTGACTCATATTTAAGTAATACCTACGTATAGATTCTCAGACTCAATAAACAGACTCATTAAGTTACGATTTCCCCCCCCCTCCTCAACCCCCCCTCAACCCCCCCCACCCCCCCTCCTCAACCCCCCCCACCCCCAAAAGATGGATTCTTCAAGAGTCTTATGTTAAATTTTCCTCATATCTGGAAATAATAAAACAATAGTAATTTACCTAACTGATATCACACTTGAGGAGCAACAACAACAACAACAACAACAACAACAACAACAACAACAACAACAACACCCATCCTTCATAAGAGCCGTAAACAAACTCATCCTACGACACAAATTTGGCGGGAAATATGATGATGATGATGATGATGATGATGATGATGATGATGATGATGTCAACAATATAGTACACAAGCGACTCGACCCGTCAAAGAAATATGTTCCTTTTATTCTATTTACTACTGACGACAACGATGAGAGGAGAGGGCTGGGAGGTATAGGTAAGTAGGTAGGTAGGTAGAGATAGGGGCAACACACACACACACACACACACACACACACACACACACACACACACACACACACACACTAGACGTAGCATCAATAGCGTCTTTGATCTACTTGTTTAAGGAACATCAATGATAAGCAGCGCCACATTCAGTACACAGGGGAGCCAACCTTAACCCCTTACAAGCCCCCATCCCCTCCCCTCCCCTCCCCGCCCTCCCCTCCCATCCCCCTCCCCCCTCCCCTCCCTTCCTCCCCTCCCCGCGTCTTGACTTACAGAAAATGATTTAGTAACGGGAATAATCTCTGAAGAAACATAAGGATTAAAGTACAGCTACAGGTAAGGTAAGTACAGCTACAGGTAAGGTAAGTACAGCTACAGGTAAGGTAAGTACAGCTACAGGTAAGTATTGACCTTACAGATACAGCATATAACTCCCTGTGAACCTATATATTATTATTAGAAATAAACGAATCCGAACCTACTGAACCCATCTGAACTCCTACGTACCCATATGAACCCATCTGAGCCCTTCTGAACCCATTTGAACCCATCCGAACCCTCCTGGACCCATCTGAACCTTCCTGAACCCATTAGAACCCTCCTGAGCCCATATGAACCCATCCGAACCCATACGATCTCATCCGAACCCTTCTGAACCCATCCGAACCCCCCTGAACCCGCTGCTTAGAGGCCCTGTAATTCAATTGCACCTTATGGTAATCAGTTTATTAAATAAAGACAGGGTTCTATCAAGTCTTCTGGATGTCTGAGTGGCAGATGATGGGTGTCTGAGTGGCAGATGATGGGTGTCTGAGTGGCAGATGATGGGTGTCTGAGTAGCAGGTGATGGATGTCTGAGTGGCAGATGATGGGTGTTACGGCAGTGGGTGTCCTGGAAGACGGTCTGCCAGTCACGAGAAAACCTAATTGTGGTGACCATATGGTAGAGGTAGGGGGGGTGAGGGGAGAGAGGGGGGTGGTGGTGGTGAGGGGAAGGGAGGAATTAGAGGGGAAGAGAGGGTACCCTGGAGTGTCCTCGCGAGATACTCAATGCCCTCGGTGGTGTCCTCGTCTCGTGTGGCGTGTCCTCGTAGTGTCCTATCCCCCTTCCTACTGTCATCCCAAGACATCCCAATCCAGTGTCCTCGTCCTCGTGTCCTCGTCCTCGTGTGGTGCCCTGGTCTCGTGAGCGGGGATGACGTGGGGCCAAAGATAAAGTCATTAGCCTCACCAGACACGTAATCTGGAGTTAATTAGGTCAAAGGTGAAGTTATTTTTTGGGTTATTCCCGCTGCG